>JADLZN010009413.1:0-274560 GCA_018155175.1 Sinocyclocheilus anophthalmus | reverse complement strand
TCTCTCGCTCTCTCTCTATCTATCTATCTATCTCTATATTTATTATATATAAAATAAAGTGCTCAGTGCGACAAATTAGTGCGGTCGGCCCTTAATAGCGGTAAATCTGACCCGTAGGGCCAAATTATGAAAGTGTTGACTTTCAAAATACTATGACTCATTTGCAGCACCTTTTGAGCTCTCTACCTTAAAACTCAAATTGCATGTGTTTCATTTAGGATGTTAAAAGCATACGCTAGAACTTTCAGAAAATAATTCAGCTGAGACCCGTAAACGTTATATAGTTGACTATTTACAATGGTGGAGCCCTAGCAGAATAGAAACTGTTTAAAGTTACATTGCATTGGATCAAATACAATGGTTACCATTGAATGTTACTCATGTCTATTGTTAAAATAGTTTATAGAAGGGTGGCCAACATTGGTCCCGGAGAGCCACAGTCCTTATCAAACACACCTGAACAAGCTAATCAAAGTAGTGTAAGGGTTGGAAAGCTTAGAGGCAGGTGAGTTTTTATCAAGGTTGGAGCAAAGCTCTGCAGGACTGTGGCTCTCCAGGACCAATGTTGGCCACCCCTAGTATATGGTTCTGTGTAAGTATATTCTTATTCTGACTATCACAGGCCCGTGTGAGTCTTTTAATGTAACTGTGTTACCCTCTGAATGAGCTTCTTTTCATGTTTGAAATGTTTGTGTGTGTGTTTCAGGTCTTGGGGTTTGAGGTGGACTCGATCAACTCTGTTCAGTTCTCCAACCACACAGGTAGGCTGACACACATATTCTGCTGATGTTTGGATAACAGCTTGTCACTGTGAAACAATGTCATATGAAAGTATTTTAGATTAAAGTAGTTATGTGGTTCACTTTGGATACAGTGTCTCGAAGTCTGCTTGTCTTGTCCTCATTTGTAAAATTTGCTAATTATTAAATGTAAAGGTATAAGTATTTAAAATGTTGTGGAAGCATATTTGTTATGATGTCACATATGCGCCGAGTAGAATCGGTTACTGTATGATGTCATAATTAGGGCCAGATGGAATCTTTTTTGAAAATGTGTTAAATGGAACAATGGGAGTTCCTTTTCTATTATTAGATTTTTTTTGTTAGATTAGGAAGTTATATGTCATAATGGCAATAAAACATGCACAAACAAACAGGCACTGACAAAAAAAATAACTGCAGATTTTATAATTGTAAGATAATGTGGTGTTCGAGTTATTATTTTCATTTATCCTGACATGCAGCCCCAAACAACAGCTGTGTGGACTGATCAGGTTGTGAACACGTAATTAAAAATATACTTGTTATAATGACTTTGATTAATAATGCTTACCAGATGAACAAATTGTGAACATTGGCTGAAATTTCTGAACATTTCAGCCAGTCGCAGTATTTGCATATAAGGGTTTGAGGCATTTTTATTCAGATCAGTTATTGGATATCACTTGTGCTGGGCGCCCAAATGCATTTTCATATTCTTGCAGTATATTTCATTTGCAAATGCACCGTAGTGCACCTTGACCTCTTTCTTCAACTATGTTGACCTGTCTTACTGTCAAGAGGACAGAAACAGATGCTTCATTGAAGTGCTTAATGCATATTGCATTCACATGGTGTGGCAGTTCATTTTGAGCTGTGTGCGAGTAGAAAAGTGCAGTTAGTGAGCTGTCCAAACAGACCAAGCACTGATCCTTGTACTTCAAGAGAGCAGGAGTATTGTGATATGTTTTCTCATCTTTGGATAGTGCACTTCAAATCTGATCCTTTAAATCATATCTATTATGTTCTGATTGAGACCTTTTTGCTCAAGAGCAGAATGCTACTGAATTCTTTTGTACTTTTTTACTGCCCCTCATGCTCTCCCACATGACGCAAAAGGTTTTTTTATTGATAGTGGGGGGGGAACGTGAAAAATGAAGTCTACATGACTTATGTGTTATATTCCAAGTCTTTTGAAGCAGTAAGTTCATAAAAGTGCAATTCATGAACCAGAAAATATATAAGTTGAACCTTTTAAACGAATCAGTTTGTTGAATTCACAAAATTGGTCTGAATGATTTGTTCATAAATCGGAATGATCCGGTTGTTAAGTTGCGTTGCAAAGAGTTGAAAATATGTTCTGGTAAATTTTTGAGATTTTCTGGAAATTTACAGGACATTTTCCACCCCTTTTCAACCCTGTTTTAATGCAACTCGCAGGAGATCAGTAATGACTTACATTTCGTAAATATCTGTCGCACAAAGCGATTTTTCATGGTAAATCCAGTCGTTTCATACTAGGAATCCACACATGGGAATTTTGCATAGGGTTTATGTTTTCCCATGCGATTTTGCAACAAAGTTTCAAGTTGGGTCAGCATGCTTTTGCCACGATGACCAAATAGAAGCCTGCTTGAACTTGAAAATGACTTCTTTGTGCGCGTGTGGCTTCATACACTCGCTGCAACTATTGACAATAGAACGGGTGACCTTTTTTTGCCCACAAAATTTGAATTGACCATACTTGACTTCAGAGACTTTGGAATATAGTGCATGATTCAACAGACTACTTGTTTTAATAATGGTGATTGCCCCTTTTTTTCTCAGTCAAACACTTTTTTTGTTCTGTATCACTTTCAATGGAATATTTGTCCAGTTCTTCTGCTCATTATAATTTGTGAGAGCCGAATTCGCTTGTATTATACAAACTATTAACAATTTTAGTGGTGTGATTTATTTATTGTATTTTTAATAAAAAAGGTTTCTACATTTTATTACATCAGCCATTTATTAGTTATTGGCCATAAAATACAGTTCAAAAGTTTGCAGTCTAAGATTTTTGCTGTGTCTCTAATGCTTACCAAGTCTGCATTTATGCAATTAAAAATACGAAAATGTTGTGAAGTATTATTATAATACAAAGTAACTGCTTTTAAAAAATATATATTTTCAGATGTAATTTATTCCAAATATTTTTTTAGGAAACCATATTTATTGGGATTTGACATTTAAAAAGATTTATTTGAAATGTACTTTTTATTTTTTGCAACAACGTAAAACTCTTGATCAATTTAATTTGTTCGAAAAGTAACATTTTCTTAAAAAATCCCTAACTTTTAATGTGTCATTGTTGATGCAAGTTAGTTTATAGAGGTAACAGTGTCCATTGACCTGTTAATTGGCCATCTCTAGTTAATGTACAAACATTTAACTGAGTTTCTGAAACATCAGACTGAGCACTTATTTTTCTTCCAGCCACGTTTAGAATACATTTCTTACTCGAGACACAGCATGTGTTAGTCATAAGTAATAGTCATCATTATTCTGTTAACATTTTTTGGTAATCAGCATCTAAAAGTACTTTCTGCCTGTTGATGTGACCGCAAGGTGGTCTCCAGTCTTTAGGACTTCATCGTTTGACCTTGGGAATATATTTACAGATTGCGACGTTCAGACCTTCATCTCTGTTCACAACATCAATGGGCGCTGCAAAGCCTTATGGGTAGAAACAGCATGTACCCGATCACACGGCAGCTTCTGATGGTGATTTGCTGTGAAATAGAGTATCTGTATTATACGTGTGGGTGAAGTGACTGGGATTAGAGGTTTGTGGTTGCAGAGTTGCGGCAACAGGAAATGATGACGACAGACACCCGTCTTATCACAGATTCCCCTTTGCAGTCATCTTCTCCCCAAAACACACACATACACACATGCACATCAAGGCTACAATGATGCGTCTTTTTCATTCAGCCCCTCAGGCTTTCCTCTGTCCTGTTTCTTAGCAACAAGAAACATACCATGTGATTAGCTCGGTGACTCACCTGAATTGTGACATCACAGCTCCCGCAGCAACAGCAATGGTGTCTGACGAAACGTTGGCGCTTCTGTCCGTAGCCCATAGACATGTGAGAGCAGGTGCATGAGGTGTCATGTGACCAAACGAGATCTTCGTGCTCGTAGCGTCTCGAACGTCAGCAGACGCTCTGCATCAATACTGGATTTGGAATCTGATTTCTGTGTATTTGATGTGTGATCTGTCTTTATTCAGGGTACTCTCACTGGAAGGGACAGGTCTTGACTGCAGATGAGCTTCATGTCCTGTATGAAGGGATCAAACTCAACAACGTCAACCACTACGACTATGTACTTACAGGTCAGTTCTTTGACTGCCGTTCATGGCAGTGCAACTCTGTCTGCACACTGCTGTGGATATTATTTGCATGCTTTTTTGAGCTGAGGGATGAAAAAATGGAATGATGGCATTTTGTGATGGCATAGAGCAATGCACATGGGCCCTGTGTGGGACCCTAGAGGCCCCAGGGACAGCCCTATCGACATGCCATATCTAAAGATCATAATATCATAGAGAGGAAACTCTTTTGTCTGTGTAGAAATCTTCATCTACAGGCAATTTGGGCTCTGTGGATTTCTAGAAAACAAACTAGTCAGAGTGTGTTTAAACAGTTTACATTTCAGTTTATTTAATTTAATTGCTGGAATGTTATATATACCAAACATACACATTTCTTTGCATAATATTTATAGAATATTTTCACGTTTTTCAAAGAAAAAATATATTTTCACAATATTTTATAAAATGTTTGTATAGTATTTTACATTTTGCATAATTTGACAAAATTGCAATAATATTAATAACATTTTATTCATGATTTTTTATTTTTATGTAATAACAGTTACAATAATATGTAGTAATAAAAGTTTTATTAACTTTTTAATTTTTTCACACGTCTTATTTCATCTCAAGCATTGTAACCAGGTACACTGAATTCTGATATATCTTTATTAGTTGCAAAATTGTTAACCTATTTTTTGGTAAAATATTTTATTTTAACCCTACATTCACGAGATTTGGGGTTTGAAAAAGTCTCTCATGTTCAACAAGTGCTCTTTTATAAATGACAAAATTACGTTAAACTGTAAATATTGTGAAATATTATTACATTTAAATGACGGTTTTATTTCATATATTTTGAATGTAATTGTATTCTCTGGTGAGCAAAGCTGAATTTTCCATCAATCATTACTCCAGTCTTTCAGTGTCCTGATCCGTCAAATCAGTCGAATATGCTGTGTGCTGCGCATAAACTTTTTATTATAATCAGTGTTTAAACGTGTTTTTGGGCACTTAATGTTTTATGATAGATTGTCCATAGCTTTAGATTTACTGTCTGGAACAGAGTACAGTACTAAAATTATATATATAGAAAGTAAAATAATAAGACATGTCCAAAATGTTCAACTTTGATGTATTAAATCACGTGTGTCAAAAAGTGCCAGTCATTGAAGCTCCCCCAGTAGCCAAATTGCATTGGCAATGGCCCTTTTTCTTCAGAAATCCAAAATAATAAATAATAATCTAGGTGATTTGGTTGTCTGTGCATCCCATTGTTGTGTTGTCTTGATCATAGAGTAAGTGATCACTCTCTATCCCTCTCTAACACGTTGCTAATCAGCACCAGGAGCGCAGAGGACACAGGGTCATAGAGTCGCAGGTCTCGCACCAGCACCGGAGAAATATTGTGCTCTATTGAGTGTGTTAGCGAGCGAGAAGTCTCTGGTGCATGGGCTCTCCTTTACCATCACCTTGAGAGGAGAAGCAAGAGAGGAAAGCACAGGACGGGGAAAGAGGAAAAGGAGAAAGGAGAACATAGGAATAGAGAGCCATGTGAAGTATTTCTACAGGGAGTCCAGCAGAGATATAGTTTACATTGTGTCTGTAGTGTACACACCCTTTCACACAGTAAAAATGTGCTTAGCTCCATCTAACCATAAATAGGTTATAACAATGAGTCTTTTTACATTTTATTTTGCTTAAATGTAAATAGATTTATTTTTAAATAAGCTGTAGTTCTGTGGCTTATTGAGTGTATGCTACCATTAAAAATATTTGAGTCAGGTTTTTGTTTTTTTGTTTTTTAGAATTAATAGTTTTATTCTGCAAGGATGCATTAAATTAATTAAAAGTGTCAGTTTATAATGTTACAAAAGATTTCTGTTCTATATAAAGGAATCTTGAAAACTGTCACGGAAACACCTGCCTCACCAGCCGAATCAGCCTCCTACACCCGCTCACAATCACCTGATTACTGATCACGGACACCTGAACCCACTTACCACACCACTCAAATACTCACCTCATTCACTCATCGGCTGGTCTCAAGGTTGCAAGCTATTCTGTCCTGGTTCCCCATCTTCAAGTCTGCCTGTTCCCCTCGGAATCCTCAGTTCCCGGCCGAAGGATCGGAGTGCCGACCCAGATAAGACTGTGTTTTTGCTTCCCTTACTGCCTATGTTGAACTCTTTTTGGTTGGAAGCCTTTCTTAAGTTCCTGTCATTAAACTCTCTGCTTAACGTTATCCTGCCTGTCTGCCTCTTTGTCCCGGGTGTGACAGAAGACCAGCCCCTCAAAACGAAACGGATTACAACACAGACTAATGGATCCTCATAGCACCTCCTCACCGGAACCCTCACCCAATCGGACTTTCACCACCTCTCTGCCCGCCTGTCCCATGGCCCGGCCAGCCAGCTTCTCGGGTGAGGCAGCCCTCTGCAGCGGGTTCCTGCTGCAATGCTCCCTCTATCTGGAGATGCAACCGCATCTGTTTGTGACCGAACGGGCCAAGGTGTCGTTCATTATCTCGTTGCTGTCGGGACGAGCCTTGCAGTGGGCCGAGGCCTTGTGGACGGCCCAGAGCCCGTGCTTTCACTCACTGGAGGGCTTTGTTAAACACTTCCGGGAGGTATTCGGTCAATCGACCACGGAAGTTACGGTGCATGAGGAGCTCTTTCAACTGTGGCAAGCGGAGTTATCCATCCACGGGTATGTGCTGCGCTTCCGCACACTCGCCACCAGCAGCTGCTGGAACGAGGCCGCGCTGCTCTCGGTGTTCCGCCGAGGCCTCAACCCGGGCTTACACTGACAGATGGCCATCTATGATGACACCGTGGGCCTCGACAGTTTCCTCCAAAAGGTGGTTTGCATCTCCCAGCACCTAACCGCGTGCCGTATGGAAGCGATACCCGCTGCCGCTGCCTCAACCGGCCTCTCCACTCCAGCACCAGAGCCCATGATAACGGATAGCTACCACCTGTCGTCCTCATAGCGATCTCGGAGACTCACCCATGGCCTCTGTCTCTACTGTGGATCCAAGGGGCACCAGCTCCGCGCCTGCCCCCTTCGTCCACCACGCCCAGCGGTGAGTACTATCCAGATCACTCCTGATGTGTCTTGCATGTTCTTCTAATGTATCACACCCAATCCTTTCCATTCAAAATCCTCGTGGACTCCGGAGCGTCTGGGAACTTCATCTCCTCCCGTAGTCTCGATGGATTGCAAATTCTCCGCTGCAAAAGCTCCACAACTTACCAGATCACCACTGTCCAGGGAAAACCGCTGGGCAAGGGGCTGGTGGGGCACCGCACGACCGAGGTCGTTCTACGGATTGGATGTTTCCACAACGAACGGATCTCGCTACTGGTGCTGGAGGAGGCCGTCGTGGACATCGTCCTGGGACGCCCCTGGCTCACTAAACATCAACCCACCATCGCCTGGAAATCCGGAGAAATACTCAAGTGGAGTGTGGAGTGTAAACAGGAGTGTCTCCGGGATCTGCCTATCCCGATCTCGCCGACCGGAAGGATCTCCCTCCCAGTCTGTTCCACCTCAGTGGAAAGCCCGGATTCATCACCTGTCACTCCTCCTCCTCCCCAATACCAGGCGTTCCAGGACGTGTTCAGCAAGCTCGCTGGCACTCACCTTCCACCTCACCGGCCATGGGACTGTGCCATTGACCTGCTGCCTGGGGCCCAATTACCCAAAGGATTTGTCTATCCCCTGTCGATCCCGGAGAGATGGAGGAGTACGTTCACGAAGCCTTGCAACAGGGGTTCATCCGTCCATCCACCTCAACCGCAGCGTCGAGCTTCTTCTTCGTGGCCATGAAGGATGGGGACCTAAGACCCTGAATCGATTACCGGGGCCTAAATGACCAAACTGTTAAGTTCTCCTATCCCCTTCCTCTGGTCCCGGCAGCCTTGGAGGAACTCCGCAGAGCCTGTGTGTTCAGCAAGCTAGATCTCAGGAGTGCATACAACCTCATCCGCATTCGCCGGGGTGACGAATGGAAGACCGCCTTTGTCACACCCACCGGGCACTACGAATACCGGGTCATGCCATATGGGCTTTCCAACTCACCCTCCATATTCCAAAACTTCATGAACGAGATCTTCCGATACATGCTCAACCGGTTTGTCCTCATTTACATCGACGACATTCTCATTTTAACTCCCCACGCTCGATATCCCACCGATCCCATGTCCTACCTCTCTCCTCCGCCGGAAGGCCAAACTCCTCACCTGGACCCCGGAGGCCCACCAGGCCTTCAGCCAGCTCAAGGCCGCCTTCTGTACGGCCCCGGCCCTTTCACACCCGGACCCCAATCTCCGCTTCGTGGTTGAGGTGGACGCAGCGACCCTGGGAGTGGGCGCTGTCTTATCACAGTGGCGAGGTGAACCCCTTGTGCTCCATCCATGTGCGTACTTCTCGCGGAAGTTATCCCTGGCGGAGCAGAACTACGACGTGGGAAACCGGGAGCTACTAGCCATCAAGCTCGCCCTGGAGGAGTGGCGGCACTGGTTGGAGGGTGCCAAGCACCCATTTGAGGTAATCACCGACCATAAGAACTTGCAATACCTCCGAGAGGCCAAACGTCTTAACCCTAGGCAGGCCCGCTGGGTGCTGTTCTTTACCCGCTTCCTCTTCGTGGTCAGTTACCGTCCCGGGACGAAGAATGTCCGCTCGGACGCACTTTCCCGCCTACACCAACCGGATCCAACCCCCGAAGAACCCGAGCCCATCCTGCCGCCTGCCGTCTTCATGTTTCCCATTCAGTGGGCTCTCACTGACCAGATCCGTGCCGCCACTCTCACCGAACCCGCTCCGCCGGGAGGCCCAGAAGGGAGGAGCTATGTCCCATTCACCCTGCGTGTCACCCTTCTGGACTCAGTGCACACCTCTCCGGGATCGGGGCACCCAGGCAGCTGCCGAACCCTCTCGCTCCTCCAGAGCCGCTACTGGTGGCCCCACATGGCCTGAGATGTCGCCCGGTATATCAGGGGATGTTCGGTCTGTGCCATCTCCACACCACGCCACGTCGTCTGCCCGAAGGGAAACTGGTCCTGCTACCCAACCCTCGCCGGCCCTGGTCCCTGCTGGGGGTGGACTTTGCTATGGACTTACCTCCCTCAAATGGATTTACGACCATCCTAGTAGTCGTCGACCGATTCTCTAAATTCTGCAAACTCATTCCCCTGCGGGGACTACCTACTGCCCTGGGAACCGCCAAAGCTCTCTTCCAGCATGTGTTCAGGAACTTCGGTCTCCCCGAGGACATTGTTTCAGACGGAGGACCTCAATTCATCTCCAGGGTCTGGCGAGGGTTCTTCCGCCTCCTGGGAGCATCCGTCAGTTTGTCCTCGGGATACCACCCACAGACCAATGGCCAGACCGGGCGGAAGATCCAAGAGATCGGACGGTATCTCCGGGCCTACTGTCATAACCACCAAGACAGCTGGAGCCAGTACCTACCCTGTGCCGAGTACGCCCTGAATTCCCTGCGCCAGAAAACCACCGGACTCACCCCCTTTCAATGTGTGCTAGGTTACCAGCCGCCCCTGTTTCCTTGGACCGAGGATCACTCAGAAGTCCCAGCAGTAGATCACTGGTTCCGTGAGAGCGAGAGGGTATGGGACTCAGCACATATCCATCTCCAGCGGGCCGTCCGGAGGCACCAGGCCAACGCAGACACTCGTCGGTCTGACAATCCCCTCTATGAGCCAGGGGACCAAGTCTGGTTGTCCACCCGGGACATCCGCCTCCGGCGGCCCAGTAAGAAGCTGAGTCCCCGGTACATAGGTCCTTTCCCCATAGCAAGGCGCATCAACGAAGTCACGTACCGTTTACACCTGCCTGCCCATTATCGGATCTCACCCACCTTTCATGTGTCCTTGCTGAAGCCCTTCACTAATCCTCTTCTCCCTCCCTCCACAGAACACGAGGTACCCCCCCTTCCGCCCGAGGTCGTCCCCGACAAAGCCATCTACCGAGTCAGGGAGATCCTCGAATCCCGGCGGCGAGGCGGCCGGCTTCAATACCTTATAGACTGGGAGGGGTACAGTCCTGAGGAGAGGTCATGGGCAGACAGAGAGGACATACTGGACCCATCTCTCCTCAACGACTTCCACCAGGCTCATCCAGACCGCCCCGCTCCCAGGAGGTGTGGGGGGGGGGGTAATGTCACGGAACACCTGCCTCACCAGCCGAATCAGCCTCCTACACCTGCCCCCACTTACCACACCACTCAAATACTCACCTCATTCACTCATCGACTGGTCTCAAGGTTGCAAGCTATTCTGTCCTGGTTCCTCGTCTTCCAGTCTGCCTGTTCCCCTCGGAATCCTCAGTTCCCGGCCGAAGATAAGACTGTGTTTTGCTTCCCTTACTGCCTATGTTGAACTCTTTTTGGTTGGAAGCCTCTCTTAAGTTCCTGTGATTAAACTCTCTACTTAACGTTATCCTGCCTGTCTGCCTCTTTGTCCCGGTTGTGACAAAAACATTTGATGATGATAAGAAAAAAAAATTTTTTTTTGATCAGAAGCCGCATATTAAAATTATTTCTGCAAGGATCATGTGACACTGAAGACTAAAAATTCAGCTTTTCCATCACAGAAATAAATTAAATTTTAAAATGGAAACATTTCCAATGGTAATAATAAGTATATATTAGATGGTTTTATTATTTTTTGATCCAATAAATGCAGCCTTGGTGAGCATAAGAGACCCCAAACTTTTGAGCAGTAGTGTATTTACTTTTAATGTCAAAACCAGACTTTCAAAATCTCATGAAAAAGTGGTTTTCTTGTATTGATGGCTTTATATAACGAGTTGATTTTGGTGGCTGTCAGTATTTTGTTTTCAAAGCACTCAGTCTGTATCTCACCTGTATATTGACCATCTGTCTTAATGCCTAGGCTCTATTTCTAGTGCACTATTATAATGTCAGTCTTTGAACTGCTGGTGGACCCTCCTGCATCCCTCTCTTACTAGTGGCTTTTGTTGTCGCAGTGTGATTCAGTGTGTGACACACTGGGACATCATGAAAGCAGTGAAGGTCAGATGAGTCACATATAGGAGTTATTTACCTGACTGGAGAGATCGAGCCGCCACATGACCAGTAGCTGGAGAGTGGGAAATAGGGTGGGGTTTGGAAAACAAGAGATAGAATCTGCCAGACACATCTGACTGAAATGAAGAACAGCAAAATCACCCATAGTCGCACTTAATCACAGAGACCATCAGTACAGACTGTATCACAACATCAGATCCAAGAACAAAGAGTGAAACTCTCAGCCATCATCAGTAAATGAGTTTCATTTGCATGGAGTATAGTATCATATAGGACAATATAGGAAAACAGTGACACAGATGAGAAAAGAGTGTTTTGGTCATTGTCAGATATGAGGAATGGACTATGTCAAATCATCAATTGTGAAGGTTATGATATCTTGAGGGCATGATTAAACTAATAAACCTGAGGATCAGGAAGTGATGTACTACTGGCCTCGAGCATAATTAAAGAATAATGGCCTGAACTTGTGCTAAAGTGTTTACATCAGTGGAGAATATTTACACTTATTTCCTTGAAGAGTGAATTCTGATAGAGCTTCTTGAATTCAGCTCTGATGTCCAGCATGTCAATCTCTCCACGGCTGACCATTACTCTGGTCAGAGTGGTTTCATCTGTACCTGCTCCCTGCAGGTTCACAAATAAACATCAGTGTTGTACAAACTCAATGACCGACAATAATGTGCTTCTATTTGTACCTTCATGCTTTTGTAGAGTTTTTCAGCAAAGTATGCAGGAGTACTCATCACACACTTTACTAGAAGAAAAAGTGTATTTGATTACAAAATATGTAGAGGTAAAAACAAAAAAAATGTTTCAAATCCCAAATAAATATTGTGTATTTGAATTCATTATTAAACATTTACCAATGTCAACCAGCAGTTCCTCCAGATCTCCAGATATTTCCTTCTCAATGCTCTTCTGCAAAGTCTTGCCACTGATGTTTTTATATTCCAGTATTGCTGTAACAGGAAATGCCAAATTATATTCAAAACACATGCCATTTCAGTTCCTATGTGAAACGTTTGTGTTTATTTGGATGATTAAGTTGGTACTTTGTCTCAGGTGAGGGATGCTCCTTTTACAGAGGATCTCAATGAACTTGGACTCATCAGTTCCCAGTTTCTTCTCGCCTGCATGATAGAGAGCCTATGGAGGAAACAGAGAACATGTAGATGCTCACATCTAATCATATAAATAACATATTCTTTGATACAGCCTTATGAAACGAGTTTTCTATACCTTTGCATCCTCTCTAGCCTTGTCTGCATTCACATTGGTGCTTTCATCCCTCGCACCCTTATAATGAGTGAGAAATATCATTACTTTCCAGAGCTGCCTTTATTACAATAGACTGCAATACATGTGTATTGAATCACCTCAGCAAGCAGAAGGATGGCTTTGCCAAAATCCCCTGAAACCTCTGTCTTTAGCTTCTGTATCAGCGTTTTCTTTGTTTCTTTTGGGCAAATGGAAGGGAAGCAATTATACATTTTTGTAACTTTCATATTTTGTTACAATAGATTCCTCATCTCACCCTCAGCATATGCGGCAGACAGTTCCTTGATCTGTTTATTTGTCCGTGAGGCAAGTATTTCTATCAGGATGCTGTTGTCCGTCCCAGCCCCCTGAAAACCAACCCATGAATGTCATGAAAAAAAGAAAGAAAAATCTGCCTCACATTGGTTCAGAATATTCAAATTGCTCACATGAATAGCTGAAGTTTGACTCGGGAGAAACACTTTACATTCTTCACAAGGGAAAATTAGGAAATATAACTTACTTTGATTGCTTCAATTAGCCATTTAGCATCATTGACAGCAAGCGGTCTTGCGAGCGCAACAAGCAGGTCCTCCAAGCTGCCCTGGGTGTCGCCTTTCAGGTCATTAACAAGAATCTAGACAAAGAAATTAGGCAGATTTTCATGTGAATACAAAAACACACACATTCAAATAATCATGAGAAAGAGGTCACAGATTTACCCTATTTGTGGTTTCTAGGTATGCCTTTGAAATAGCCTGCTTCTGACTGCTGCTCCTGTGAGTCAGAATGTCTATCAATGTCTTCTCAGTTGTACCTGGTAAGTGAAATTACTGTAGTTTGATGGAACATACAATATGTGAAGTGAATGCAACAAGGAGAATACAGGAATATATTACATGCACAATACAATACGGATATGTAAATTATGTACCTATGCCTTCAATTGCTTTACGGAGAGCTGCAACATCTTCACTGACGTTGAAGTTAGCTTTGGCTTTAATGGTGCCTCTCTCTCCTGGCTGAAGAAGAATGAGCAAAAAATTGTAAATGCTATAAGTATTTGAAACTAGTTGTCATCACAAGGGCTGTATCTCAATAATTATATGGTTTTAAGTCAAAAGTCCTCTTACAAGTCAAGTACTTCTTTATTTATGTCTCTCATGCTCAAGAAGGCTGCTTATATAGGCGGTTTAATGGCAAGTTCCATTAGGACAACAAGTATCCAATTCTTCTTGGTTTGTAAGTAAATTACTTTGAAAATATAAAATATCCAAGTGGTGGTCAAACGCAAATGTATTAAATATTAAATTATACATACAACCAAAATGCATTTAAACAAGTGATTTACCGCTGCTGTGGAAGAAGAGGGGGCACGAGCAAAATTCTCCAAGTCATCCTGCAATACAGGAAAATTACATCTCAGCAAATTTGGTTTCAGTAATATTCTTCGATATCACTTTCAGGGGGTGCACACGTTTGCAAAATTGTACTCACCCACAAGTCTGACATTTTTGATTGGGAGGATTCTATAAACAAACACAATCACAGTTCAGATTCGATTCAGTTCATCAATTACTAATGCATGATCTTTGCGGTTACACAGTCATGCATTTACATTTACTTTTCTAGTTTTCACTTCATTCACAAAAAAAGAAAGAAAGTTGAGGACTTCCCTCCAAAAATAGTTGCAAAAACAAAAACTCAACAATAAGCAAGTTTTGACAAAGGCTGTCGTAATATCACTGAATCGACTGCAGTAATCAGTTTAAAGCACTTCTCTGCCTTTAAAATAGGCTGGTCATCAATTGTATACCCAATGCACAAGTTAAGTTAATTAAACGAACATTTATAATTAGCACTCATTAATAACTAGTACCTACGGTTTCTGTATACTTTTAAAAGTCTTTGCTCTTACCTTCGCGATACAAAGTAATAGACGACGGCTCTCTCTCCGGTTGAACTTCTCACCACCTGCTTTTTCAGGGCGTGAGAGACATTGATGTTACGATCTCTAAATGAATGCATTCTTACGGAGCCTCTCCCTTCTGGAAAAACAAGCTGCTATCCACTTTCTACATAACTCAAAAGTAAAATGTACTTATTTTGTTCTTCAAAACAATTGTATTACCATTACAACTAGGCTACTATTATTGTAACGCGTGAAGTTATTTCACCTCACATACATTAACTTTGAACAAAGCGTGCCACGCATTAGGAATAGGTTTATTCATTTTATTGCTAGAAAGGCACAAGTACAGGCATCATGTTATTTTACCCTAAATGATAGCACCAACATCTGATATATCCAAAAACTGTCTGTTTGATAGGCACTCACTTAGACTGATCATGAAGTAATAATCGTAGCTTTTCCCACCCTACACCCAGTGCTTTAAAGATTCTGGATATTCTTGATCAAATCAGCACCATGTAACAAGTGATGACTTGATACAACATTACAGAACATTTGAGTAAATAAATGATAGAAACTATAGATGTGCCTTACGTAATACATGATGTGACATTAATACAAGACTAAATAATGCAGGATAACATGAGGTGGATAATCTTTAAAAAAAAAAAACATGTGAAGATTTTTGGTAGTGTTTGGTTATATCAGTATAGACAGCAGTCATATAAAACAAAAATACATTTTGTTGTCCAGTGTTGTAAAATAATAGAGGTTACAGCATTTCAATGGAGTCAGTAGAGTGATTACAAATCAATAGTGGTTATCAAATCTATTTTCATACAATTTCTCATTTACATGTACCAACTTCTTACATGAACTGACAAATGCATCACTTTGGGCAGTCTATTCGGATTTGGAATTAAATAAATCGCACTTGACAAATATCAGCATGGCACATCGGTGATCAGGCCAAAAGTAAATTACACAATGAGGCAGAGCATCAAAAGCCAAATTAAAATACAGGGATGACCATGTCATCCAATAATTGCACTTAATAAACGTATTTACATCACTCACCCTGTCCAAAGTGTTGGCACTCATCCTTCCTTTAATACTTTCATGTGTTTTTACTGACATGACAAAACAGCAGGTGCAGCGATACAAACTCTCCATCCCTTTAAACAAAGTGGCTGAGCTACCACTGAGCCATTATATGATTCTTAGACAGAGCTATGATTTAAAACTGAGATTTGAAACATAAGATCTGATGACCCCATTATGTGTTGCTCATTAATGTTTGAGGTAGCTCAGTTGTGAAATGATTTACACTGCATAGCTGGCAAGCATTCTTTCCCTTTTATCCTCATGGCCATACAAAAATATATTAACGTCATTACAAATATTCATAGAAAATGTTTCTTTTTCTCATTAAATACTCTAGAAGGTCAGACTTCAGTGCCGTCATTCAGGTTGTTGTGTAGTTTGACCTCCAGATTGACCTGTTTGACCTTGACCCCATTGATCTTGTAGGTCTCTGGGTTCTTGTTGAGGACATTGATGTTTTTTACAGAGCAGTACTTGCTGTTGAGGTTTTTCTCCAGACGTTCTATACAGACCTCCACCTTCGTGTTCAGAGGATAATCCTCCGCTGCCTTCGTAGGCCTCTTTTTTACAACCCTGCGGCACTTTCTGACCATGAAGCAGAAGGCTAGAAGGACCAGGAGAAGTAGGACGATGGCTGCCATGCCACCCCCAATGGATCCTCCCATCTGGGGATTGAAGGTGCCCGATGGTTCCACCTCAAGCTTCAAGGTCTTCATGTTGGTGCCATTCTTTACCTGGTCACCTTCATTGTCGTAGATCAGTGATTCATCCAGCATTAGACGACCTGAACGGTCCACCAGATCTCGGCGACTTCGCTTGAGCTCATAGGTCACTGAGCGCTGGATTCTGGGAGCAGATATGGACTCCGGTCCAATAACGTAGATGACCTGGAGGTACCACTGGTGCCCTGCCTCAACCTAAAGAAGAGCAAATGCAAATAAGATTCTAACCCCAGCAAAATAACCCCTTTACATACAGTACATTATATCCCCTTTATAATCTTGTCCTTTAGCCCAGTTCCCTATAGTCATGGCACATTGTCAGCCCGGCATCTTTTCCTAAACAAACAGATCAAGGCACTTCCCTGAAGGGTACAACTGAATAGCTTCAGCTTTGACATTTGCCAGGATTTCTAGTATGTGTCAAACAGAAGGTCTGTTTAACAACTTGACTTTTTGGTGAATCTTGCAGCCACTGACCTTATAAAGGGCATCCACCTTCATTGTGAAACCGTCTACACCAGGCATCGCAGACAAGGACTGGAGATCAGGAATGTCAGATGCAAAGTTGGCTTCAAATGGAACATCATGGAAGTAGCGGTCACAGACATCAGGCTGCTTCCGGTCCTATGTGATACATTATTTACAATTATTACCCAGCTCTTGGATAATTAATACTGATTGGTTATCATAGATCCTGTATCTATTATTTGCACTGAATTCGTGATATATTGTACTGTAACTGTCCTTTCTTATAGGAAACTTAAGATAATATAATGTCACCATTCAAAGGTTTGGGGTCCTACAAAATTTTATAACAAATACAATGAATACAACTTTTTTTCAAGTAAATGTTGTTCTTTTGAACTTTATTCATGAAGTAATCCTGAAAAAAATGTCATAGTTTCCAATTTCAACATTGATATTAATAAGAAATATTTCCTGAGCAGCAAATCGTTATATTAGATTGATTTCTGAAGAATCGTGTGACACTGAAGACCGGAGGAATGGCTGTCAAATCATTAGAGCTGTCAGTCTCAATATTAGTTCCAAGATATACAAAAACAATTTGATCTTCAAAATACCCCTTGAAAATTTCCATCCACTATCAGTTAAAATTTAACCACACCAAATGAATCTTGCTAGACTGGTTAAACTGGTTTGGACTTGTTACAATAGACACCTACCAGAAGCAGGAACCTGTGTTTGAGGTGCTTGTTCGGTTGAATGCAGCCATACTGAGGGCCTTCGTTATACAAGGTGCCTGTGGGGTCGAAGAAGGGTACATAGCCATCCCGCCCTGTACACAAATATACTTTCTCCAGCTGCAGCTTGTAGGCCAAATTCAAGTTCTGGTCAGGATTCCACAACACTCTGCCATACAGCGTTTGACCTGCATAATGTCAAACAATGAATGAGTGAAAGCATAATAGTGGAGGGAGCTCACTGTTTTCATTACTTTGCTAATTTTACCCATCGAAAAGGCTCCTTTATAGTCCATCTCAGCAACAGACATGTCTGCGAGAGCAGGATCCATTAGAAAGACTTTTTCATTATTACAAAGCTGGAACTCAGTATTCAGGGAGTAGACTACAGGAACAGGGCGGTTCGTCTGCTGGAAGGCGATGGGCAGCAGGAATCTACCGATTGAAAGAGAGTGTTACAAGCCCTTGCATGTTGTTGAATATTCTTGTTGACTCACACTAACAGTCTGCTCCTGATGAAACCTGTATAACGAGTCCACTAAAAGTGGATGACAACTGCAATATCATTCAACCCTGCTGGCTCTGCTCAGCAAAATGTCTCCATCACAAAAAGTCACTGTAGTGTCCTCAAGGAGTTATCAATGGAAAAGCACCATGGTAACATACTTCTCTGGAGCATGGGCCGTGCAGGAAAGAGGCTTATCCCCAGAGTCGACCCATGCCTGGGTTGGCTGTACTGTGCAGGGGATGAGGAAGACTGTGTACTCCCCAGAGTAGTCTTTCCTAAAGCACAACAGAAAGCACACGGTCAGCGGCATTAAGATGGATTCACTTCCTAAATGTGAGAGCATTAGACTTCACACTGCTTACCTGCTGTAGGAGCTTGTGGCTCTCCAGAGCTGGTAGGGTGAATCAAAGGACTGTGCACTCCACATTAGCTGCAGGTCAAATTCAATGCCTCCCAAGTGATCTGGAGCCATCAGGTGAGATTTCTGTCCAGGGAGGGTGTGATGATCAGGGACAAATTGACCTAGAGGGAGAGGAAAGTTTCATCAGTCACTCACAATTCAAGATGTCAAAAAACAGATTTGGACACTTATGCCACACTTCAAAATGCCACATGGTTGGATATTCTAATGCAGAGATGCTGAGACTTTAAGTAACTATTCCAATCATTTAATGACATATTTGCATGTTCACAGTTCTATGATGGTTTTTAGTAGTTTTAACACTAATTATCAAAAATAAAGACAGAAATATATTAATGTTGTCAATTACACTTGTATTATAATAACAATAATAATCATCATTTTTATTTTATAAATAACAACACTAATATTTATGTCTTAAATTCTTCACTTTCAAATGTCCAAACCCTCAAGCTTTTAACGTTTCTCTAATCCTCTAGCATTTATTATTATTATTATTATTATCTATACATTTTTGGGGGAACTTGTTAAATGCGTAAACTTCTGTCCACAAGAGCATTGGAAATTATGCGATTGTGTAAATAAAGTAAACCTAAAATCTGAAAATACTGGCTCACGAGCTGCTCATGTGTAAATGAACACAATGCCACTCTTCAATCTGGAACACATAATGCAACAGATTATATAATTTTTCATTAAATCACATCCTTCGATTTACTGTTATTTACATTTTTGATTCACACTAAGCTATTATGCAATTTATATTTTATTTTAATGAATTGTAGCTGCTTTATTTATTGATTTCAAATTGAAAAAATAAAGATGGTAACGAAATCCCCTGCAGTTCCTTCATGAACCCTTGTTTGGGAAATCCTGTTCTAATGCAATGACATTCATTCATTTTTTAATGGTAAATAATGGCCAAATACAATTTTAAATGTCTCCAGGTAAAAACATCAGGTTATGTTCATAAATAAAATGAAATGATAACAAATTGCTAAAAACAGAAGTTACAGACCTCTAAACTTGGCGTGGGTTTTGAACTCAATCACCAGTCGTCCGTCATCCCTAATGAAGATCCGAATGATCTGTAATCTAGCTGACAGCACGCTGTCTGTCTGGATGCCTAGAGGAATGTTCATAAGCAATCAGTTAACATCAGCTACGACATTAACACAGTAAGGTGATGACAGCAGTTTGCGCCCGAGTATGTCCATTGGCTTTGGGGCTGGCGATGAAGCGACATGTACCTGTTCTCCACAAGACCGTGTCATAGAAGAAGGAGAACTCCATCTCTGTGTGGTGCTCTAGGGAGGCCCATCCACGAGGAGCCGTCACATAGATATAGGACACGTAGAGCGGCACCTGCACCGTCAGGAACGACTGAGTCGAGTCTCTGACCTGAAAAAATGCAGCCACACACTCATTTGAATTGCTGTATGGACTAAATCTGCCACATCAGATTTTGTCTAGACGAGAATATTTATATATCATTTGTGGTGGGATACAAGTCATGTGTTCACACAAACCTGAAAGTCAGCAGTTACTGATCCTCCACATACATCAATAAGCTCCGTCATGTCATAATACGCATCAAATGTCCATATGCAGCTCTTCAGATTGAGATGCTTGTATAGCTGGATAGTTCTAGGTTCTCGAACACTGGGGTTGAATTGGTATGGACGGTCATATCCGGGACCCAGGGATATGCTGTCATACAACACATCATCCAAGAAGCCGGTTTCTGGGGGAGAATTTACAACGTATTTTCTGAGTTGAATGATTCAGAGTTCTGATTCATTAGCCGCTATAAGTAAATAACTATAATAATAACAAAGTGCAGTAAAGAGTAAAACTAACTGCACTACAAACCAGTGTATTTATGTTTACAATACTACATTAAAACAATATCATAAATACCAGTTTGTGATATCAAGCAGCATAACAGAGAGTTTTTATACAGCTAAAATAACCTTGCACATTCAAGTTAAAGATGGTCACACCGGCTTTTGTTGCTAACAAGGTGGGTAAGATAGGTGATAAATTTGATCTAATCTAATATGGGGTCTCTCTCACCAGAGATGCCATGCAGGTCTTTAAGTGTGACCAGGTTGGAGCAGACGTGCTGCTGACGGTAAATAGACTCAGAGAGCAGGAAGTGTAGGTTATGCAGAGGCATGGTGGACACCAATGGAAGCATTCCATCCTGATGAGGGATCTGCACTGAGATATGGATCCTGTTCAGAGAAAAATAAGTATTACTCGCTTTATAAAATGCTATTTTCTTTGACGTACTGAACATAGGCTGGGAAATGTGTTGTTTTGGATCTGTAGTTGTCTAACAAGTTTATTTCTTGGTGTTCCTTCAAATGTATAAATTAATTTTGATCTTGCTTTGCCCAGAGGCAAAAAAGAGCTAGTGCTCTACAAACCCTACAGCTGCAGTTTCAGTCGAAAAATGCTTTTAATTCCTGTTTCTCAAATCTTGACTGGGATCTGTCCGAGTTAAAAGACTTCTACGTCTGTATTCAATCACTTGCTTACAAAAAGTCTCTCCTGACCTGTTTGGATGCTCTTTGTGTTTGACATCCAAATATTTTAGAGTGGCAATAAAGGACTGGGCCTGAAAGCCCCGAGCGGTTCCTGTGGTGACGGGAGTGTGGCATATTGATCCCTCAGTGCCAATAGTGACAATGTTGCTCCTCAGTGGCGTTCCCAGGTGCCCGGCTTTATCTCTGGCCTGAGCTACGCAACGCACATGGAAACGTCTGCTGAAATAGATACTGTCCAGAACCTGTGGAGTAAAAGTATTTAATTAACCCCAGAAAACTCAGCAAAAGTGAAAATGCTGCCTGATCATATTACTTATGAACTTATTATATATGGCAAACCACATGGCTGATTGCAGTATGTGAGGTTTTAGTTAACAGCTAGATTAAAAACACTGGTTGGTAATATTCTATTTATGACAGACGATAACAATCTAAATATCAGACTAACCATGTGATTGACTGTGGTGTAAGGTGTGTTATCCGTCACTGTCTCAAAGGGTGATCGTGCTCCGCTGGTGTCTGTGGGAGTTGCAACCTCCCAGCTGAAGTGGACGGAGGTCTGGTTGATGCCTGCCTCCTCACAGCGTTCTCTCATGTCTGAGTATTTGGGGTAATGGGGGTCACATGGAGTCACACAGACCAGAGGATATCCAGGAGATGGAGATTTCTTACTGCCCTCTTTAGTGACCTCCTGGACATAGTCATAGTCTGACAGAGACACCACCTGTGAGGAGAGTGATTATGAAACCAAACTTGATTCAAAACAACAAACTAGAGTTGTGACGATCTTACAGCTCCCTTGAATAGGATCTTCATTATTAGACAATTGATTGTTAAAAACTTTGTAACATGATGTGACTGATTTTAATTGATTGTCACAAAACGTAGGCCAGGTCTTACATGATCTAAATTTCGGATTTTCTAAAAAAAAAAAAACTTCCTGGGGAAAAAATGAAATTACATCCAATTCATTAAGTTGGGGTCATCCATGTATTAATATTTTTTTCTAAAAATAACGGTTGTCACGGGAGAATGGACGTAATGGGCTCAAAATCGCTGTGCAATCAGAGGACTAAATTAATTTTATTAATATAAAATCTTAGATACAGTTTTTTAGTAGCATTCCACATATTTTACATTTATATAAGACTTAAACCATTTTGACCGTAGTGTATGTCGATTGATAATTACTAACGATGCCATTCAAAATTTTAATCAGCTGACAAAAGTACTTAGGATTTTGACATTACTAATTCAGGTCGCCCAGATCTACTGTTACATCTCTTACAATGGCGTGGGGCTGAGAGAGGACTTCCTGCCGCTTCTGATCTAGGATGGTGGGACTATTGCCATGGTGATCTGTCCAAGCCCCCACCCACCCCGCCTTTTTTGTTTGTGTTTTTCTTTCAACACGGTCATCTGGGCCAGACCATGAGGAAGATTCATGCCAACTCTCTATCTTCATTGGACAGGATCTCTACCTAACAGGATGTTGTCCACACCTGAGGAACAACAGAATTATCACAGATTAGAATGAAGTTATAGTCTTAAAAAAGAAAGAAAAATAAATAAATATACTTACCAGGGCTGAACTTAAGGACTCGACTCTTGGGGTTATAGTCTACGCCTGACTGGGCTGATCCATCCCTTGTGCTGCATCGGATCTTGGATGTGCGGTCAAGGTCTCCTTTACGGATTACCTTGATATTCAAAACCTCAATTCCATCTGGACCGGGGGGCTCACGAACTTGGTATGAGGCTTGCTCAAACTCGATCGTAGGTGCTGAAAAGCATGATGTGCGCTTTTATATTTATGAATTTTGCACTTTTATGCAAAGCAACCTACAGTGCATTCAGGCTATACATTTTATCAGTAAACGCGCACCCTGGGAATCGAACCCATGGCTTCATGTTGCAAGAGCCATGCTCTGCTAGAGCTTTCTTTAAAAGTTAGAATTGTTTTATTGTGTGTTAAGCAACAAGCTAACTACTGACCATCTTCATCATTTGTGATGGTCACAGTCACAATGTCGTTGACTCCAATCATGGCTCCAATCCAGTGGTCACCCTGTGGGCTTCCAAGGTGGACCTGGAACTCCTCTTCAGGCTCAAACACAGAGTCATCCTGGATCAATATGGTACAGTTCTTCACCTGCCAATCAGAAGCAAGAGGTTTTCAAATGCTTTGTCTAGCATCGTCTGTAAGCTACTAAAAAACAGAGGCCATATGAAAACAATACCATATCATAAAATGACTAAATTCAGAGAATGTTGGTGAAGTGAATCAGTGACTAAAAGAAACCATGCCTTTTCCCCTTTCCGGAAGGTGATCCTGGAATCATCAGCATTTCTCCTCTCCTCGAAGTCATCCATCACCATAGCAGACATTGTGCGTGTGAAGCAACGGACAGAAGACTTATAGGACAGATCTCCTGTCCTAAAAATTGGGATGTGCAGGACACCATCTTTTTCCTTCACCGTATACGCCAGCTTTTCAAACTGCATGCTAGGTACTGTAAGAAGACAGCATTTACTCCATAAGTATGTTTATATGAACATTATATTATGTTATATGGACGTTACGACTGTGATTACGAGTGTAATGGACAAGTAAACGCACTGTCTTGGGTGGTGTCAGTGATGTAGACAGAGGCTTCATATGGTTCAGTCAGGACCGCTCCGTTGGGAGAACTAAGAAACACAATGAAGGATTCTTTCCCTTCGATTGTCGGGTTCTGAATGTCATCCATTATGGTCAAACTACATGTCTAGGAGTAAGAGTAAACAAATGATAAACGTGCTTTTGGTGGAATAATTCTTACTTAGATTTCTTACTTGATTTATTGAAATGAAGCCTGTAAACACCAATAGTCTTACAGTACGTCAGAACAGACTAGTTTCATTACCTCCTCGGTCTTGCCTGGTCTAAACTCCACCTTTTTGGAACTCGGGATGTAGTCAACACTGGGCGTGGCCGAATCTTGTTCAGCAGGACGTGTGGCACACCACACAGAGGTTACTGAGGAAAGGTCACTGCCCTGCCGCAGAACAGGGATTTCAATGGTGCCTGTGGGAAGATGTTTCAGACTATAAATATGGCATAAGTATTGGACAAATTACAAAATATACTACTGTTCAAAAATGTGAGTTAAGTAATATTATTTTTGAAAAGAACTTAATACATTTTAATTGAGCAAGGATGCATAGATCAAATTTGACAGTAAAGACATTTACAATGTTGCAAAAGATTACTATACCAAAATAAATTCTGTTCTGTTTCTATTCATCAAACAATCCTGAAAGAAATGTATCACAGTTTGACACAAAAAACATTAAGCAGCACAACTGGTTTCAACACTGATAATAATAATAATAAATGTTTCGTTGAGCAGCAAATCAGCATATATGAATGATTTCTGAAGGAATCATGTGACACTGAAGACTGGAGTAATGCCTGCTAAAAAGTCAGCTTTGCCATCACTGGAATAAATTACATTTTTAAATATATATTAAACAGTCTTCATTGTAATTATATTTTACAATACTACTGTTTTTATTGTACATTAACTGATTAAATAAAGCAGTCTTGGTGAGCATAAGGGACTTCTTTCAAAATCACAAAAAAAAAAAAAAATCTTACTGACCCCAAAGTGCGTTATTTTTGATTTTGAATTGTTCTTGTTGCTCTCCATCCTTAATAATAATAACAATGATTGAATAATGCTCAAAATCTTCACTACTCAGTTTGAGAATGAAACGGTTTAAATTATTTTTTCAAATCACAAAATGATTGTTTGTATTCTAGATTAATATTCCCAATCTATAATTAATAAATCAACTACCACATTTTTAAAACCAAACTGACGCCCATGATACTACATACAACAGCCAAACTCCACCAACCTGCATCTTCACTGAAGGTGAAGGACGCGTTGCCCAGGAAGACAGTGGAGGCATCATTTGGCCCATCTATAATGACTTTAGCCACAGTGACATCACCCATCCGTGCATTGTCCGAGGCGTCCGACAGCACCAGCTCAAACTCCTCAGAGAGTTCATACTCACTGTCATCAATCAGCTTTACATCACAGGTCGACATGCTCACACCTGGGCCAAAGATGACTCTGTTGTCACTGCTCATGCCACGGGTCTTATAGTCAGAGCCGGACTCGAGAGCGTGCAGGCTGCTGCCCCGGGCTGACTTAGGCACAGTGTAGCAGAGGGCTGAGACTGTGCTGCTGGTGTCACCTAATTAAAAGACAATAGATTACCTTTAGTATATAACACATGTAGCATATGGACCAATCAGACTCACCATTTTTCATTAGATTTAACAAATCAATTATTCATTAGATTAACAAACAATCACAGACCCCTCAACCAACACCAGACTCGGTGCCTATATGTCTGTGAATGACATCTAGGCCCCTGGTTACCATGGCAACCACGACACCTTTTGCTAGACCAGATACACTTTACGACCTAATGGCATATTGAGAGTTCTCCCTCTCGTTTTCCATAGGAAAGACACATAATTCACAGTAAAAATGGACTCTTCTCTAATTAATTAATAGGAAAACCTTTCTTTGAATGAACACACATATACTTCAGGTCATTGTGTATGTTGTTACTGTCCTTGTATATTGTCTTTTATATTGTATACTGTTTTATGCAGGCTTATGATGGAACCACTCGTTCCTATCATCTTACCTATATGTAATCCTACCAAGTTTAATATCTATGAATTCGTCTTCTAATGATCTAAACGAGAGTGTATATTATATGTGGGTACATAGGCAATACATTACTGTTCTAATAATCTTTCGTAATTTTGATTCGAGTTCCATATGCAAATTACCATGCCTTCACACAAAGGGTCGTATAAAAAACCTCCCCAGTAGCCAACCTCCTGCTTGAACAACTCAGTTTCTCCTTGGACCAGGCCCACTAAGAGGCTGGAGGATATAGTCTAATTAGTGATACATTAAGTATCATTTGCATCTTTTACAAAGGTGTGTTTGAACTAAGAATGATGTTCCCTTCAGGCTGTAAATCTGCCGAATATCAAATGGTTCCATAACTTCATATTCTTATTTCTCTTCTTTTTACTGCCTAAGCTTAACCCCTTTTCAATACCAACTGTAGCGTGATTGTGTGGGTGTGTGTGTTGTGTGTGTGTGTGTGTGGGTGTGGGTGTATGTGTGTGTGTTAGCCTAGTTTTAAGTGTTTATGTAGTTAAAGTCTTATTTGTATCACACTTGAGGTTGTTCATTGTTTGCTCATAACTGGAGTCCCTAATCATGTAGATTTTTGCTACATGCTCTGTGTAGGTATTGTACAGTAAGAAGGTTATTTCCCTTAACCAGGAAATTAACTTTCTTAGAATTGACAGACAGTTGACCCTGCGAGGTCAAGTAAATATCTACAGCGGATCTAAATATATATAATTAATTATAACTAGTTATGATTAATTATCCATATTTCCCATGAGCTGATTCGCTACACACGATGATGATCATCATTTTAAAAAGGATAGCCGTTCGAGTCAACTACAATATTTTGTAAAGTAGTGTGTACATATAAAATGTCACTGACTTGATCTTGAAGCTTCTCAGAAAAATTGGCACGTTTTTATGGATTAACCATGTAAAGAGCAATTTAGTTGAGCCATTTGAACATTTATACAAGTTAAAGGAATGTTACAAAAAAAAAAAAAGACAATATTAAAATTGGTCAAATAAACTGATATTTTTTTCATGTTATAGGCTGATAACCGACAAATTGCTGCTATTAAAATGTATACTATTATGTCTAAGTAGAATAGAATAAAATAAGACGGCTGAAATCAAAATGTGTAATATTTATAATATTGGATGTAATGTACAGAAATAAAAGTGAATATTTATTTGGATTTGCTAAGTGACATTTAACAGTGTTAATAAATTAGTGTTTTGAAAGATTAACTATAAGTGAGCATTTAATGAAGCCAAAGTATGAATACAAAGTATGATCCTGCATCCTTAAATACAAGGTAATCAGTACACACACCACCCCCAATATTCAGATTAGGGGCTGATCCTTAAATTAACACATTTTACTGTCCTCAGTCTTTCATATCGTCGTTATATTCTTGAGCATGATTATTTTATGGAATAGGATTTATAACGTATGCAGATATGAAGACCTTTTAATTAAAAATAAATAAATAAATTGGTTCCACTGACCATTTCTTTCAACAGGAGCAAAGATAAAGCCTGTGCTCTCATTGACATGGTAGGTCTTCTTATCAAACTTCAGGGTGGGTTCATCCTCCGTGTCAATGATATTGACTTTAGCACGGGTCACTGACCCCAGCAGGGCGTACACTGGCATACTCAGCTCCACATTAAAGCTCTCAGTGTTCTCAAAGACCTGGTCATCATTGATCACAATGGTGCACACCTTGGTGTCTTCTCTCTCATCAAACTGAACCTGGGGAACCACATTACAGAGCATTTGAACTGATGACTTCATCAATCTATCAAGTATCAGGGAATTTGATTATTATAGAATAACGCTTTGAAATAATAAAGAATACACTAGAACATACTTGTCCAGCATACTCAACATAGTCCTGTTGTCCGGCCCGAGAGCCCATGCTGGAGGTGGAGGTGGCAGTGCCTTGCTCGGTTCGACACAGCACAATAGCATACTGGTTCAGATTCCCGGTCCTCTTCACTGTGACCGCAACGGTTCCGTCTTTTTCACTCACATTGTAGCTGCAGACAGAAGACAACACATTACTGAGAAAGAGTAGTTGGTTAGATGAAGTCATCTAGAACAAAAACTGAGGCAGCCGCACCTCTTGTGCTCAAAGCTGATAAGAGACCACTGGATGTGAAACACATTGTCACTGACAATGTTGGGTTTGCTGTCCTTCACAAAGAACCTGAAGTTGTCCATGGTCTCTTGAACATTGTCCTCACTCAGAACGTATCGGATAAGGCCCAGGTTTATGTCAGCTGCAAAACAGAATAAATTAAGTTACCTTTTACAACTCCAAATTTACTAGCCAAATTTGATGAAGGCGCATTTAGTTTGTAACACCAAGCGTACACTACAAGATTGAAGCTTGTTGTCCTGCACACATCTAGAGCCCCAGTTTTTAGTTTTTGTACGAAACGAATCACAGACTATATGCGTCAATTACAAGACCATTCTCCTCACCTACTGTGGTTATTAACCCAAAATTAGTTCTCATACTAATTCAGTGCCAGAGTTGATTCTTGAAAACAGGTCAGTGAACAATATGGAGGAAGGCTTGTGGTTGATTTTGGACAGGACAGGAAAAACAAGCACAAAAGACAGTGGATGACATGTGCAGATGTTTTTTTTTTGGGTCCCACTTTATATTAAGTGGCCTTAACTACTATGTACTTACATTTAAATTAATCATTTGGTACAATGCACTTATTGTGCACATACAAGTTTTTACATTGTACTTGTATTTTAAAAATACCTGCATGTAATTACATCTGTAATTACACTGTTGACCCATCCCTTACACCTTAACCCAACCTTAATCCTACCCATACCACCAAACCTGTCCTAACCTTACCCATATCCCACCTCAATAGCAGCAATGTAGTGTTTGCAAACACTATGAAACCCTTAATAAATACATTGTACTTATTTTTTGATGGAAGTAAATAGTAGTTAAGGCCACTTAATATAAAGTGTGACCAAATCGTGGCTGTGTCTTTCTGTTGGCTATGCTTTGGGGGGTTTTGTCACAGAACAGCTTCAGCATTGTAGTGTGCTCTTGGCTTTGGGAGGTGTCAATAATACCTTGCGTAAAAGAGGTGATAGGTTTGCCAGGATTGAGTTTACTCTCCAGGTAGCCGTGTTTAGCTTCTGTAGTGACTTCATAAGTCAGCTGTCCATCATCTGTGTCCGGATCAATAGTGAGAAGCTCTTTCTTGGTGATCAGATTGGTGGCCTAGAATCCAATTTCACATCAAAATGTAATTTTATGCTTTTTTTAAAGAGAATAAATTATATCACTTTTGCACCAATGCAAGATAAAGCCAGTAGGAGGCAGAAATGTACTGTTAGTTGAGATGTCAACACCTCATCGGGTGAATTAATTAGGCTCTTATGTGATTATAAATACAAAATAGTGTTACTAAAGTGACCTTATTTTCCATGTACTCCAGCCACTGCAGGCCCAGGTTGGTGACAATACGAGGGGTCCCGTCATCAACAGGTAAAATATCGATTTTAAACTTTTGTGGAGCAGCGGTGACAACCTGAAACAAAGGGTATTTACACACAATGTAAACCCTCCTGGCTGATACAAACCCTGTTTCATGTATTTCCAGAAGAGTAATTGCTTCTCATTTACCAACAACGCTCACTTTAATATCCATTCAATCTCAGATCAAACCTATTTAAATTCTAATGTGAAGTCGAGCTTTCTAAAGTGCTGAGTAATGGTGTTCTAGGCCTTCCTGATTAAACACTGTCATAGGGCTGCTATTTTGTCATCTTATGACAAGACGAGGTGCCCCTTTTTCAGTGACCACTGAGAGATAATTTACCTCCCAGAACAACTGATTGCCAACTGACGCAGCTGGAAGAGGAAAAAGCGACTGCTGATGGATAGATTTATTATGATTGAGGGAGAGAGCTTGACTCTGTCTTAAACAAATGGACAGGATACATTCAGGTGATTCATATGGTAATTTATATTCATGCCTTTATAAATATAATGAGCCATTTTCAAATGCAAAAATGTAAGTTTGTGTGCATACACTACTGTTCAAAAGTTTGATTGTATGATTTATTAATGTAATGTAAAAGTTTATTATGCTCACCATAATTTAAAAACCAGTGATTTAAATTACTGTAAAAAATGTAATATTGTGATATTGTGAAAAAAATTAATTTATTCCAGCCATTACTCCAGTCTTCAGTCTCAAGATCCTTATGGTGCTCAAGAAACATCATGTTAATATATTACAACTACTACAAACTAACTTGTACTAGTTTTTGGTTGTGAAATATGTTTTTTTTAATACATGTACAAACTATTTCCACAAGGAGATCACCCAGCAGCTCTCACTTAGTTTCCCAATGAAGATGGAAAGCAGAGGTTGTTGTTGAAAAATTTGTTAGTGAGGTCAGCAGGAGGCGCTCACCCTGTGGTCTGTGTGGGTCATAATGCCACAATATAATGATGGGGCCACTGTGCTTTAAAAATGCACTGTCCTTCAGATGACTGCTGAACTGAGGTCATGACTCTCTGTGGTCATTAAAAATTCCCAGGGTGTTTCTTTTAAAGAGTACAGTAGGTGTATAACCCTGATCAAAAAATCATCTCTATGAGTATTTACTATATTTGGAGGACATTTTCAGATATATGGCCCTCTACATACAGCTATTAATATAACACTGATGACAACTGGCCACATGGACAAGCTCAAATAACAGGAAGTCTACTGACCTCTTTTCCACCCTCTTCGATGATGAAGAACATGTTGGTGCCATCACCGACAGTGAAGGTGAATCGGTCTTTGAGGGAGTTACTGCCGTCATGGTTGTAACTGATGCGGTTCTGATAGATGTCGTCCATAGTGAAGGTGTTGGTCTGACGGTAATGCTGACCATTACTTGTGCGCTCAATGGTCCCGTGACGAGGAGCCTGAACGATAGTGAACGTAACAGAGTCCTCCTGACAGAGAATTTAAGGGAGAGAGATCATCAAACAGGTGTGAAATTAAATGAAATTGCCACTAAGAAGTACATGAGCACTGATGTTAAATGCAACGGATGTCAGCTGTGTGCACCGGAATATTTGAGTCGAGCAGAGCGACAGTAATTTCCCTCTCGCTCAAAGTGTTCTGTACTCACTCTGGGTTTTCCATTTCCATCTCCTCACTCGTTCTCTGCACTAGTATGACTGTTCATAATTTTGTCTACATAGACTAAACATCTGAGATGAGAGAGTTACACTAGTGTTTGGGGTCAGCAAGGATACATTTAATTCATCAAATTACAGTAAAGGCATTTATACTGTTGCATAAAATAAATGCTGTTCTTTTGAACTTTCTATTCATCAAAGAATCCTAAAAAATGTATCACAGTGTTCACAAAAAATATTAAGAAGCACAACTGTTTCAACATTCATTATAATAATAAGAAAGGTTTCTTGAGCACCAAATCGGCACAGAATGATTTCTGAAGGATCTTGTGACACCGCTTTGCATTACAGGAATAAATTAGTTTAAAATATATTAAAATAGAAAAGTTATTTTAAAGGGGTCCTATTATGCGTTTTCACTTTTTCAACTTTAGTTAGTGTGTAATGTTGCGTTTGAGCATAAAAAATATCTGCAAAATTACAAAGCTCAAAGTCCAATTCAAAACGAGATATTTTATTGAACAGAAATCACTTTTCAAAAAATACAACGAACGACTCGTTTGGACTACAAGGCATTTTTTTCCGGGATTTGTGATATCACAAATATTGACGAATGGGACGAGACCTGGTTGAGCTGCACTAGAGAAGGCAACGAGTGTTATCACTATGTCGGAGACACGCTAGCTTTCCCAAGGCAGACAAACTTAGAATGGTTACAATCATCAGGGTTTAAATCGCGCTCAAATTGATTTGATTTTGACGTAATATTTACAGTGAAGCTCGCAGCAGGTGGCTATGGTGAGGGGCATGACATTTCCCGCCCAGGCGCCGAGTGGTGCCAATCACAAAACAAACTGGCCCAGCTAACCAATCACAACAAATTTCGTATTTCAGAAGACGGGCCTTCATTTGATACAGGAACTATTCGACGCCGTTCATGCCAGACTGGGGAGAGAGGTGTAATAATGTAAAATATGTGAAAAATAATGTGTTTTTCGAACAACCTAGCATGAGAGCCTGTTATAGTACACCCCCAAAACAAAATCAAAGACTTTGTAAAAGAGCAGAATAGGACCCCTTTAAATTGTCAGAATATTTGATAAGATTATATTGTCACAGTCTTCAGCGGGTGTGCCCAGGAGGGCCACCAGACAACTGTGTTCGGTGAGCACGTGGCTTGTGTTGTGTTTGTCTGTTGCCATGTGCTCTCTCCTGTCTATTGTCTTGCCCCTCCCATCTTGTTACCTCGTTATTGTTTAAGTTGCTCCACCTGTGTCTCCCTCGTTTGGTTCCTATTTATTCTCCTTGTGTCTATCATCCGTGCTGATCCGTCATTTTTCATTGTGTGTTTCGTGTCTGCATGTGGTGCAGCTTTAGGCCTGCTTTTTTGTTTTTCCCCCTCGGGGTGGTTTGTTTTTGTTTCATTTTTATTATTCAAATAAACAACCATTTCTCCTGCAATTGAGTCCTCGCTTCATCTCCCCGCACGCACCGTGACAGAACGGATCAGCCAACATGGGGACTCAGCGGAGAATGGGCTCACACCGCCTACCGGTCTCTACTCTCTCCAGCCCCCTCTACCAGCGCATGCTCCAGCTGGAGACCCTGAGCTCCCTCCAGCAACGAGGGACCGAGCTGAGGGAGTTTGCCGTGGAGTTTAAGAAGGCTGCAGAGGGGCTGGGCTACAATGACTCTGCGCTAAAGGACATATTAAATTATGCCCTTGATGAGCCCATTAGATGAGCATGTTAGGATCCGCTCATGTATCCTTTGAGGGGTTTGTGGAGTTCCTGGCACATTCTTCAGCTAAAGGGGCTGCAGCACCTCCCGTGATGGCCGACAAGGCTGCAGCGCCCCCGAAGGTGGCCGACGAAGCTGCCGCGCCCCCATTGGTGGCCGAAGAGGTGGCAGCGCCCCCAGAGGCGGCCGATGAAGCTGCAGCGCTCCCGGTGTGACCGAAGAGGTTGCAGCGCCCCAGGTTCCTCGCCATACCGGCGCCGCCCAAGGTTCTCGCAATGCCGCGACCCAAGTTCCTCACAATGCCCAAGCTTCAAGCTTCACGCCCTGTCGGCTCTGCCCAAGCTCAAGCTTCACGCCCTGTCGGCTCCACTTAAGTTACGCTCTCTGTCAGCTGTACCCCTCGCTTAATTCCCCGCACGCACGCTGACCAACTATTTTTTTACTGTTATTACGATCAAATAATTGTGCTTTGGAAGAGTAAGTAAGCGGTGTCTGGTTCAAAATTAACAACCCAAACATTCTTGAACGGTATCGTGTATGTCTACACCACCTATTTCCATATGTGACAGGAACTTGTTTTCTCAACGTTTCTTTTCAAAATCATGAATTATTTCTTTTGTGATGCGTCATTTGTACAATAATATTTCACAAATTCCCATTATGAAAATTAAAATTCTTGGCTGCACATTACTATTTGCATTATTGTTAACATGTGTTAGAGATGGATCAAGAAAAACCTTTAATGACTCTGCTTCCAGAAAGATTATTATCGGGGGGAAAAACAAAAAGCTCCACACTCCACTTCCACTCAGCGGCGCAATCTCTGGTCTGCCTAATTAAATGCGCCATAGAAAGCCATATATAACAGTTAAACATACAGCCCATATTTAAATCTAATGTATGGCATTTAAATCCTACATAACAAGCTTTGATGAAAATCCTTATGCTTCATCTTTTTCTTTTTTTTTTTCAAAGAATAAATAAAGCACAACCACAGCAAAATTGAAAGCACAGTCGGGGTAAAACTCTGCGATAAGTAATACCTCTGTGTCAGCATCGGTAGCCTTCAGCTCAAACTCAGTGATGGTCTTCCTCACTCCTTCCTGCACCCTCATCCCTGGCACCTGCAGGATGGGCAGAGAATCGTCCACCGGCCGGATGCTGATATAGAATGTCTGTGAAATCTGAAGGACAACAGCATCACAGTAATTAAATAATTAAATGCGCAGTGCTCAGTAACTGAATCTAGACATGGGCTCAATTGTTCTGCCGCACACAATCTAATTTCCCACTTATTAGGTTTATGTAATTATCCTATCAGAGTAACAGAGAGACCATAAAGAAAAGTGGCTTTAAACCACTGACAGCTAAAGTGAATTAGACAAATAATGCAAAAACTCATCCTTAATAAAAGTGTGGAAAGAGAACATTAGTACATAAAAATGTACTTAGCAATTTTTTCTCATTAAAAAGGTTTAAATCCTAAAGAAATTAGCATTTTGAAAAGCATGATTGAATCATGACTCCACTCATGTCAGTATTATTTGATACTGGAGCAGGTCCAATTAATACTACTGACTTTATTTGTGTAACCACATTATTACTGGACGCATTTGCTTTCAGGATAAATTAACCATAGCTGACTGTGTCTAAAGCATTTCAACAATGGAACTGGCATCAGAAAATATTGTTTCTGCATCCATGCCACTAGGTGTCAGTATAAGTCTAAGACAATTGCCATACTATACAGGTGCAGTCAATAAATGAGAATGTGTGGAAACGTAAATTTATGTCAGTATTCAATCAAATTGTGGAAACTCGGTATGAAATAAATTCAATGCACACGCTGAAGTAGTTTAAGTCTTTGTTTTTTTTTTAATTGTGATGATTTTGGCTCAATTTAACAAAAACCCACCAATTCACAAAAAATTCTCAACAAATTAGAATACTTCAGAAGACCAATAAAAAACATACGTTTTTAGTGAATTGTTGGCCTTCTGGGAAGTATGTTCATTTACTGTACATGTACTCAATACTTGGTAGGGGCTCCTTTTGCTTTAATTAATGCCTCAATTCGGCGTGGCATGGAGATGATCAGTTTGTGGCACTGCTGAGGTGGTATGGAAGCCCAGGTTTCTTTGACAGTGGCCTTCAGCTCATCTGCATTTTTTGGTCTCTTGTTTCTCATTGTCCTCTTGAAAATACCCCATAGATTCTCTATGGAGTTCAGGTCTGGTGAGTTTGCTGGCCAGTCAAGCACACCAACACCATGGTCATTTAACCAACTTTTGGTGCTTTTGGCAGTGTGGGCAGGTGCCAAGTCCTGCTGGAAAATTAAATCCGCATCTTCAAAAAGCTGGTCAGCAGAAGGAAGCATGAAGGTGCTTCCAAAATTTATTGGTAAAGGGTGCAGTGACGTTGGTTTTCAAAAAACACAAGGACCAACACCAGCAGATGTCATTGCACCCCAAATCATCACATACTGTGGAAACTTAACACTGGACTTCCAGCAACTATGCAAGCTATACAGCTATGAGCTTTTCCACCCTTCCTCCAGACTATAGGACCTTGGTTTCCAAATGAAATAAAAAAACTTGCTCTCATCTGAAAAGAGGACTTTGGACACTGGGCAACAGTCCAGTTCTTCTTCTCCTTAGACCAGGTAAGACACCTCTGACGTTGTCTGTGGATCAGGAGTGGCTTAACAAGAGGAATACGACAACTGTAGCCAAATTCCTTGACACATCTGTGTGTGGTGGCTCATGATGCCTTGACCCCAGCCTCAGTCCAACTCCTTGTGAAGTTCACTCAAATTCTTGAATCGATTTTCTCTCATAAGGCTGCGGTTCTCTCGGTTTGTTGTGCATCTTTTCTTCCCATTTTTTCCTTCCATCCAACTTTCTGTTACATGCTTGGATACAGCACTCTGTGAACAACAAGCTTCTTTAGCAATTAACTTTTGTGGCTTACCCTCCTTGTGAAGGATGTCAATGATTGTCTTCTGGACAACTGTCAGCTCAGCAGTCTTCCCCATGATTGTGTAACCAAGTGAACCAAACTGAGAGACCATTTTTAAGGCTCAGGAAACCTTTGTATGTGTTTTGAGTTGATTAGCTGATTGGCATGTCACCATATTATAATTTGTTGAGATAGTGGATTGGTCTTAGGTTTTTGTTAAATGTGAGCCAAATTAAACAGATTAAAAAATCACCAAAGACTTAAACTACTTCAGTCTGTGTCAGTGAATTATTGGTTACACTTTACTTGAAGGGGTGTGCATAATCATGACATGACACCTTCATAATCATGACATTGCACCTACATAATTATGACATGACACATATCATGAATATGAAGGTTTTTTATGCATGTTTATGACAACTGTCATTAAGTGTCATTCGCTCAGTTAGGTAATTTTAATGCAAATGATGACCTTGTTTGAGATGTCTTTGTTATGGCTATGGTTAGGGGTAAGGGTAGGGTTAAGTTAGGTCAAATAATGTCATATTTGCAATAAAAATGACATAACTGAGCGAATGAAACATAATGACAGTTGTCATAAACATGCATAAAAAAAAACCTTCATATTCATGACATTTGTCATGTCATGATTATGAAGGTGTCAAGTCAGTCTTATGCACACCCCTTCAAGTAAAGTGTTACCAATTTATTAATCACGAGTTTCACAATTTGAGTTGAATTACTGAAATAAATGAACTTTTCCACGACATTCTAATTTATTGAGATGACTGTATATGAACTAATGCAGCATTAATAAAAATGCACCTTTAATTGAGCAGCACAATGCAAAACCAAAATGTATTTGCCCATCATTTTCCATTCAAAATGGCAGAAGAGTGTTTCCCGCAGAGAGAAAAGCCCATTGTAGGATAACTGTGTTCATCTCTTTCAGACACTCACTAGGCAGCCTGTGTTTATTCAAGCTCTTTCGGCCCTAATTAGTGTGTGTGTGGGCGTGTATGTGTTTATAATGGAAAGAAAAGGAGTGAAAGGAAGAGAGTATGAAAAGGCAAGAGGGAGGATTGAGATGACTGTGGGAGGAAGTGTGTGTGTTCAGCATGAGTAGAATGAGAAATAGAAAGTGAAGGGTGGGCATATAAGTGTTTATATCCATGTTAGTTACCGTGAATGATGAGTGTGTTTAATCATTTTTTATAACAAATTCTATCATTAGCAGAACAACTGAACAAAGTTCAGCTGAAAAATCACATGAATATGAAATATGTTAGTATTTATTTTGTGCCTCTTTTACAGCCACTATTATTTTAATATTATTTATATACTATTATAGTATTTATTAATATTTTGGATTAGCTTTTATTTTATAATTTCAGTAACTTTAAGTAATCTTTAGTAACAAGACAACATTTCAAATTTTCGTTTTTAAGTTTTAAAGTTTTAAAGTTTAAGTTTTAGGTTTTCTTCAATATTTACTGTATAATTATTTTTTATTTTATGATTTGTTCAATAAGAACAAAAAACTATTTTGTAACCCTGAGCATTACATGAGCTTGCAGTTTACTATACAAGTTTGTGTAGTCAGAGGACCCATGTTCTCAGCCAGAATTTGAGAAGAGCATCTTGTGCTTCAATGGCAGAAGAACATCTGAGTGCCATTCAAAGAGTCAATGATTAATGGCACTAAGTGGAATTGATTAGGAAATTTTACACTTTCAGGGAGTATACAAGTCTTCTGCTACATCTCCAGTTTATAATAATATTATATATAAGATATATTATATATATTATATATATTATATTATATTATATTATAATATAATATAATATAATAATGGACCCAATGAATGTGTGTGTGTGTGTGCATGTACATGTACCTCATTGCCCCCGTCAGATACAGTGAAGGTGAAGTCATCAGAATGTATCTCCTCTTCACTGGTATGAACATACTGAATGTTGCGGGAGGCCAGGTCAGCCTGGGTAAACGTGCTGATCCGTGTTCCTGCAACGACATCAAACAGAGAAAAACTCTCCAGTCACCAGCAGCCCAGCACTTCCTATACTGCCCTTGGTATTAAATAATAATGTAAACTCACTTGCTACCATTAAAAATATCCCACATGTCAACTGAAATGGATGAATAAAACATGCACTACTGCAGAAATCCAATTGAGTGCAATTGCATCGCCAAGAGGGACAGAAAGGAAAATAAAAACAGATCTTCACCCATGAAACCCCCTTATATGATGCTCTGATAGAGATCTATAGGCTAGATCCCATCTAATGAGTTCTCAGTCTTCATTTGAACATAAATTAAATATAAAACATACTATATATCTTCCAGGCATTGTCTGGCAGTTGTGGCCAGCTTTTAGAAATGTGCTGCTCTGCTGAACAGCCCATACAGAATCAGGACTGCAGACTATAAATATATATTTTGATATCTCAGGCTTTTCATAATCAGCCTTCGATAGAGAAACAAATAACAATGATGGTGTAGTATGTGTATTTGTGTATAAGTAGAGATATGTATAGGCTATAGGCTAAATAAGACGTAGTGTTGGGGAAGCTACTTTCAAACTGTAGCTTGCCAAGATACAAGCTATCCATAATTTAGTTAAACTACTCTTTCGACACTACAAGCTTCAAATAAAAAGTACCTAACTGCATTGAAGCTATGTAAGGGGGCAACATCTTTTTATATGTAGAACCAGGGCAGTTGCTAAGCCCTTTTTACTAGGATACGAGCCCCAGTGAAATACCACTGTGCCCCAGTAAAGCATCATTAGTAAAAAAAACTCCTTGTCTGGCAGTGGAGATTATTTTATACTGACCCGAGAACCATTTTCCTTGATAATATTTTAGCAATCATGTCAGCTGTTTAAGAATCAGAACTAGTGATACCAAATTCGCCAACGAATCTCACTTTTGAGCAAATCGGTCATACTGGCTTGCAAAAACACTTTTTTTCAGTTAATTAATCTCAATTAATTATTAATCAATTAGGTTGATAGCATTAAACTAACAATATAATATTCTAATAATATTATATTACACTAAAAAAGAATTTATTAGAATGACTTATTAAATGGACCTAATTGAAAACATTTGGCAAACACAAGTTTAATCAACTAAATGAATAAACATTCTGCACAGCGACTCAAAATCGGCACTGTTATTAGATATATGTGACCCTGGACCACAAAACCAGTCATAAGGGTCATTTTTTTAAAATTGAGATTTATAGATCATCTGAAAGCTGAATAATTAAGCTTCCCATTGATGTATGGTTTGTTAGGATAGGATCATATTTGGCCGAGATACAACTTTTTGAAAATCTGGAATCTGAGGGTGCAAAAAAATCTAAATATTGAGAAAATCGCCTTTAAAGTCCAAATGAAGCTCTTAGCAATGCATAATAATCAAAAAATTAAGTTTTGATATATGTACGGTAGGAAATTTACAAAATATCTTCATGGAACGTGATCTTTACTTAATATCCTAATGATTTTTGGCATAAAAGAAAAATCTATCATTTTGACCCATACAATGTATCTTTGGCTATCACTACAAATATACTGTGCTACTTATGACTGGTTTTGTGGTCCAGGGTCACATATGTGAACTGTCAGAAAGAATGGATTCACTAGAATGAATTGCTATGCTGCATCTTTTCAACTTGTTCAGTGGTAATGGTTCTACAATTTGACAATTAAGAGTGATTTACAATTTTTGTAACTATACGGTGCTGCTAGATGGAAAAAGCAGCTTGCTACTGGACAGCCGCATAATTTGAAAGCTGAGTTACTGTTTTGTTACTGAATAATTTAGTTCTACTGTTGGTTCATCACTCCCAACAAGTTTGTCTGTACCTGGTTTGCTGGAATGTTCTAGATGGCCGAGCTGGGGCTGTTTGGTGACTCTGTAAATGAGTTCATCTGGTTCACTGTCCTGATCTGTAGAGGACAGCTGCAGTGTTGTGATCTTCTTCAAGGTGTTCTCATCCATAACCAAACCCTTATTAACCACCACTGTGGGAGGATGTCTGTCCTCTGAGAGAGAAAAAAAAGATGAGGATGTCCCAAAATAACTTTCTTCTAACATTCCTGAACATGACTCTTTCAACTTCTCGGCTCACCCAGAACACTAATGAAGAAAGATTGGTCAATGACTCGGTTTCCCTCGGGATCTTCCAGGTTGAACTTGAAAGAGAAGCTGCCTCCACTTTCTCCCTTTTCATGAATGTATTCCACATGTCCTGACAGATGAGGTGCAAAACCACATGAGACAATGCATCTCTGCTTAGAAATTCCCTATGGATGATTATGTACGAGAAAGAGACAGCAATGGAGGAAAAACCTTTGTTGATATCATCCTGGGTGAAGCTGGTGACAGGTCCTTTGACGGATATCTGAGCCTTGTTTCTGCCTGTATTCAGCAGCAGGGAGCCCACGCTCAGGTCTTTAGTGAGGGTGAACCGCAGCTTAAGGTTATCTGAATCTACGTCCGTCCCTTTCAGATGCTGCTCTGTGATCTTAGATGAGGAACCTGTCGGGAGGAATGAGCAACGGTAACAGAAATGATACAGTTATTTATTAACATCAACTCAAGTCTAACTAGATAGGAACCTAAATTATTCAGTGTTTCAACTGGTGCATCATAATGAAGTGAGAGCTGTTTGGACTGGACTGCAGTAGTTCTCAGAGTGTGCCGCGCTTCTCTAGTTCACGAAGACATCTGGCAGAGAGAGATTATCAGTGCATAATGCCATAATTTCGGTCTGGTCTGCACACAAAGCTGTTGAATGGTTTCAAAAGACTTTTATGTGCTTCTTTTATGTGAATTGTATGTGCTTCTCATCCATCTCTTTTCGTGTTTGACAGATGAAAAAATACGGGTTTGAAATTATATGAAGCTGAGTGAATGAATGAATTTAAATTTTTGGGTGAACTATTCCTCTAAAATGACTCCAGGAAAGTGGTATCAAGCTTTGTTATTTGTTAATACATTTTTGGATATTTTAAAAGCCATTGTCCATAATTAAAATGGTTTTGTAATAAAATCAAAAGGGTAATCACAGAATGTAACTTTTATTATTTAACAAAGCAATGAAAACTGAAAGAACGAATGGAATTTTCATTGTGTTTTTAATTCTTCACACAACTGTTTTGTCATTCAATAAACAGCCAAAATAATAAATAAAAAATTACTTTAAATAAAACTTCAGTGCTAATATCACTGGCTCCTTCATGTTAAACTGCTTGTGTTTTTCCTTATTTTTCAAATCCTTTGGTCAAGGGTAAGCAATGAATAAACGTAAATTATTTAGATGCTTTTTTTCTCCATTATTTAATATTAAGTACAGACATTTGTATATGTGACCCTGGACCACAAAACCAGTCATAAGGGTACCAGTCAGAATAAATAAGCTTTCCATTGATGTATGGTTTGTTAGGATAGGACAATATTTGTCTGAGATACAACTATTTGAAAATCTGGAATCTGAGAGCGCAAAAAAATCTAAATATTGAGAAAATTGCCTTTAAAGTTGTCCAAATGAAGTTCTTAGCAATGCATATTACTAATCAAATCTGAAGTTTTTATATATTTACAGTAGGAAACTTACAAAATATCTTCATTGGACCTTGATCTTTACTTAATATCCTAATGATTTTTGGCATAAAATAAAAATCGATAATTTCGACCCATACAATGTATTTTTGGCTATTGCTACAAATATAACCCAGCGACTTTAGACTGGTTTTGTGGTCCAAGGTCACATATAACACTGATTGATGATCAGCTCATGGTGAGGGGTTGGGGCAATAAAGGGGTGCAATAATTTTTCTTGTTTGAAATGGGAAGATGACAAAAAAGTGATTTTTATTTTACTGTATGCTAGAAAGAAAGAAAGTCTGTTTTTTCACTCATTTCAGAAGAAGTTAAGAGACTAAAAAATGATTCTGTGCTGAACTGTGTCTGATATAATGACGACTACTAAAAATCAGCAACCTAACCAATCAGGGATGTTTGTGATGTGTGCAATGACAATGTAATGTAGCTGTATCTTGACCTGATGCAATTTGCAGTCCTCTGTTGATTGTAACTCTAGGGCCTTCTCGCTTCCTAATATCCATGCTGAACTCCAGACGACCGGTCTCCGTGTATATGCCATCTGTTACTGAAAACTGGATCTCGTCTGTCCCAGAGCCACGTCCTTCTGGGGTGTAGACCAGCAGCTCATCTAGAACATCCTGGTAAGTAAAGGTGGATCCTTGCTGAAGAATCCTGCCGTTCTCTAAAGGTTGAGAGTAGAACTGCCTTCTGCGTAGCTTCCCTATTGAGACACACACAGAAGCATTGCAAAGAAATGAACATTAATGCTACATTCCTTCTCATTTTTTTTCACCATCAAACATAGTATAACCACATATAAAATAAACACACATGGCTCTGCTTCCCATTTTCAAATAAATGTGCACTTGACCTCTAATGGTCGCTCAATGTCATTTTTTGTGTAACTGCACTGCTGTCATAGCACTCTGATGCCATGACTGTATTTCAGTTCTGTCAGCTCCATTCCTCACTTGTGACTCCTAATAAAACTGCTGTGAACACCTTGACATGCGTCCATAAAAGTTTAACCAATGAAGTCCCGTGGGTCGTGGCCTTTCCACCGACTCTCTAATCAGTGGTAGAGGCACAATGACAAGAACATCAATCAGCCACACAGGAGCTGGTCAGAGCGGTTATGTGGCAAATAATGGATGTTTTCTGAAGGCTGGCCATGAATGAGCGACAGATTGGGGTATGAAGTGGGCATATGAAGAGAAATAGAAAGAGGAAGACAGGCACTGACCATATGACGGTTTCTTGATGAGGGCGAAGAGAAGCTCATTTTCAGGTGTGTCCTGGTCCAGCACATTCAGGGAGGAGTTAGTGATGACCACACCGGAGTTCTCCTCCACTTGGATGCTGTTTACTGAGATAATTGGGACTCTGTCTTCCTTGGTGTGCTATAAACAACATCAAATAACATCTCAAATATAAACTTGACAAGTCAGGAAAGAGAGACAGGAAAAAGAGGGGAAAGGGGATATGATGCAGACTAGCTTTGAATCTGCTTCCCACTGAGTCAGCGGCTCCAACCATCAACCACTTTTAAGCGACTGATAAATGAAGAAAAATCTAATTACCTGTATGTCATCTAAAGTAACAGCAAAATGGATTTTGAAAATTTATTCTGGAAAACATTCATTAAAGGAACACCTTATTAAAAATATAACCCTAACCCTACCCAAAGAATACTTAGGTTTTTACGCATACACTAGGGTATGTGTACAGTGCATGTGATGTTAATATCGTCAATGGCATTGTATGCGCATGGTGTGTGCAGTCCAATTTTTTTTAATTTTGCAAACTTTGTAGACTCACATGTGCGCCTTGAATTTTTGGCACTAATTTTGTTTGCCCACAAGGTGACAAAACTAGCCCTGGCAAAAACTACTGAAGGTGACACCTACACTACGTATATATGTAAAAATTGAAGTGTACTTTGGCCTTTATTGTTTCAATTATACCTGGATGTCTATGGTGACATCAAAAGCCTCAGTTTGGCTTGATCCATCACTGATGTAAAAGCTGAAGACATCCTGGCGGATGTTAGCTTGGCGGATGTTTTGAACGTAGAAGATATGGTCTGAGGTGAGGTCTTCTATAGTGAAGGGAACGTCGGGGCTGATCACGCGAGATCCACCAATCGCTGCTGTTGAACACACAACACTTTGAGCTTGAGTGTAGTCTCGTAATTCTGGAGACTGCATTTTACTGGGAACAACATTTCTGAGCCTAATATCCAAACAAGTAATTGATCTTAACAAAAACAACAAATAAGCAACTTTCTAGACAAAACATAAGAGAGAGTGAGTGTTAGATGCAAGACAAGAAATTGCTAATATTTATGAATAAATGCACAACCCAAAATCATGAAGATAAAACAAGTGTGTTCTTAAAGTACATACATCAAAGCAGACATCAGAGTTTGCATCTGTGTTTTGGGTGAAAAACTACATTTTGTGCAACTGTCGTTGGGTGTTTATGTTCCACCGTGATCTGCTTTTATTTTCCCCACTCAAACAGGAAGCCTGAATATAGATGCAGGGATTAAAGTTCCGTCGCTACGACGGATTTCCGTCAGCCAAAAGACAGTCACTTGCTTCATTCCTGAATGATTCAGCCGTTCGAACGAATCAATTGAATGAATGATTCAGTGATAAAATCAGTGACTTGCCGCCACCTGCTGGAGGTTTCAGTTTCATTTTTAGCGTATAATTTCAGTTATTTATGAATCATATTTTTGTATTCAAAATGTTATATTTAAAACATTAATCTCCACATTAATTTATGAATTTAATTGCACTCATGCTACCTCTGAGCCTCATTAAACGTCTGAAAATGTACCTACAAGCCACTTTTGTGTTCTTCTGTGCCACCTCTGTAGTACAAATTAATTGATTAATAATAATTTAATATGATTGGTAAATTATTTGTCTTATTCTACATATTGTTTTAAATAGAAATTCTAAAAAGCTTATAAACATAATTTTTTTAATTTGACAGATGAAAAGGATGCCATTACAAAGGTAAAAAGAAAATACTCCTATAAGTCTAAGGAGTCAAATGTCACCTCGTATTAGGAAGGCTAATTTTTGATCAGAATTTTTGATTATTGATCAGAAGGTGCTCCTAAATTTTTTAATTAGGAGGACAAGTGCTCCTAATTACAAGAAGAAAAAAACTGCTCCTAAACTGGGTGTGTGTCAGGTATGGCTGAGGAACTGTGTTGTCGCAGAAAAATTTTCGAGTCAAATATTTTTTTTGCTTTAACCTGTAATATAATAAGAAGTAGACCAAGACAAATAAGTTCCAATCACATGAAATTAGTATTAATCAAATACTTTGTCTAACAGAGTGGCACAGAAGACCACAAAGTGGCTTGTAGGTACAATTTTCAGCGTTAATGAGGCTCAGAGGTAGCATGAGTGCAATTAAATTAATAAATTAATGTGGAGAATAATGTTTTAAATATAAAATTCTGAATACAGAAGTATAATTTAAATATACGCTAAAAATGAAACTAAATCCACCAGCAGGTGGCGGCAAGTCACTGATTTTTTTCACTGAAAATCATTCATTCAATTGATTCGTTCGAACGGCTGAATCATTCAGGAATGAAGCAAGTGACTGTCTTTATGAACTGACAGAAATCCGTCGTAGCGACGGTACTTTAATCCCTGAAGATGGCTGCATCAATCTGAATTCCACACATCTACAAATCTCTATCACAGCAAATGAGTGCTCTGTTCATGAATAAAATTACACCATCAGCAACTGTTGTAAAAAAAAAAAAAACATCCACAAAGTGACTGGGAAAAGGAAGCTAACATACAATGGTGCAAGGTGATATATTACAGATGGAGACAGCTAGGTGATTCACCTTGTTTTGTGTTCTCAATGAAGCCATACTTTGGTGGGCTGATAAGCCACACCAGCAGATCCTTTCTGGGTGTGTCTGGGTCAGATGCAATAATGTGATTGGCTGAGAGCTGGACCCTCCCTCCTTCTTGAACCTTTACACAAGAAACACCATAAAGATTTTCGGAACGCTAAAAGAACCAGATCTAAGACTAGCTGATTGGTGAAGGTGAAGTGGGAACCGTTCTCACCTTAATGCCACTGCGCACGGTGACAACAGGTGGCTGCCTCTGGATAGACGTGATGGTGATAGTGAACATCTGGTTCTCCAAACGATTGTTCTCACCATCATAAACAACGAAGTGGAAAATGTCAGTGACAGGCTGGTTACCCGTTTCAAAGGATGTAACATACCTTTTAAAAAAACAACAAAAAGATATTTCACACTATTTTCAACCGTTTTCAAATGCTGAAAGAAAGAGAGCTGGGAAACATTTAGAAAAATTGCTGTAAACATAAGGTAGGTATTCCATCTGCTTAAAAAAAGCAAACCACCAGAGGATAACACTCAAAAATGGGCAAAGACGTAATCGCCAGAGAGAACTGTTTTACATTTCATCATTTCTCAGCAGGGCTCAACAATTCAAAGCAATTAAAGAAGCTTGTGTTGTAATGCATGTTGAGGCTCTCAACTCGCCAAACATTTTACATGCCTCATTTATGGAGTCTAATATTAACATAAGCTGAACTAGGAATGACACATTAATACTGGTAATGATCTAAAAACACACTGACACACCGATATGCAGCAAAATTGTGGTAAAAATGAAAGCAATACTATTTAAATTCAACTATCTAACTGGGGAAGTCGTGGCCTAATGGTTAGAGAGTCGGACTCATAACTCAAAGGTTGTGGGTTCGAGTCTCGTACCGGCAGGGATTGTAGGTGGGGGGAGTGAATGTACAGCGCTTCATTCACCACCTTCAATACCACGACTGAGGTGTCCTTGAGCAGGCACCGAACCCCCAACTGCTCCAGGTGTGGCTGCCCACTGCTCCGGGTGTGTGTTCCGGGTGTGGTGTGTCATCGCATGTGTGTGTGCACTTTGGATGGGTAAATGCAGAGCACTAATTCCGAGTATGGGTCACCATACTTGGCCACATGTCACATGTCACTGTCACTATCGTAAAATATATGAAAGTAACAGAGCTGCTAAGATTATGAAATACATCTGATGCAGGCAGGATTATTATGAAACTAAAATCAATTTAATCGATTTGAATCAAAACTACTAAAACCTTAAAAATTAAAACAGAAAATGTAAAAATAATTAATTTAATTCAAAATATAAATAAAACAATAGTACAATAGTATCTCAATCATACTAAAATAACACTGGATGCAGGGTGTTTACCTGATTTTGTGGTTGTTGATGTCCTCCATTGTAAAGGAGGAATATTCACTAAGTTCTTCATGGTTTGTTTCAGCCTTGGTTTTGGTAAGGATCCCATACATTGGTACAGAAACTAACTGCACAAAAACTCTCTCATCGGGAGATTCGTCATCCTACAAGACATTGATAATACCTTTTAAGCAAATTGGAGTTTACCAAATTTAACTTTTATTTTCAGTTATTGTCAGAACATGTCATTCCTTACCACATAAGCTAACTGGGAACGTCTAATGATTGTGCTGCTCTTCTCCGCCACCTCCATTGACAGCAGGGCCTTAGGGTCACGTTTGGGTGCGTCACCTTTGACCTCTGACACCAAGACCTGCAGCGTGATGGAGGTCATGGAGATCCCGTCCGTCACAGAGAAAGTCATGGAGTCCTCCTCAGTGGTGAGACCCGCATGCTCATACTGCAGAACATTCCTGGTGACGTCACTGGAGGTGAAGGTGTCCCCTGAGGTGAAGGAGAGTTTTGATAAATAAACAAAATGAACTGAAGCCAGAAAGTATAATACACTTGGGAGAACTAAAAATGCTGTACCTACCATTGACCATCTGGACCTGGGAACCAAGGTCCACTCTCAGGAGGGTCCCATGTAGCGGCCCCTCCACCAATTCAAACTCTAGTTCGTCAGGGGCCGTATCAGCATCCGTCACTGCTAACTGTTGCCCACCTACATGACATGGAAATATAAGATTAAAAAGGGCAAATTTTATGTTTATGTTGTGCTAACTGACATTTTACTGGCACCTAGTGGTGTGGATGTAACTAAGATTTTCAAGAAATGCGCTATTTGTGCTAAAACATTATCTATTTATTCAATGCGTAAAACTGTCCAAAAAACATGTGTTTAAAAAGTATTATTCAACTAGTCATGTGATCTCATGTGATATGAGCTTGTGACACTATAACAAATTCCTTGTATGTGCAAACATACTTGGCAATAAAGCTCTTTCTGATTCTGATATGATTGCCGTCTAAATCACTTGCAAACATGATTTTAAACATTTTTCAAAAGAATTAATCGATTTTTAATGTGTAAAACTTTTTTTTAATGAGGTGTAAAACTTTTTTTAATGATACTGACTGGGCCTTTAAAATACTTATTCATTCACTCTTATTACTTTGTAGCACTTAAGCCAATACACGTGTCCTTACCCACTGGTGCCCTGCCGCCGAGACTGACCTCCAGCACCGGATCTAGAATCTGAAAGACCGGGGGCTGCTGATGATTGGCCAACAGCAGAATAGCAAAGTCCATCTCTGGAGTGGTGTGCTCTCCATCAGAAACTGACATAAGAAAGGGAGTAGGAATAGGTCACACATGCACAAGAACACTGATGACCTTCAGGCCAGTTCTGTCTTCCGCACCTCAGCTCAGTACTGCACAGATGAATGAATGCAACTTAGACACAGGAAGAATGAATCAGACAAAGAGTGAGATGGAGAGAAAACAGAAAGACCTCAAATGACATGTAACATCATCTCATTCTCCAGACACTGAACATGAGATGTGAACTACAGAGACAACTTGGCACACACAACTATTCAACAACTACTCAGCATTCCTAGTAATATTATTTCTTCATAAATGTCAGCAATGAAGGGCCCATTTAATTAGTGTCAAAATCAGTCTTTTAGCTGCTGTATCCTTCAGAGCTCAAGCAGCTGTGTGACGTGAAAATGTGTAACCATGGTATCCTAGTGTCCTCCAACATAACACTTACTGTTTGCAAGGCAGCACTGCATTGATATTCCTGATATTATGGTAAGGGGTTTGTTATTAACCTCTAGCATTAACATTAAAGTAACATTAAGTACTAGTCTTCTGCTATTAATTTAGCCTTAATGTACTGCTTAACAGGACAGCTCCTGTTTGGTGACATACTGTATGCAGGACTTCTCCAAACATTTAATCTTCTTAAACCTGCCCCTGCAAGCTCACATTCATCTGCCTCCACTTCTGAATACGCATGACCAACTTGAACCCATTGCAAAATTTGTTAAATCTTTCACTCTCACATGAAATCCTTGATTGCATGTATTTCTACTGAAATTACTGTAATTTCACCCACAAATATGGTAAATGTGACTGCACATTTATCTGGTTTTGTATTTTTATAAATGTTCTAGTTTAAGCTAGAAATAAAAGAAACAAGTTTGAAAATCCCCTGGTGACTTACACTGCATCAACAACGTAACTGTCAGGAATGCTAAAATAGTCATATTTGTATAATGAATACTGATTGGTCTTTCTTGCGTTTATGTACAGTAATCATCTATAGCCTCCTTGTCTACTTATTTTTGTGATTCTAGTGTGCATCTGAAAACAAAACACAGTTTGAGTGTCAAAACAACTGCAGAGTGCTTTTACATTTCCCAAAAGAGGAAACTGAATAGAACAGAACAGTGTTGATTTGGTATTAAAAAAGGATAACTCGTATTAATTTATTATGATTTTACAGTAGAAAAAAAACTAGTAGCAACTATGCGGTGGAAAAACAATTTTTAAGGGTAGAAGTTGTTTTCAAAATCCAAGTAACAATTTGCATACTTTCAATGTCAATGAGACAAAACAAAGACCTTGATCCTGTCAGAACAATGAAAAAAAAAAAGAATAAAATGAAAACATTATTTGAATTTTAATTGTGCATGCTAAAAGATATCAGCTGCTGAGCCGAGATTCTCAGTGTTTTATGACACTGTGTTTGTTGTTTTCCTTCAGCTGAGCTGTATAAGCTGAGTATATGTATGAGGAATAAAAAGCTCTTTTAGCATCGAATTCTGATGCTGCTGTTCTTCTCCAGTCTACTGTTACTCTCCATCCATTTCACTCTATTACTAACAGCACTAAAAGGAGTTTGTCTGCCCTAAAGTGCCCTGTTTCCATCCAGACACAGAAGGGCATATGGGCAGTCACAGCTCGGATTCATGGACACTGCGAGAAGAAGATGGATGCACAGTCATATCCTGCTGTCAGGCAGAATAAAAGCATATGGATGGACATCAAAAAGAGAGAGGGAATCATATTCCCTCTTAGGGAAGAGAAGGCCCCATAAATAAATAACAGCAACACACCAGGGAATGTGGGATCAGAAGCAAAGAGGGATCGGTTTATGGTGTTTCAGAGGAAGAAATGAATTCTGGGTTTGCTGGAAGCGTGTAAGGTAAGGGAGAATAAGGCAGAGTCGCAGGGTGGGTTACAGAGGCCAAAAGTGATTATATACCTGTGAAATGGAGGCTCACTGACTCTGGTAGACCTGCAGCAATGAAACAGTGTTAGTGGTTACTTTCACAATCAACTGCTAACAAATCACAATAATTAGTGCGCAGGTAGAGAGATTATTTCATATTTAAACGGTTAAGCTGGAGAGGTGAGTTTTACAGACTTATGCATCGCTAACAATACCTCAGATGTTGGGTTTGACAGCTCAGAAGCACCAATTAGCATCAGATTAGTACTAAATCAACAGTGTGCTGGCATATTCGCTAATTAACTTCCCACACAAACTGCACACATTTCAAATTAATGAACGTGTCATTATACTCTTGCATGCTACTATTGTTACATCCATTGCAAAGCACTGTAAAAAAAAAACTCTGCAACTAAAAATGTTTAGGGACTGAAATTTCTAGTTGACTTAAGATCTGTAATTGAATGAATTTGAGCGGTTGCCCTGAAAACTTGCACTCAAGTTACAGTAAAAACAGAAATATTGTGAAATTATATAACAGTTATATTGTGAATGCAATTTAAAGTAACAGTTTTCTATTTTAATATTTTAACATTTAATTTATTTCAGCAGTCATTACTCCAGTCTTCAGTATCACATGATTCTCAGAAATCATTCTAATATGCTGATTTGGTGCTCAAGAAACATTTTTTATGTAATAAAGTAAAGACTAACCTGTAAATGAGTACTGATAAAGCTCCTGAAGATGGGACGGGGCTTGTGGGGGTCTGTAGATAATTTTGTCATGGTCTACATCAGCCTGTGTGAAGAGACGCACATGATGGTAAGGTCTGTCCCTGTGCTCCAGCGTACCTGAAAGAGGAGAGTGACATCATCATATTAATATTAATATAACAATCAGTTTAGTATTAGAAGCTTAGAAATGAAATTAAATAGAGATTGTGGGATGAATTGAGTTTATTCTGCTTCCTTATGCATAATTTGAAGTTTCTCATAATGCTCTAAGATGTGAAATGTCTTCCCTTCCATTCACCTTTGAAATCCTCTACTCTCTATTTAATGGTACAAAAAGGAGAAGAAAGCAAAACTATCAGGCTTCCATTATGCCTGTAAGTGTCCTACTCCTCACCCCATGACAATAATGGAGGTTTAGTTACCGTGGCCTGAGGTAAGCGCTTTGGTGATGTTGTAGACAAGCTTGTCGCTGGGCGTCTCAGAGTCAGTGAAGGAGAGAGCAGAAGGAGATATCACAGTCACACCTCTGCAACGAAAAAACAAGCGATCTTCCAGTGCCTGCACACACACACACAGAGAGCCAAAAACATTTACACACTGATGAAGACAAAAACGTTTGGAAATTGTATGGATTTCATTTCCATCAACGTGCTTCATTGGGGTTACTGAAGTCATCGGCAGCGCTGCACAGGACTTGCTTGAGAAAGATTTGTCATTTTGTTTTTAAACCACGAAATCAACAGTGTCATTAAAGAAGTGTGTTTTTGGTTATGAGTGAAAGATAACCTTGTTCAGCTTCCCAAATAACCCAGCAGTTTGTTTCTCCAGGGCAGCAAATGTGTTTGTTTGTTCCCGGCATTTCGGTGACGAATGTTTTATAAATAAATTAAATAAAATTGAAGTCAATAAAGTTTTTGTTCCTGTTTTATTTATGTCGATCTCACAGCTTGCAGACAATCGCTTCGCAAAAGCTTTACATGCTTGTGACTCTTTAGCTCCGCCCACGGCACGCCTCCAGGAGCTTGACTGTTTTCAGAGATAATCGTAAAGCTGTCTCTGTCTTTTATAAATCTGATAAAACTAAAGACTCTTTAGAGATATGAAGGATGCAGCACTGCTCTATAGGTACTCAAGATTAACATTAGATTGGCAGAAACTGTGTGTTATGTCCACTTTAAGCTCCCCAAGGCTGGCATTTATTTGATTCAAAATATAGTGAATACTATAGTGTATATTATTACAAATATAAACAACGGTTTTAAATTTTTAAATATTTTAAATGGTCATTTATTCCTTCCAATGTGCTCAGAACATTTCTTATCTTCTTTATCCATTCTTAAAGCAGTATATTCTATTAATTATTATATTAAATATAAAATATATTTTTGTGGAAGTCATGATTAATTTTGCTTAGGATTCGTTGCTGAATGAGAAAGTATTTTAACAGAGGCAAAACAAAAACACACTTCTATTTCACTTAGAAGTTCAAATTAAAGCAGTGGATACACTGGATGTTAACTAAAAATCGAAAGAGACATCTTACAGTGATCTGCAGGTCGGCTCCAGGTGAGAGCTGAGGTAGGCCAGGGGTCTGAGGCATCACTCCTATACTGAAGGTCTGTGTATCACCCAGAGTCTCTGGATAGACCTCACTTGAAACCTGCCAACAAAAGCACACACACCCATGCATGAACAGATGTAAATAAATGCATAAGTAAATATTTATAAATGTAAAAATAATTATTAATAAACACCAAAGTGTACATGTACTCGTTCCCACTATAAAATATAAGCTCTCAAAAACAAATTTTAACAGTTCTCAGTCAATAATTGGCAATAATCAATGTACTACGTAACTAAAATCACTCTCAACATCAATACACATCCTATTTTTGAGATTTTTAATTCGCTCTGTGACTGTCATTAATTCAACTACAAATTCATTTCAACAGTGAAGTCTTGAGCAGACACCTAACAAATAGGCTGAAGCACTTCGCGGTCACAGAAACACTCCTCCCCGAGGATATAAACTAAACTGTGTCGAACCATTAAAGCTCAAATCTTATTTAATGAAGTCTGCGGCACAGGGTGCAGCCTCAGTCAAGACGAGAAGAGAAAAGATTTTCTCGAGGACGACAAAAAAAAACTGTTGTGTCAAGAGTCATCAGGGGTTTAAGCTGATGAATTACATGTGATTGAATGTCCTTTAATGCTGCTTACACTGATTTGAAACTGGATTTGAAGACAAATTAGCTCATTTATACCCAAGTAATGCAGTGAGGTTGGTGAAGGAGAAGTAGGACAGATGGACAAATTGGCCTAAACGCGTGAAACAGAGCTGAAGTAAAATAGAGAAAATAGTCCAATAAGTTGAGAGAAAGGAACAATGACTACGTTTACATGGACATCAGTAATCTAATTATTTACCTTATTCTAAATAAGCCAATATTATGATTATGGTGTTTACATGAGTTGCTTTTAGAATATTCCTTTCGTGTTCCTGTTTTACATGTTATAGTACATAGTTCGATTAATGGCACACGTCATTACGTCCCACGTGACGCCATCCGACGTCCCCTTCGTAATTTCACATATAAACATATAGTTCGTCTTCGTGATGATGCCATGTACCGTTTTGGGTGTTTCATTTTAAATTTTACAAAAGCTTCAAGTGTAGTTAATTATTGTACTTGCATACAGACGATGCGGTGTTGAAGCTCTTTTTTTGCCGTCAAACGGGTTTAGCACTGCCTGAGGTGTGTGTGTAGTCCTGACGCAAAATGCGTTGAAAAGTCCACACGACGGTAATAATGTGATTAAAAGTGTTTTACATGTCTATACTGCACTTCAGTAATGTGACTAAAATAGGAATACTCCACGTCTTAATTCGATTTCTGTTTACTTCGGATTAAGGTAATCAAAAATCTCTGTTTACATGGTAGACTCTGAGAGTATTGTCTTAATCGTATTAAAATCGGATATTGTTGTCCATGTCCGTTGTAAATGTACTCAAAAGATATTTGATGTCTTCACGCTCTTCAACAGGAGATACGCTGATCCTAAAAGTCTGCTGTTGTGTGTGTTTATAGAGAGAAAGAAACGTCCGTTCAAAGTTTGGGTGGATGGCACCGTTATTTCCTTTTTACTAATGGTTGCTTTGTGTGAAAGAAATTGGTTCGTGTGGCTAATACTTTATTTTAAGGACCAATTCTAACCATTACCTAGTTGCTTCCTTTGCCATTGTCGCATTACTTCACTAGCTATTTCGTTGTTATTTATTCCTGTACAAAGGCCCCATATTGTGCCTTACCTTCTTGCATTGACCATCATTCTCTCATCCCTAAAAATCGCCCCATACCTAAATTCTAACAACTACCTTAGCTACATTTGGATAAACACGTCATTAGGAGCTTTGTTAAGGGAAACTCTGTAGTTAATTAGTGACTCTATGTTCCCCTGATCCTAAAGGGTTACCGAAATTCCTGCATTTGCTTTTGAAACTGTGAACATTTATTAGGGATGCACCGAAATGAAAATTTTTGGCCGAAGCCGAAACCCAACAAAATAAAAAATTGGGCCGAAGGCCGAATACCGAACACGTTTTTTCGAGATTTGTTCCCCCGGTATTTTTGCGCCAAAAAAATTTTCACCATTGCATAAATGAAAAAGCCAAAATGTGCCCGTTGGTTGTGTGCTTTTTACTATTTTTTCTTGCTTTTCAAAGAAAAAAAAATCAATTACAAAACAATTTAAAAATATTTACTTAATTTTTTTTAACATTCTAGCAGACACTATACCAACAAGGCACTATTTAACTTAAAAAGTTAGTAAAATAATAATTTTTGGCCATCAGACCCCCTTCTTTAATCAGGCATGTATTAGTTTATGATTTTTTTTTTACTGTACAATTAAAAGCAGCATTGCTGAGAAGAGACTTATTTTAAAACATTAGAAATATTACAGATCCCAATTTGAACATTATGTGTGTATGTTATAATAAATGTATTATTAACAGAGCTGTTGTAATTATTTTTATCATTATTATTGTCTTACTTTTTATTTTATTTTACAGAACAACAGTAAAATTACAATACTAACATTTATGAATGTTGATAAGAGTTCTTGCTTTTTCTCAACTTTTATTTTGGCAGAAACGCGCAGGAAGACCTCAGTGCTTCATTTTGTTGACAACAGATTTATAAATGAGTTTCATTACGAATACGTCGTACATATCGCATTGTCACATGCTTGTAAAAATTATAAAAAAAACTAAAAAAAAAAAAAAATTGAAAAAAACAAAAAAACAAAAAAAACCCCCCCCCCGCTGAGCAACTGACGAGTACGACAGTTTTAGTGCAGATTTTCCTCGCGCTTTGGACTTTTGAACCCTGGTTAACAAGCAGATCTGCTGCGAGTTCGTGTAGTGCTGTCAGAATGCAATGCGCGCGTGTATTAGAAAACATGACGTTTTGCAGTTTATTTACTAATTGTTTAAGGCCATTTCACGATTTCAATCATCATACCATAACCAACAACATTCACCCCTTCCTCTTCTAATTGAAGACATGCGATGCAGTCCTAAATAGTCTCTCGCTGTCGGTGCTTGTAATGATTTTCGCGTCTTTCTCCGACAGTTTAAATGCTTCCACTCTACACTGGCTGCTATTTGATCGCGTCATATCATTGTTCGGTACAAATTATTCGTTCTTTTTGTCGCTTATTACGAATTTCGTGCCAAAACACATTATTCCAAACCATCGGTGTCAATCCCTCGTGAAAATATTGTGAACTATTATTACAATTTAAAACAACTGTTTTCTATTTTAATATATAAACAACATGTGATTTATTTCTGTGATGGCAAAGCTGAATATCTAATAGCAAGTTCAAAAGAACACCATTTATTTGAATATACAACAATGTAAAAGACTTTACTGTCACTTTAAAAGAATTTAATGAATCCTTTATGAATAAAAGTATTAAGTTCTTTCAAAAAAACAAACAAAACTTATTAACCCCAAACTTTTGTCTGGTGCTTCGAGCATGGAAGAAAGTTTAACGGTGACTGCTGGATGTGCATGTGATGAAAGTTGATGTTGATGATTTATGTCTGAAGTGGACCAATCAACAAAAAAACACCCTAATGAAACAGAGCAGAACTTCAACAGATTAAGACACGAACCCTTGCCATTAAATTGCAAATCAATATATAACACAAAAAGATTATTTCTAACCAGTCAGAAGTTGAGTGGCACCTATGGCTTTACATACTGAGCCACAGGGCTTTTGCCAAAAGCCAACTGTGTGCGTCTCACCTGAAACTGAAAAGTGTCTCTCTGTGATCCGGATCCATAGTGTCTGTACCAGACAGTCCCCTCATTAACATCTTGCTGTGTAAATGAGCTGGTTGGTGTGGTGTCCTGAGCATCTGGGAAGGACTGCCATGCCTCCACAGGACCGTCAGCGGGCATAGACACCAGCACAATCTCTCCTAGACACATAAACATATAAGATACCTTTAGAAAGAAGCATTTTACCTTAGTTCATGGCACTGAATCGAGTTTAGAAAGAAAGACAGACATTAAGTAAGGAATGCTAGAGACAAATGATGATGATACCGTATTTGGGCTGTCCGCTCTCAGAATGAATGGTGTACAGGATTTCAGAGTCACTGGTTCCTTGGAAATGAGCACTGAGGCACTTCTTAGACAGCCGCACCATTCCTCCCTCCCTCACCCAGGTCCTGGGCACTGAACGCAGGTGAGGAGTCAATCCAACCTACAGGGAAACCATAATGCACCATTAGGATTAATGGTATGTTTATTTCAAGCATGTACCTTATAAAAAATAAGTTAAGGTTATAACGTCCTCTCACCAAGACTGCATTTATTTGATGAAAAATTAGTAAAAATTGTAATATTGTGAATTATTAGTACAATTTAAAATGACTGTTTTCTATTTGAATATATTTTAAAATCTAAAAGTCTTTAGTGTTACAGTCTGATTTGCTGCTATAAAGAAACATTTCTTATTGTAAATATTGAAGGCAGTTTATTTAATAACTTTATGGAACCTGTGATATGTTTTTCAGGATTCTTTAACGTACAGAAAGCTCAAAAGAAACGAAAATTAAATGTGTACAAAATATTTCTAAGTATTAATTTCTTTAAAAAAATGTAGTAACTTCAAACCTTTTTCAAAGTTTATCATTAGGTTGAAGTTTTTGCAGTTGTGAATTTTGTGCAGCGGTTTAATGATGATAAAACCACAAGAAAATGTCTTTCTTGCATTTTACATTGAAAAACATCAAAGCTACAAGAAAATCACAAAGACACATGCTAATCATACATACTCAGCTACTGCAATGCCAGGAATCTTTAGATCCTAACAGGGCTCTGAACATCCCAGCGCTAGCTGAGGAGCTCATTGTGGTGAATAAGATCTTCTGCTTCACAGATAATCAAAGACCTTCAAGGACGTGGGGAGATGAAAGGCCCGATTCACTGAGGAAACACCCTGGCACCCTTCCTGCTGATCCTGATCACCTCTCTGAGAGCGGGACGGATTTATAAAGCAAAGCGTTCACGGAAGAGTTCACTCATAGGTCAAAACTATAGTATGTTTCTAAAGAGTCTCATAGCTTAATTCAGAGTTTTGCTACATTTCATGTAGTGCATTTCTACCTGATCTGACCTTTAAAAATTACTTTTGCTGGGGTAACCAACTGTTCTCAGGTTGATTAATGCATATTACATAACATTTTTGACTTCAATCGGAATTTGATGTTACCACATGAAACCATTTTTTAGGTTACCTGCAAAACATCTTGTACAGTGAAGGTGATACATGGCAAAGTGTATTTTCTTTCTTTCTTTCAAAGTGGGTTTTTGAGGTCTCCAGGCCACATTAAATCAAGGATCATTCACCAGTGCTGACCAATTACATGGATCAGGGACTACAAACACCAAGCGACTTCTCTCGAAAAGGCTAATTGAAAGCCAGCTTCCTCTTTTATTCATCTTTGTCTTCATTTCCGAAATCCACATATTAAAATCTTTTGAGATCAGGAAGCTTGCTTCCAAACCCAAAGCCACAATCAATAAAGAGGGCATTAACGCACAGTCGTCGTGTTGCCTACTCAGCCTTCACCTCTGTCTGCTCTCAACACCTTGTGTTGCGGACGTAACTTTACCTTTCCACTCATTGGTAGCTGTGTGAATGCAATAGGCCTTTATGCGATTCTGCCCAATAAAACTTACTGCTATCCTACTAATAAAAACAAAGTGCTATTGATTTGAAAACAGAGTGTTTACTGTGAAACGGTTTCCATTAGTCCGCTTAGGATGGTAGATAACAGGCTGCAGCAGGGAACAAGGCAGGTGTAATCGGATGACACTACAGAGAGATGTGAGGATAAGGGTGTATGGAAAGGGGGACAGAGCTTCAGATAAGCAAACAAAGTGCAGCAATCTGTCTAGACATCAGCAGGCTGGGGGCATGTCAAATAGTCAGGAATGGGTGATTTCAAGCGTAAAAGGGGTGATGATGTTTGTATAAGTGTGTATGGATGGAGAGAGGTATGAGAGGTGTTCACTCTGTCATGAAAAACACACTCTGGACTGCATCAATTGTGTCTCAATGCACCTGCACTGTCAGAACAAATGTGCAAAATTGTACCCTTAAGGGTACTTATCATATTTGTACCATATCTACCTCTACAGGTTACATATTAGTACCTTAAGGTGTAAATATGATCCTGTGAGGGAACAGACACAGTAGTTGAATGCTATGTGATCACAAACAGACCCCAACAGTACACTGTAAAAGTGGTAATCTGTAACTGAATTTGAGCTTTTTCTAGCTTAAAACCCTTTAATGAGGGGGTTTCAAACCCAAAATATTAACCTCACTTGCAAGGGATTCCCTTCTTAAATTATAACAGAAGCTATATAATTTTATGCATAAAGAAAAGTCTGTGTGCTGGATGCTGGGGCCTATCTCAGCGTATCAGGCTGAAAGCATGTATAAAGAATTTATACATTCATTTATTCATATTATTCATTTATACTTAATTACACTTAATTCATACTTATTAATAATATAAGTATTAATCTTGTAACATTGTGTTTCCAAAATCAAATAACTGGCTTTTTGTAATATCCCCTGTAAGCACATTATTAAAATATTAACCTAATAAACTTTTAAAATAAACACTTTTGTTTATAATTTCTTAATGTTTAAAAACAATAGGTCATAATTTCTGACCAGTCTTTAGAAACAGTAATACATCTGTTTGAAATAAGGTGTTTAATATATATAAAATATTGATATTGATTTTATATTTTAAGTTAATTTAAGTTTTAAGTCTTAATCTCAAAATTTTCACACCACTCCTTTGCAGTACCTTGGAATCCTCCAGAATTATTTTAAAAACCACTGGAAAAATCTATTTAGGTCTAATAAGTGATGTTATATATTTTTTTCAGTGTACTCTTTTTGAGTGATTTCATCATGACAGTGGGCATAAATCACACCTAAATCAAGAAATAATGCAGCAGTAGTCTAAGGCTCAATCATCAAGGTGTTATAGCATCAGGTGGAGCGCATGAATCCATAATTAGCCAAAAATCCTTGATTTAAGTGCATAAGAGCTGATAACCTGCTTTTTTGCACTTAATATTTTTTACACTAACATCAAAGTACATGACAGATTGATAGGCCTATAAACAATCATAAATAACCAGTATTCAGTTGTTAGCTCAAAAATAGCACATTTATGACGTTTAAATAAATTCCCAATCACAGAAAAAATTAGAAATTAAACACATTTAGCTGAACATTACAAAAAACAGAGCATGTCATTTCAAAGAATATAAAACTCCATGATAAGCAGACTAGCACTTCACAAAAGTCTGGTAAGTTTCATGAAGGATTACCTAATCTTGAAAGAATCCTTTTTGACCAGGTGAACTGTCACTTAGCAAATCTTTTTTAGAGTAAAACTTGTCATGTCCGTACCTTTTGCGCAATGCTGATGTGAAACAGGATGTTCTGGTAGCTGTGCCCATCATTGACCTGCAGCAGAAGTCTGTCCTGGTCTCCTTCTGAACCGTCATGTACATACTGCAGCTGCTCACGATCCAGGTCTTCCAGTTTAAAATGGGTCACCTGCACATCACCATGCACGTGTGTCAGGTGGCCATGTTGAGGCGGATCCAGAACCGTGATGAAAACGTCTTGTGGATTATCGAGGTCACTGATGTGAAGAATAGATCTGCTGATGACGGCTGTCTCACCAGAGTTAATGTACAGAATTTGGTTGGTGATCACAGTGGGTGGCTGTGAAAGGGGTAAAAAAAAAAACATTAATATAGAATTCAAACCCAGTTTTAATAAATCAGAGGAAAGAGAAAATATTTAATATTTAATGATTTAATATTTGAGCCCCAATGTCCTTAGTCTGTATTCTTTTGCATCTACATACAGTATTTTCCCATTTTTATTTTGTAAATTAAGGCATGCAGAGGTGAGAATCCTATCAGTGCTTGACTACTGTAGCTCAAATGAAAGACAAGTGTGCAAAGGATCCAACCTTACTTTATCTATCATGACTTCATTCTGTTATTTTTGGCCTAATTCTAATATATAGTCAAAGAAAAGAGATGGCAAATGCTGCAGGCAGATTCAAACTTCTGTTGTCCACATGAGCACCAAAGCATTTTATACACAATACACTTTTTGTTTAAAGCAATTCACACTAATGAACATTCATTAGGTTGCTGTCGACAGAGCTGTGGAGAAAATCAGGCCACTTTTGTTTACCACTTCACAGGGAAGACAAGAGTAAACGGTATACTTTCAAAATACAATCTTTTTCCTCAGGGAGAGATTATTGCATATATTTTTTAACTCTCTTTCCCTTGTAGGAATAGATTTGCTGTCCTCTCTCTCTTCACTTTAAGATACAGGTTCTATATTTCAGCTATTACTGCTCACTCAACAGCAGGAAGTGAGCTTATCAGTCCATGAGGGGCAGGAATGTATTTTGGGTGTTATTTGTTGCAATGACATCCATTAGATTTCTGTTGGGGAGCTCAGGTTTCTGTGTGTGTGTGTGTGTGTGTGTGTGTGCTGTACAGTTCTCTGGAGACTGTATCTATGAAGTGTAACTAAATGCTGCAGAAGAATGAGCAACACAGAGAGAGTGAGAGAGAGAATGGGAAGAGATGCTGGCTCAGTATGAGCTATAATACCCTCTTCAGAGTGAGGATAATGGCCAATCAATCTATGTTAAGGATGTGGACTATGGGTATAAGCAAAGATGGGTATACAGCAGAAAGGGTCCAATTTTACATTTCTATTTTACATAGCCTCTAGCCATCAGTAAAAATTTGGACAGCCTTGACTTAATTTATATTTTTCTTAAAAATGTATTAATGTAAAGGTGTACAGTATGTTTAAAATCCAGGTGAATACGCACTTGATTTAATCTAGGCAACGACAGGCGCTAATGTGTCAAAGAGTGTTAAATACTTGCTGTGAGTGTTGAAAGGCTGTAAAGAAAAGCCCTAATATGGGGATAGTCTGGTCATGTTTTATGCAAATGACTAACCTTGGGCACACGGTCACTCATTCAGAATATTCCAACTTCATTACCATTAGAACAAGGTTACTCTTGTGCATACAAATACGAAATAATTCATGCAATTATTAGTAAATGAGACCCATAGTAATCACAGAATCCTGTCTCTATTTTGTTGTATTTGTCTTGTGACTGCAGCAACAAGTGTGTGTGTGTGTGTGTGTGTGTGTGTGTGTGTTTACCTGCTGGGAGAGCGCCTGCACTGGAACACTCTGAGGCTGAGAGAACAGCTGAGGATCTGCTGCCCTTAACATGAACTGCCCACTTCTGCAAAACAAGCCAACATTACACTGCTGTGAACAGATTCAAGGATATAAATAATGAGTCAGGGTTTGCCTACATTTCGCTACAAAATCTGAAATCATGTATATTGTGGGGACCAGCTAACATACAAAATAATGTCATACTGTTGAAATACCCACAGCAAATAATGTCTTAGCGAAAATGTTTAGCTCAGTCTCTAAACAATACAAGTCAATGGGAAGTAGTAGTTTCTATTTCACATTGTGACAACAACAAACGTGTGTATGTGTGTAAAGTGGACGAAAACAACAGAAAAAGACACGATGAATAAAAGACTTAGAGAAGCAAAAGGCAGAGACCAAAATTAGAAAAAGACTGAGTGGCTTTTAAAGAGAAATGATAAAGACTGAAAAAGTGATACATTTGGGAAAAAGAGGGATGAGGAACAAAATAGAAGTGAGAGTGTGAGGGCACACAGATCACTTGTTAATTAAACCACAGAGCTGAAGGGAGCGAGAGGAGCCATTAAAGAGATAAACTGAGAAAGTTGAGAGAAAACTGAAGGTCAGCAGTCAGCCTGACTTAGTGACTGCCTAACGTGATCATCACAAATGCTGTGGCTTATGAGCACTGTGGGGTGTGTGTGTCCTGTCAAATGCCTCACCAACTTCCCCGAGTTAATTAAAGCTAATGACTAGCGCACACTACTCGAACTCAGTCCATCCCCCAAAACACACACACACACACACACACACACTCGAAACCCTCTCGCCTTAATATAACGTTGTTTTAATCCTGCACGACATCTAAACATGCAAAATCTGTCTGTCTAAGCAGAAATGGGCCATATCCCACAGGAATGACAAACAAGAGTCGCCACCTAAAGTGATATTTCAGGAGATGAGGAATTAAATCTTTTACATGAACTATAAACAGTGAGTAAACAATATGTAATTAATGATTGTAGACTTCCATATATCATCTAGTTCAGATACAGTGGGTACGGGTAAAGTATTCAGACCCCCTTAAACTTTTCACTCTTTGTTATCTTGCAGCCATTTGCTAAAATCATTTAAGGTAATTTTTTTTCCTCATTAATGTACCAACAGCCCCCCATATTGAACGAAAAACACAGAATTGTTGAATTTTTGCAGATTTATTAAAAAAAGAAAAACTGAAACATCCGTGGTCCTAAGTATTCAGCCCCTTTGCTGTGACACACATATATTTAACTCAGGTGCTGCCCATTTCTTCTCATCATCCTTGAGATGGTTCTACACCTACATTTGAGTCCAGCTGTGTTTGATTATACTGACTGGACGTGATTAGGAAAGCCACACACCTGTCTATATAAGACTTACAGCTCACAGTGCATGTCAGAGCAAATGAGATCATGAGGTCAAAGGAACTGCCTGAAGAGATCAGAGACAGAATTGTGGCAAGGCACAGATCTGGCCAAGGTTACCAAAAAAATTTCTGCTGCACTTAAGGTCCTAAGAGCACAGTGGCCTCCATAATACTTAAATGGAAGACGTTTGGGACGACCAAGAACCCTTCCTAGAGCTGGCCGTCCAAACTGAGCTATTGGGGGAGAAGACCCTTGGTGAGAGAGGTAAAGAAGAACCCAAAAATCACTGTGGCTGAGCTCCAGAGATGCAGTCGGGAGATGGGGAGAAAGTTGTAGAAAGTCAACCAACACTGCAGCCCTCCACCAGTCAGGGCTATATGGCAGAGTGGCCCGACGGAAGCCTCTCAGTGCAAGACACATGAAAGCCCGCATGGAGGACTCCAAGCTGGTGAGAAATAAGATTCTCTGGTCTGATGAGACCAAGATAGAACTTTTGGCCTTAATTCTAAGCAGTATGTATGGAGAAAACCAGGCACTGCTCATCAACTGTCCAATACAGTCCCAACAGTGAAAGCATGGTGGTGGCAGCATCATGCTGTGGGGGGGTTTTTCAGCTGCAGGGAACATGGACGACTGGTTGCAATCGAGGGAAAGATGTACCAAGTACAGGGATATCCTGGACGAAAAAACCTTCTCCAGAGTGCTCAGGACCTCAGACTGGGACGAAGGTTTACCTTCCAACAAGACAATGACCATAAGCACACAACTAAAATAACGAAGGAGTGGCTTCACAACAACTCAGTGACTGTTCTTGAATGGCCCAGCCAGAGCCCGGACTTAAACCCAATCGAGCATCTCTGGAGAGACCTAAAAATAACTGTCCACCAACGTTTACCATCCAAACTGACAGAACTGGAGAGGATCTGTAAGGAGGAATGGCAGAGGATCCCCAAATAAAGGTGTTAAAAACTTGTTGCATCTTTGCCAAAAAGACTCGTATTGGCTGTATTAGATCAAAAGGGTGCTTTACTAAATACTGAGCAAAGGGTCGGAATACTTAGGACCATGTGATATTTCAATTTTTCTTTTTTAATAAATCTGCAAAAAGGTTCCACAATCTTGTGTTTTTCTGTCAATATGGGGTGCTGTGTGTACATTAATGAGGGAAAAAAAATGAACTTAAATGATTTTAGCAAGTGGCTGCAATATAAAAAAGAGTGAAAATTTTAAGGGGTTCAGAATATGTCCGTACCCACTGTATATAACACACACACACACACACACACACATTACACATTCTTCAATTTATGAGATGCACTGTAATGCTGTTAATGACAGTAATGCATTTTAATGCTATCGGTGACAGAGGACATATCTCTTGGTCTGCCAATAAATTATATGTTTTTAATGACTTCTGAATATAAAATAAATTTCCTGGGGAAATAACCCTGGATTAATTCCGTCACTCTATGCTACACACATACTCACTTGGGTTGCTCTTTGTCGTGAATGAAGCGCACAGCTCTACGTTTGAGCTGAGTCAAGGTGAAAGTGTCGTCTCTGCCCAGTGCTCTCTCTCTGTCATTTTCCAGGACCACGAGACGGCCGTTACTGGGTGGCTGAAGGAGCTGGAGCAACATGCTTTCTGACTGGCTATCTGCATCCTTGATTGACAGGAGTGCCGGATCCAGAGGCTTAACTCCACCAATAGGAACCAGCAGAGAGCCATTGATGTAAAGAGATGGAGCACGGCTGTTTGCTGTAACAAAGGTGGATGTGATGTTCAAATACTCTTACAGTCTTAACAGTATAAAAAGTAACAGATTTTCCCAGAATTTTGGCAAGAAAAAAAAAAAAGAGTATTTATTAGGGATGCACGATATTATCGGACCAATATCGAAATGGCCGATAATGGCTTTAAATGTAAATATCGGCATAGACCCAATATAAAAAATTATGCCGATATGTCTTGCCGATAAGAGGAATACATTAACTCACATGTGCTCAGGGTGTGCTAGCGATTAGATCACGTCAGCATTGTGGCTCATTCTTGAAGCAAAGTTTTGCCTGAATGATGATTAGATTCACTGTTTTGGATAGCTGCATTTAAACTGAGAATGCGCATACAGAATGAGCCTTTGGTGTATGATAGAGTAAACAGTGATAGCACGTGCAGCGGCAGCAGCGGCAGCAGCGGCAGCAACCTCCGGGTCCTAATGCCCGCTCAGTAAGGAGTTTTAATTCCGTAGGGGGCGCTGCTGGCCTACTTCTAATAAAATGAAAGCAAAATACACAAATAACATTTAAACTGTGTTTCTGATTAAATAAAAGCAGTAATTGATGCCATAAAATCATGAGTATTTTGATTTAAAAGGTCAGAAGCTTACATGAACAAAAAAAAAACATGACACTTAAATTAAATAATTTTATCTATACTGATTTATTCATTAATGTGTAAATGTTATATATTTTAAACAAATTATGAACTCTAAAAACATTTCCGAATTTGTACAACTCTTTTGTTTTAGACCATCTACAAATGTTAAATCATAAAATAAAACGCTAAGGTTACCACTGCATCTTTCTGAAAAAAAAAAAATGCAGTGATTAATATATAGTTTATTTATAGTTATTTTCAAATCTTCAATGTACCGTCATTATAAAAGAACTTTATTATTGTTTATTTAATTCTAACAAATAAGTTCTTGTTAAAAACAAACCAAAATTAAAAAATAATTATATATCGGCATCGGCTATCGGCCAAAATGAGTTGAAAATTAGCGGCATATCGGATATCGGCAAAAATCCAATATCGTGCATCCCTGTTTATTAGTCATATTTATTCTATCCGATATGTGAAGTGAGAAAAGTCTGTACACACGACAGGCTTTTTTTTTTTTTCCTCTTGTTTTTCGGTCAGCATAGTATCCATGACCACAGTCCACGATGCATTGGCCACCCTTCAGGAAGGAGTTCTCAGCACAGACACGGCACTCACCTGCACTCACACACTCCAAGCAACCAGCTGAGCATGCTGGGAGATAATAGCAAACAATCTGTCATCAGATTCAGGTAGAACACGCGAGGGAACTGCGTCACACCATACTGAGCGCCTCTAAAATTAGCAGGTTTGTAAAGATGCCAAAATGGCCAATCTATGCAATCACGATCACTCGCTCAGACCAGATTCAGAGCACTCACCGGTGCACTGACGGGTCGAGGCATCTAGAAAGTAGCGCTTGCCGCATTCCAGCACACACTGCCCATTCAACATGGCATATGGCAACTGGCAGAGTTGGCATTGGCCATGGACCTGGCACAGCTCGCAATGCTCATCACAGCCTGTTCATGGAAAGAATAAGGGAGAGAAAGCTGAAGACACAAAATTTGATACATATTTTATGAGATCCAAGTTTTTGTCTATCACTTTACATACTAAATTTTTTTAAAAACCTACACTTCTGCCATTACTCCAGACTTCAGTGTCACATGATCCTTCAGAAATCATTCTAATATGCCGATTTGCTGCTTAAGAAACATTTCTTATTAACAGTGTTGAAAACAGTTGTGCTGCTTAATAATTTTGTAGAAATTGTGATGCTTTTTTTCAGCATTCCTTGAATAGAAAGTTCATAAGAACAGTATTCATTTGGAATAGAAATCTTTTATAACATTACAAATGTATTTACTACCTTAACTTTTGATCAATAAGCTGCCTTGGTAAATATAAGTAGTATTTATTATTTATTTGTGCCCCCTGACTTTTCCATTTTATTATAACAAATATAATTTTTTATCTATTACTATGAATGTTAATACATTAAAAACAGATTAAAATATAATGCATCTTAAATAAATTTAGGTTCCTCCGATGTATTCAGCTAAATTGCTTTAATATCATTGAGTTAAATACTACATGCTACAATAACTGGATAATGCTGGTTAATTAAAATTCACTTAAAAATTCTTAGATGTCAATCTAAGACTGAAGAAAGTGAATTTTAAATAAGAGTCAGAAGCTTCTTCAATCCAGTCCATAACTACAACATTACTGATAGACTTGTCTTTCAGTCTCATTTGAAATCAATCCATTAAAGTGCCATTAAACCTCAGCTATGGAGCAGCGCCTGATGTTGGCACTATACAGCAGACATTAGTGGTCCTCTCACCCTCCCCAACTGTGACAACTGACTGAGAGATTGAAATGTCAAAGTTTATTGAGCTGGAAAATTGCTTGGATGGACTCATAATGAAGGTTGTTATTTTTGTTGATGACTGACTCAGACATCTCTCAGCATTCTGGTAGAATCCCGGTGAGCAACCCGGCACACAAATGCCATCCTGCAGGACATATCCCTCCATGCACTGCAGACAGTCACTACGCAGGGGTCCGCGGCACGCGTTACAGCTCCAGTCGCACTCTGAGAGAAAGAGAAAGAAAGAGTGAGTGGGAGGGATATAAAAAGAAAATATGATAAATTGGAGTGTGATCGAGGAAGAGAGTAAAATAAGAGCAAATGAGAAAGAAAACAAGGCCACAACACAGTGATGAGAGAGAGCATGAAGAAACTAGATTTGCATCTGTTGAAGAAAATACCAGCGCTTTCAAGGCAATGCATGATAAAAACCAATCACTTTCAATTCTTTATGTAAATTCCACCAACATTATTGCATACAGGAATGGAGAACTTTCTAGAAATGTTCATTAATAAAGCCAATAGAGGCTGTGTGTTATAGTGATTATATTGTAAAGTAAAGAGTGTTCAACAAAGTGAAGTGCTTAAATACCCCACAAATTTGTTACTGTAGTGGAAGTAGTGACAGATCTTTTCTTCTGTATTGTAACGTACGTATGTACATCTGAGAGAAAGCGATTATTAAAAAAGAAAAAAATATTGAGCACTTGGTTCTATCAGTTGTTGATTGGATGGAGGTAGATCTGAATATGACTTGGCAGTCAACTGTAAGAAGGGACAGGTTTAAGTGGATTGGAGATGTCAGCAGAGAAATATATACTGTTTCAAAATAAGATCAATATGATGCATTTAGAAAAAAGACAGGATGAATTTCCATTAGCTGTTACTTTGCTGTTGATTTTAGCATGGCGGCAAAAATGTATTGACCAATTAAAAGCTATTAACACAACAACACATTTTATGAGGGACATTTGATTTAAATTTAAGGATAATATGTAATATGTTAAACTGTGACACTTATAAAACCAAAAATAGACAGTGCACCTAAGCCTGAAATTACTTGCAAAACCAAGCTTGAATAGTGTCTGTACAAAAAAGAAATATGAGGGATTTCAATATGCCGCTTGACTTACAATGAGAAAGAGAGTTTCAGTTCTCAAATAATCTATTAAAGAGAGCGCTAGCCAACCATTTGATAACTCACCAGCAGACCTCCGCTCTCTAAATCGGCTAAATCAGCTCAGCTCATTAAAAAGCCCCATCATGCTCTTTCTGTCATCACTGTATCTATATAACCTCATCATCGCTACCCTCATTCACCAAATCCATCCTCCCAAAATATTTCAAACATGAAAAGAACAGTGGCTAACTTCATTTAAAACTACATCCAATTCAAACGTCTGTGCAGCTCATTTGTCCATGTGAGACTGTGTCCTTCTTTCACATTACCCATCCATAAAGACAAAAACAACAATGTCTTGCATTATTAAAATATTGTCAAAGTAACCTTCATTCACGGTACTGCAGGGGTAAACAGGTTTATATACAGTATCTGTAAAGCATTCATATAATGATGGTCATATGATGCGATTTCATGTTTTCCTTTGTCTTTGGAGTGTTAAAAGCTGTTCGTGCATACAGAAGATATGTAAGTCGCAAAGATTAAAGTCTCAAACCCAAAGAGATATTCTTTATAAAAGCTCAGCCATGACCTTCCTAAAACGCCTCGTTCAAACAAGCCGCCACATATCTACGTCACTGTGTGGGAAGATTTGCATAACGCCGCCCAAATGTATACGCAAACAAAGTAGGCGTAACTTTTCTTCTCGCTGTAGTATTGTTGCCGCCGCCGCCATGTCGTGGAGACACTGTGTTTCATTGCGAAAGCCAAACTACTTTGTTTGGTCTTCCAAAAGAGGACACAACTAGAAATCAGTGGTTAAGTTGTATTTACAACACTGTTCCAGAACAGTACAACCCAAATATTCAGATGTGTGCAGCACATTTTACGGAGGAAAGTTTCCTGAACCTGGTAAGAGGCGTAACATTTCCGTCACACACTTGAGGTATTCGGCCAATCACAACGCACTGGATAGCTGACCAATCAGAGCGCACTGCACTTTTCAGATCGATGAGCTTTGTAAAATCGACGCGTTTCAGAAAGGTGGGGCATAGAAGAGAAACAATAATGATACAGTATGTGGAAAATAATGTTTTTTTTTTTTTTTGTTTACCTAAACTGCATAAACACATTAGACACCAAAAAAGTTTTTTTAGCAACGTCATATGACCCCTTTAATGTTTTCTTTCTGCTTCACTCGAGATCACTTACACATACACACACACACACCCAAATACTCAAGGGACAAAAACTAATCTCTATCTCCTTTTGATCTCCTCTGTAAATCCCATCAAAATGAAAGAAAGGTCTCACGGTATGGGGTCTATGTTCAACATCCAAATCCCAAACCACATCATATTAAGATCTGAACACACTCACAATTATTAACAAATAATCTTCTCTGCAATTACTCTTGCTAGCGTCTTCATAATGATCCTCTGTGAAATATATTTGACCTTATTTATTAGAATTGGATGCATCCTCTTTTTCCCAGCTGTTCTGTGCGAGTTTATGTATGTATGTTAGATATAATGGACTGATGGACTGGACAGATTTTAAAACACCACGTATCATACACTTGCCAACTTTGTAAGTGGTTACAGAGAAAAACTGGGCATCACTACCAGACTTTCAAGTCATTCCGAACACAACAAACTCATGCTGAAACTTGCGCCTTGTTGCTAAGGAGACGCATGACAAATTAAAACAATATGTGTTCTAAAATCACCTCAAAATATCAAACATGTTTGAATTCATAGTCTGAAGCTAAAAAATCAGAGTCTGGGTCCATCATACACACTATGACTTTCTGAGAGATCTGTGAAGTGTATTCCAGCCTTTATATGAGGAACGTTTAACGTCTATTTCTACGTCTAAAAAAATTTCTGAGCAGTTCAAAGGCAATGATTACAACAAACATACAAATCAAAGAATCATGCTTATGGACAAGTAAAACTAATAGTGTAGTTTAACAATACAGGATCAGTAATTTAAATAATGGATGACTGTATCGGGAAGGAAATGAGGGGTAGTCTAAATGAAGATTAGACAGTGCAACCGGGCTGAGACTCACCTCTGCATGTGCGTGTGGTGGTGTCCAGGTAGTACTGATGAGCACAGCTCTCATACTGACACTCCCCAAACAGAAGCACTTTAGCTGGATCGCTACACGACGTACACACACCCGCCATCTCACAGCTCAGACACTGAGCGTCACACACTGAAACACACACAATAATCATTTAATCAATACTTATCAGACAGACGGATGCACTTTAAGTAAATGTGTACCTACTTTGGCACACCCTGTTTTCATCAGCGTAATATCCATTTGGACAGCGAGGGCTGCAGAGACCTGATGGGGCCAGAACCTCAGGGGCCAAACAGGAAGTACAGGAGTGAGGACCATCCCCACTGCACTCCTCACAGGAAGAATGACATTCTGGAGAACACAGACACAGGACAGTGAGAATGAAGACTAGACAATTATGTCAAATGTTTCTCAACTTTGGATACAAGGAAAGCAAGCAAGGCTTCATTTACACCTTAATATAATACTATATTATGCAAAGGTGTACTAGTGTTGTATTTAATATGTGTAAAAGATCCAAACAACTGATTTAGACAGGACAGACAAAGGTTATTAAAACCTTAGAATCTTGAAAAACAGAGCAACACTTCTATTAATTTTGACATTTTAATCAGTGCTGTTGCCAAAGACATTCACATTTCACGACAGCATTATAAAGACAGAAGACTTAAAAGGAATACTGCTGACATCCTACACTTGTACTCAGAAATTCCCATTCACATATGACTTTTAGTCTGCTGTCAACTTGACATATCACCTTCAAACAGGCCAAAGACATTTGACAATGCTAAGTGCAAGTAAATTGCATTAATGGTCTTTTGCCTTTAATGCACATAGAGCGTTATATATGCACATTTGCGTGTAAACACTTTTGTGCAAGAACCAGGCAATTAAAGAAGGTCATAATAGTTTATAGATCACATCAGCATCTTAAAAGATTCTGCATTAAAGCCGAGCACTATATCATACTCCCTAATAAAAACAAATGCACCGTCTCATCTACACTGTCAGCAAAGGAGCCACTTTCAAAGCATCACAGGTAATTGCATCAGGGTTATGAAAACAGAGGCTCCGGCTATATCACATTGAGAGATCATGTAGAATGACAAACTAGTGCATAAAGAGGATGCTGGTGCTAAGATAAGACGCTGTGTGAGACTGATGATGCTCAATCTACATAATGAAACTTAATGCAGGAAATAAAGCAGCACACAGTTTTCTCAGAGGAAGACAGTTAGATGATGTTGAAAGATGGAATGAATTATCATTGTGTGATGCAGATTAGGGATGCGCTTGAACATACTTTGAAAAGCTTATTGCCAAGGTTGCGAAATCACAATGAATTCATCAAAATAGTCATTAGTTGCAACCGTTACCGTACAATTTACCGTTTGCTCAGAAGGCCTACTTTTCAGATTAATTTATGACTATAAATAGCGAAGCTTCACTGCTCCCATTATTTATGCATAAATATGTTCTAGATGTCATGTGAACATGTCGATTCTTAACTTTTACTTGAAAATAATTAAATCTGATTTCATGCATTAATCTTACAGTATGTTTATAGCATCACATATTGCCACTGCATTATCTCACAAATTCATTGCAAATCACAATTTTTGTACATTATAATTAGAATACAACATGATTTCCTATATATTAGAACATAAACTTAATAAGTGACTCTAGAATAAGTAATATTTCTTAGTAACAAATTTGATGTGTGTTGTTGCTTGATCTAGGATTGTTCTGCATAATAATGCAGTGGGTCATATGTAGCCTTACGAGGGTGAGATCAAAATTCTGTACGCATCTGGTTGTGGGAACGTGCTTAATTTTTTGCTCTGAATTCATTTTAACTTACTTTTGCAAGCTCTGTGCCACCGGTAGTATTTGGGTGGGCACTGTGGTACACAGTGATCTCCCAGCAGCAGCATCCTGGGAAACTTACACCACAAACACACAGTGCCAAAGCCCGAATGCAGGTCTGCCACACACCGCTGGCATCCCTCCTCACACTCTGATAGAGAAACAAACAGACGGAGAGCATATATTGTATTATCATTATGCATATCCATAAGAAAATCCCGATGTGAAATGAAAGAAAAAAAGATCTTATCTGATTCTTATCCTGAAAATGTTCTAAAGGTGTAAAAGTAAACACTGTGTTATCTGTATATCCTCTCTCACTCCTTATCAGCTGTGAGAATAGACTGGCTTCATTGCCATGGACACGCTGAGGTCACTGATAATAAAGAGATGCATATCAACCAACGAAAATCCTCGATGGCTCTTCTCTCAGGCTCACTGATGATATGCAGGCTATGAGAGAATGGTACAGATTCTTTGAATTATACACATAGTTCATGCTTTATTGACTCATATAACAAAATCTAAACAAAAAAGTAGGCCTGTGAAATGTTTCTGAGGAAAATCAGTTACTCAAACAATAAATAAGTGATGCTGTAACCTTCACCACATAATAAAAATAGGAGCTCTGACAAATTGCAAAAAAGAGAATAAGGTTATTATTATAAATGTTATAACATAGGAAACAGAGTATATTTCAATTGTTGACAATAACAAATCCTTCTAACTATTGTCTGTGGATGTTTCATGTTTTCAGATAAACCACATATACTTTTAGATTTCAATGTCAAAGTCTTTCTGAATGATTCCACTAACACTTTTAGCATAACAGCAAGCATATATTTATAGAACATAAACTCACCCAACCTGAGCCATTTCAATATTAGTCCTCAAGCTTCCGTTTAAGAGCCTTTTATTGTTATATAAATCATACAGGTCACCTTATAACAACACATCAAAATACAGGTTTACACCAGTTTTAGGAAAGTTTCACATCAGATGCTTATGAAGAATGATTTTAAATGACCCATATTTTCTAAAAAAAGAGCGGTAACCCCAATTAAAGGGGGGGCAAAATTTTTTGAAAAAAAGCGGTTCATGAGAAAAAAGTTTATTGATCTAAGATGCGCAATAGCTGTCAATATCTCTATTGCAACCACACTACCATTCAAAAGTTTGGGGTCAGTTAGACTTAAATTTATACATTTTATTTAGCAAGGATGCATTAAAATAAACAAAAGTGGCAGTAATAATAATGTTCTAATAATGTTACAAAAGATTTTTATTTCAAATAAATGCTGCTTTTCTAATTTCTCTCCATTAATCAAAGAATCCTTTTAAAAAAGTATCACAGTTTCCACAAAAATATTAAACAGCACAACTGTTGATAATAATGAGAAATGTTTCTTGAGCACCAAATCAGCATCATTTTTAAGTAATGCGACATGTGGCCAAGTATGGTGACCCATACTCGGAATTAGTGCTCTGCATTTATCCCATCCAAAGTGCACACACACAGCAGTGAACACACACACGGAGCAGTTGGGGGTTCGGTGCCTTGCTCAAGGGCACCTCAGTCGTGGTATTGAAGGTGGGAGAGAGCACTGTACATTCATTCCCCCCACCTACAATCCCTGCCGGTACGAGACTCAAACCCGCACCCTTTGGGTTATGAGTCCGACTCTCTAACCATCAGGCCACGACTTCCCCAAAGAAAGTCGTGGCGTAATGGCCTTTGGAAGGATCATGTGACACTGAAGACTGGAGTAATGGCTACTGAACATTAGTCATGACAGTCATACATGCCATTTAAATAGAAAACAACTATTTTAAATTCTAATAATGTTTTACAATATTAGTGTTTTTAATGTATTTTTGATCAAATAAATCCGGTCATGAAACTCTGAAAGTCTCACCTTTTAATGGCAAAAATCCAGTAATCCATCTTAAGAAATGACTGCTCTCAGCCCTAAAGTCAAACTGAATCTAAAGAAGAATTTTAAATTTATTGTTAAATATTATATATCGCAATTTGTTCTTTTAATTTTTTTTTAAAACTGTGTTTGTGCCTGCTTTGACTGATATTCACGTTTATCTTCTAGTGTAGAAGGACTTTCTAAAGCAATTTCACCTCTTACTGCTTCCTATTTGTTTCCTCATTTTTATTGCACAAAACCTCCTCTTTCTATGAGACACAGACTGGAATTTCAACCACATTTTATTAAGACCCAAATAACAGGATAACAGTATTGGCCAGTTTCAGGAAAAAAAAAAAAAAAAAACCGCTCGGGAGCACATTTGACCGTACTCTTGGCATTGACTTTACAACAATAGCTGACATGCCCTTTGAACAGCAAATCCTCTCCTAGAGGCAAAATGTGTCCATTTGACACCTTAAACCCAAACCGATGCAATGTCTTGAGATCAAAGGTGTCATTTGGAAGAATTTGTTTTGGTGATGGCCTGGGAAGACTGATTTTCACTCACCAATGCAGTAGCCTACAGCATTCAGGTACTGGCCCTCAGGGCAGCTGGTTCGACAGTAGCCGTTATGTAGACTGGCGTGGGCCGGACAAGCAGAGCATTCAGCCTGAGATGGGCCCGTACACTCCTTACATGATGAATGACAGGCTGAAAGGAGACAAAATAATGAGCACAACATTTCATTCAAAAAAGTATCTATTGAATTGTATTAATCCACAGGGAAACTGGCTTCACAACAGAACAGAATAACATCCAAAACCACCTTGGCAAGTACGGTCCTGAACATGGAAACCATGGGGACATTTTTCGAGACACTGCCCTTGATGAAGGACACTGGGGCGTTTACAGGAAGTACAATTCTGGAAACTTCCACCAGAGCAGCCTGAACATGAGATGTGACATTCTGAGAGAGAAAAAGAGGGAGAAAGTGATATTAGTCATAGTCTTTTTTTTCCATAGTTTAAACAAATTTAAACTCGGTACCAGATACCCGAATATAATATAAAATAACATCACGTAACGTAACATAATATAATTGATCACAAATATCAGTAAACACTTTTACATTGATGCAAAAGATTAAGTTTTCAAATTAATGCTTTTCTTTTGACCTTTCGGAATCAAATAATCCTGAAAAAAAATATATCAGTTTCCACAAAAATATTAATCAACTGTCTTCAACATTAATAATCAGAATAATAATAATCACAAAATTGACATCACAATTGCTGAAGGATCAATGGCTGATGAAATCCGGCTGTCATCACAGGAATAAATGTTAAAATTATACTAAAATACAAAGGGCTTTAAATTTTAAATGTTAATAATGACTCAAAATAATATTGCTTAACTGTTTTGTAATCAAATAAATGCAGCCTTGTTGAGCATAAGACTTTTCCCCAAAATTTAAAGTTTTAAAGATTAAAATGTTTTAATAAAAGTTTATATAAATGTAAAATATTGACATACATAAAACTTTCATAAGTGAGCATTCCACATCACACATCACAGGGCTCAGGACAGCTGTTTTGTAGCAATGATGCTCAATCTGCCTTAAAGCTGTATATGTAGACAAAATGCATTTGCTCTAAAAAGGCTGTCAGTCAGAGAGCTGAGCCATGTGCACACAGCTAAATGAAAGCAGTGGGCTCCAAAAAGAAAGCCAGCTTCTGGTGTGAAGTCTGGACTCGTCTCCACTACTCTACCAGATTAAATGTGAGAGACTTTGGCAGACACATGCACAAACACACATAATCACTGGAAAACACAAACATGCAGAAGCCCTTGACAATCTTCTCGATTTGGAGTAAAGCCCTTAGGACACAGGTGTCAACAGTCATCCTCCACTGTGACCCAAATCATCTGATTGTCTTTAAATTATTTGTCTGTTCAGCCAGGTTTCATTGTCAATCAGAACAAAAGGGATTGTCTACCCCATGATTCAGTACGTTCCCCAAAGAAGAATAGTAGGTGTGCTAAATACTAACCCAGGCAATCTGTAGAATTGAGTGAATGGGAGACAGGGCTAAGCTTTCTTTTAATGCAATTCAGACACACAATAAACATGCCTAAAGGCCTCACATATTGATCTTTTTTTATGACATTTTAAGCCCATGGGGTGTGTTTTGAAATGAAGCCAGGATATTGGGAATGGTACATCAGTTTTGAGGTGAGCGTTCACAGTGATGGGCTGAATTCTTTAATGCACTTTTAATCGATTTTTAAACTCACACCATTCTGGAGTCTGAGATATGATACTGTTGAAATTGTGCTTAAAATAGTTGACTTATTTTACTCACATTTACATACAATTCCAGCAACTATTTCTACTTTCATTAACAAACTATTGCATGAAAAATCCTAAAAGGTATTTGGATCCTTTTGGACACTCAAAACCAGACTTAAAATGTCATTAGATATTAACTTCAAATTTCCTAATCATCTTTGCATTTACCTTTAATCAACTAGTCTCCAACTCCAACCGGTAACCAACTAGGCTCCTTGCAATAACCTTTAACCAGTTGATTTAATATGTTAATGCAAAAACATTCACATATTTTAAAATGTAACTTAAGCATACAAATACTTTTTGGGGTCACAGTTTATAGAATTGTATGAATCAACATTCCGTGATATTTCTAACTATTTCAATACATACTAACTAAGGCTCTGTTATAGTGCAATAATGATTAGCAAAGGTTAGTAAAGGTTTTAATGGTTGCCGACAAAAATAATAAATAATAAAATGAAAAAGTATTCAAAAAAAGCTATATCAATTTCTTATTTATGTTCTCATCACCCTATTGTGTGAGACTAACACAAAGACACATATAGAGGTCTGCAGAAAGACTTGAGGGTTTTACAGATTGGAATTTTTCCCTCTGCAATGATTTCTGCTCCAGCACAACATCACACACACTCATTCACACCACACTCTCAGACAAGTAGCCTGAGACGCTCAACATTGTCTAGCATGCTGGCTCACCAAAGGGTCTTCATGAAGAAGAGGCACTTGTCATTATTCTAGCAGTAAGCTTCATGACAGTGAACCCACTGAATGAACAGCCCACTGGCCACGTTCTCACTGCTTCTAAGTCAACTAAAACAGTAATATTTTTAAATGAATTGGTAACACTTTCCAATAAGCTTTAATTTGTTAATGCATTCTGTATGATGTATTATCAATGAACAATAATTTTAAAGCATGTATTAATCTAGTTTAATATTAATTTGTACATTAAAAAAGTATTTAAAAATGAACAACAGTATATTTATAAAGTAACATTAACCTAAACATGCTTAAATGATATAAATAATGATAACATTAACCAACTGAAAATCATTTATCCTATAAAATATTTATATGACAAAAAAAACAAAAAAAAATTAAATAGAGTATTCTGACAAATAAAAATGCATAGCATTTCACGGTTAGTTTTATACACCATATTTGACATGGACTGGAGCCAGTTCCATATCTGTGAAGCTCTCAGCATGTGGGAACATCATAAATACAGAAATGATTCACAGTGCAAAATTCAGACACTATTCAACTGTAAATGTAATTCAGTGCTGTGGGGGTGAGGTGTTGGTGGTACTACAGAAAGCCTGCAGTCCTTTATGAATATGCTACAAGCAGATGATGTCATACTGTTTAGTGCAATTAATTTTTTGTGTTCCTGTATGATAGCTCACACCCGCACTTTTTTTCGAAAGATCAGCTTATTCTTTTAATTTGCAAAAATGTCACTTAATCCTTTTTGGCAGGATTTGGTCAGGATTTAAATTTTAGACGAACCGCGTTCTCCACAGGGTGTTTAACATCCTGTACAACAGCCCTGGTGTATCTGGAGTGAACTGCTGGATTAAGACTTTGGGAATAACTAGTGCAAACAACCTGCAGTGTGTCACTCAACACGATGGTATGCACATTGTGTTGCTACTGAGCTACTGAGAATTACAAATGATAGCATATGTGTCTTCATCTTCAGAGAAAAATATAAGAATATGTCTTCTTGTTTGCTCACCTCTGCAGGTCTGATCTGCATCAAGGTAATGCTGTGGTCTGCAGGCAGACATACAGGACCCGTGAGAGACATGCCCATTCTGAGGCTGCATAACCTCTTCCTGTTTGACACACTGCATGCAGTCTGAGGAATCCGGACCCACACAGACCCTACATGATGCATGACACCCTGAATAGAGAAGGAAATGTGCTGAAAAGAGTTGAAAAAGTAAAGTTCATACACACATGAATGCACAAACAGCTTTGCATCTAAAAGGAATGTCTCTGACTTTAACTGACCTTAATTTATGCTTCATAAAATTGTTTTAAACTAAACCTAAATTTTTGTAATTTCATTTTATACCTCATAAATATAATTAGACAATTTACACACTTTAAAGGAACACTCCACTATTTAAAAAAAAAAAAATAGGCTCATTTTCCAACTCCCCTAGAGTTAAACAGTTGAGTTTTACCTAGCTTAGCATAGATCATTGAATCTGATTAGACCGTTAGCATCTCACTCAAAAATGACCAAAGAGTTTCTATATTTTTCCCATTTAAAACTTGACTCTTCCGTAGTTACATCGTGTATTAAGACCAACGGAAAATGAAAAGTTGCGATTTTCTAGGCCGATAGGGCTAGGAACTATACTCCCATTCCGGCGTAATAATCAAGGAACTTTGCTGCCAAACCATGGGTGCAGCAGGCGCAATGATATTACGCAGCACCTGAAAATAGTCCCCAGCATGCTCCCTGTTCAAGCAGGTGGTCACGTTGGTTATGTTGGTGGAAGTTAGCCTATTTTCAGGCGCTGCGTAATTTTTTCAAAGCCTTTGTTTGAAATAGAAATCTTTTGTAACAATGTGAATGACTACAATTTGTTCCTTAATTTAATGAGTTTTTTTATGAATAAAATAATCCGTTTCTTCAAACCTTTGAAGGGTAGTGTAAATTTTTCTCTCTACAGCGCATATATATTTTATATCTACATACAACATATCTAGTCTATAACACACAATTCTATAAAAGAACAGTTTGAATCTCTACACAGAGTCAGATAAGGTTATCTGTATTCAGGACACACATACTCACCTGCAATGCAGTACAGACTGACATACCGGGACAGGGGACAACTACACTTAAATGGCTACAGGTAACACATAACCCCTACTGAACAAAAACCCTCATTTTCCACACTACCTTACAATGCGTTATATTATTATGCATGTATGTACCTACCTACCTACCTACCTACCTACCTACCTACCTATCTATCTATCTATCGATCTATATTCAATTACATGCAACTTGTCCCTCCATTTAGTTGTGGGTCTCTTTAAAATTCGGACCAAATTTATAATCCATTTTTAATGATGCATTGCCTCATTTAGTGAGCAGTTGAAAAATATGTTATAAAACATTGTATATATAGTAGGGCTGCACGATAAATCGCATGCGATATTTAATGCGCATCTTGCCAGAAAGCCGGTTCTGTAATCAGCGGTAAATCTCCATCACCTGCGGGCTTTCACATTAAGCAGCATTAACTACACAGAGCCGTTGTTCACTGACGAGCTGTGCAAAAAATCGCGCAAATATGAACGTGGTTTTGCGCAGCTCGTCAGTGAACAACGTCTCTGTGTAGTTAATGCTGCTCAATGTGAAAGCCCGCAGGTGATGGAGATTGACCGCTGATTACAGAACCGGTTTTACTGATAAGATGCGCGTTAAATATCGCATGCGATTTATCGTGCAGCCCTAATATATAGATATATAAAGAAGACAACTAACATTTGGTTGAAAGAACTATTACAACCTCATGACTAAAACATCACAATCAAAATAAGAAACAATCACATTCAAAAAAGAACAGCCTCAGGACTTTCAAAGTCAGCAAGCCGATGCAAAATTTAAAGTGCTCAAACCGCAAGCTATTTTTACCCAAAGTCAGAAATGTACCTATCTATCTATCTATCTATCTATCTATCTATCTATCTATCTATCTATCAATTCATTTACAGGCACTGTCCCCTCCATTTAGTTGTGGGTCTCTTTAAAATTTGGACCAAATTTAAAATCCATTTTTAATGATGCATTGCATCATTTAGTGAGCAGTTGAATCAAATTGAATCAAAGTATTACCCTAGAATTCTTTAGGACAGCTCATCTATGATCTATCCTCTTTTATCATGACCTAGTTTTCACCACATAACTATGTAACAGTGGGAGGAATATCAGAGTTTTGTAAATGCAGTCGTACTGTGACAGTTTCCCCCTCTGGAGAACAGGCCCTCTCCGCAGGACTCCACACACTGGCCTTGGTTCAGGATGAGAGACTTTGAGCAGGAGGTGCAGTGAGACACAGCTGGCCCTGAGCAGGATGCACACGAACTGTGGCAGGCTGGAAGAACAACAGAGGCATAGTTCAGGAGGTGAGAGCAAAAATAACCAACCTGGACCTCTTATAACCTATAACCTTTCAGGTCCAATTTCATCAAAGTCGGTTAGCAAAAAACGCAACTTGTCTTGTTTGAGTACTTTAACACATCTCAAGTACTGGTACTGTGGTCGTTTTGCTACTTCAGAATGTCCTCTCAGCACTCAACTGCAATCATTAGCTACCACAATGCATGGACTTTCTTATGAGCTGGTTAGGTAAAAAAGTGCCTGCCAAAAACATAAATGCAAATGGCCTGTACACCAGAGGATTAGGCTTGACTGTATTAATATATCATTTTAAACTCAAAATCATGCATCAACCTAACATCCAGACGTGATAATTTTCTAACCCATGTGGTTTTGCTGAGAAAACGTAGGTAAGACATTTCAAGGGACTGACTCCAAATGACAGGGAAACTTTCCAAAGAATCTTCTCTGGCAAAGAAAATGAGTTTCAGAATGAATGGTTTTTCAATTCTCTAGAAAAGAGATTGATGAGTTTCTGGTTGCCAGTAAACCTACACGGTGGTGTTGAAAAACATATTAAATGAGCAAAAGAAAACGTTTCACCTTGGCAATGGCCATGGTCATCCTTGTAATACTGTGGTGGACATTGTGGCACACATTTCCCCTGATGCAGTGCATGTTCAGGGGGGCAGCTCATGCAAGTGGGGTTGTCCGGTTGACACGTTGCACAGGAAGCATCACAAGCTTCAAAAGGATTTAAAAAATATGTTATAAAACATTGTATATATAGATATATAAAGAAGACAACTAACATTTGGTTTAAAGAACTATTAAAACCTCATGACTAAAACATCACAATCAAAATGAGAAACAATCACATTAAAAAAAGAACAAATGAATGCAGAAAAGCCTCAGGACTTTCAAAGTCAGCAAGCCGATGCAAAATTTAAAGTGCTCAAACCACAAGCTATTTTTACCCAAAGTCAGAAACACAAAAAAAACCTCCCAGCAACACAATTCTCTCTTATGTTAAATAGACAAGCTGGATCTGTGGAGCTTAAGTTCTTTCACTGTAAAATAGACATTCAGAGTGTCATTCTGCATTTGCTGTAGTGTTGTCAAGTTGAAGCTTAAATGTATTCGAGGTGACATTTTTGAAGCAGGCTTTTGTCTCTACTTGCCAAGATATTATCATCAGCAGTGGTAAGACAACGAATAAGGCCATTGACAATCTAACTAGTAAATATATATATTGTAAATAATATTTAAAAAAAAGTATTGAGTGCACTGTAAGGCTGGAATACACTATACACCTTTTACAATTTGAACAGATTTTAAAACAATAGGGATCATAAACTTGCCACCCAGAAAAACGACTGTGGGTCACATACACTACGGGACATTCGCAATATTCTGCACACAACTAACACACGCAGAAACATATGCGTTGCTTATAGGAGACGTACGACAAATAAAAACAATATGTGTTCCGTGCTTGATATCCTCTGACTGGATGGAGTCATAATATGAAGCTAAAAAACAAAATCTGTGCCCATCATACACTGGCAATTTTCTGTAAAATCTATCAACTCCATCTACCCAAATCAAGCGACGACTACTTCAGACTGCAAATCTGGACAAAATTTGGGCAAAACGTAGTACATTCCAGCTTAGTTTAAAGATGAATTTCAAACAAACATTTTAATCAAACATTGTTTTAAAACTTTTAAGCAAATCTTTGTTCAATTAAAATATTTGTTAAAATGTTTAATTTTATTACTGACCAACAAACAAACCACACAGAGTAACTAAGATGTGAATTCTGCCCATCATACCATAACAGCTGCCTTGATTAGCATAAAAGCCTGGACCACAATCCAAAACACAGAATCCATCCTTCAGTAAGTGGGAGGGGTCTGAGCATGTCAAACAATCCTGAGGCCCCGCCCCCTGGCAAGATGAACAGGAGTCATGGCAACCTAAAGAGGAAGAAGACAATAATGTGTTCAAAATCAAACTAAACAAACAGCATAAGGCAGAATTACAAGGTTACTTTATGCTCTAGTGTTGTGGCTTTTCTGTGAGGAAATAATGTGACCTTATTTTGACAGTGAGAGAAAACATGCCAGTCAGACAAGAACAAAAGATGACCTTTCTGAGGGAGCTTGTAAAAGGTACAAAAAAGACAGAACACCACACTTGCATATATAAAGAAAGTCCCACGATTTGAAAGACACACACAGAAGCACATACGTAAGATGAATATGTGCATTAAAACACATACGTAATTGAATATGGCATTAAAACACACAATAACACAAATGCATCTTCACTAACAATAACCTTCTTTTATAATCATCCCTTGGTAAGATGTTTGTGCCGCTTGCACAATCTATTCAAAGGCCTACCAATATATCTAAAGCATAAACACCAAATACAATCATTGCTAATAAATGTAGCTTTAGGCCAAATTATCAGAATCAGAATCAGAAGAGCTTTATCGCCAGGTATGTTTACACATACGAGGAATCTGTTTTGGTGACAGAAGCTTCCACAGCACAAACAGAATGACAGTGACAAGACAAGAAACTGATAATAAAAGGAATAAAATAGGATAAGTAAATAAGAAATAACAATATACAAAAATATACGTGATATAACTGCATCAGAGAGCCAGCTCTTTAACCTCCATTCTGTAAGCAGACTCGTCTCTGTGCTGGATGAGGCCAACATGTTTGGTGGCATCAGTGAACTTCAGGAGCTTGACAGAGGGGTCTTTAGAGGTGCAGTTGTTAGTGTACAGGGAGAAGAGCAGTGGGGAGAAGAACAATCGGGGGGCCAGAAGCTGATGGTTGCAGGGGATGAGAATTTTCCCAGCCTTACTAGCTGGTGCCTGTCTGTCAGGAAGATGGTGATCCACTGACAGACGGAGGTGGGCACAGAGAGCTGAGTTAATTTGTACAGGAGAAGGTTTGGGACGACAGCGCTGAATGCCGAGCTAAAGTCCACAAACAGGATCCACATGTAAGTCCCTGGTCTGTCCAGATGTTGTAGGAAATAATGCAGTCCCATGTTGACTGCATCATCCACAGACCTGTTTACTCGGTAAGCAAACTGCAGGAGGTCCAGCAAGGGTCTAGTGATGTCCTTCAGGAGGGTCAGCACCAGTCTTTCAAATGACTTCATGAACACAGATGTTAAAGCAACAGGTCTGTAGCCATTAAGTCCTGTTATCTTGGGTTTCATTGGGACGGGGATGATGGTGGAGCGTTTAAAGCATGAAGGGACTTCGCACAGCTCCAGTGATCTGTTGAAGATCTGTGTGAAGATGGGGGCCAGCTGGTCAGCACAGGTTTTTAGACAGGCTGGTGTAACACCATATGGGCCTGATGTTTTCGGAAGACCTGACACACATTTTTTTCACAGACCTGAAGTGCAGGAGGTGGGGGAAAGGGAGGTTGCTGGAGGTGTTAATAGACCCATAGAGGGAAGGTCAGAATCGGTGTGGGCTGTGAGACAGGGTTTTTCAAACCTGAAATAAAACTCATTCAAATCATTGGCCAGTTGTCGATTCAACACAGTGCTGGGGGATGGTGTCTTGCAATTGGTGATATTTTTCAGTCCTTTCCACAATGAAGCAGAGTTATTGGCAGAAAACTAGTTTCTCAGCTTTTCGGAGTAGTTCCTCTTAGCCACTCTGATCTCCTTTGTCAGAATGTTTTTGGCCTGTTTATACAAGACTTTGTCCCCATTCCTGTAAGCATCTTATTTGGCCTGACGGAGCTGTCTGAGTTTTGCAATGAACCATGGTGTGTCGTTGTTGTAAGTTAAATGAGTCCTAGTAGGGATCCACATATCCACACAGAAACGGATGTATGATGTTACAGAATCCGTGAGCTCATCAAGATCAGTGGCAGCAGCTTAAAAAAAAAACTCCAATCAGTGCAGTCGAAGCAGGCTTATTAATGCTTCATTAGTCCATCTTTTTACAGTCCTTATTAAGGTTTTGGGCTTTGAGTAAACATGGAAGGAGGGTTTTCTCTAAGTTTTCCCCTAACGGGACCGACGTTCCGGATATTCCTTTGGTAAATAAGTGACCTAATTTTAATAGTCAGGGCACTAACTCAAGTCTCCCTTTAGCAAATTTACTGAACTGCTCCACGTAAATATATCACACAAGCCTTAAAATCTCATCAATCTACCATCTCTCCTTCAGACAGAGAGAGAGAGAGAGAGAAAGAGAGAGATGTGGGACAAATTAACAGCTGTGCATGCCTTCAAAATCACCTTCTGGTTCTTTCTAGTTATGAGGCTGAATATAACAAACAATAGAAGATGTCTGTTATTCTAGTTTTTGAACATTTCTTGCAAAGTGAATCTTGCTGCCACTGTGCTAATGTGTTGTTAGTGGTTTCCAGGGAGTTGCTTTGTGGTTAATAAGGTGTTCTGAATGGTTCTTAAGGTCCTATGCCGTTGCTAGGATGTTATAGGTGGTTGCTAGGTGGTTACTTCCTGCCCAAAGTCCACTAAGTCACTCTGATATTCTGGTCCTTAGATGTATTTCCAACAATGTGCATTTTAAATAAATGTTGTTAAATGCTGAAAAAAAAGTTTCCACAAATATATTATTCAGTGCAACTGTTTTCAACATATGTTATGTTTCAATATGTTTCTTGAGCACAAAATCACCATTTTAGAATGAATTCCAGAAGGATCATGTGACACTGAAGTTTGGAGTAATGGCTGCTGAAAATTCAGCTTTTACTAAGAAAAGTAACATCATACCTCTCATTAAGTCACACAGTTGGTATCATTCATGTCCACAGCAAAAAACTTAAAATAGAAATACCGATACTTTTCCTAAGTAAGAACCACTTATTTCATATCTAATATTTTATTATGCCTTGTGTCATAATTTTTTTCAGATTTATGTACAAATACTGTTAAATACTTTTTTTTTTTAATTTAATTTTTTTTTATGAATAATCAATTATTATAAATTGTTACAAACACCACAGAATTTGTGAAACAACAGTCTCTAATTATGTTGTGCAGCAATAAGGTCACTAGACTCTAGATTCTTTGTGTGAGTTTAGTGCTCAGGATTAAACTACGAATCTGGGCACGGCGCCCAGTGTGAAACATTCACGGTTCTACATGGCACCTCTCCACAGACTCACACACAATGGCACCAAACTGGCCCAGAACCCTGAGTAGCTGGAATGGGACCAAATATTTTGACAGCCAACAGCAGAGTGTGAACAAGAGATATAGGTAACCATGTTTAGTGGATTTGGAAAAGCTTGCCATGCTAGAAAAATGTATGACAGCACACTTGGGCATGTCTGTCAGCACAACTCTTTAAGGTTTTACATGACTTCTTGATACGCTGCGGATGTGAAAGGATACATTTTAAGATATCCAAGTTGTGGCATGTAAGAAGTGTTCGGTAAGGTCTGTTAGTGGTTTGTTTCCAAATAGCAATGTGTTACATGAGATATACTAAAAACAAAAAATTGTACTCCATTATAACATTGTTTAAAATGTAAATGAGAAAGGGAGAAAGACAGAGACAGAGAAGAGAACAGATGAAGGAACATCTAAAGGCTTCCTCTAAGATTCCCTCATTTTTTAGCTTAGCTAATTAACTTATTGAACATTAGAATTTTTGCTCTCAATCAGAGAGTAAAACGAGAATGAATCGTTATCGTTTGGCCACAATAAAAACCTTCCACATTCTCATTCTCGCTAAATCCACGATAATGGGCTCAACCTAAGCTGGCTATTTCTTTCCCATCTTGTCCCTTGTAGAACAATGCGGTCCAATCTGTGGGAGAGGCTTATTAAAGTGTGAAATTGAATGAGAGTGGGGACTGAGGTAATTGCTGTACAGTCTAGTGGTCCCAGTCACAGACCAGTTAGCAGGTCACTAATGCATGATTCCCTCCAGATTGGATTGCTATAGTCAGGTAGCCTGACAAGACTAGGTACCCATGTCTTGAGGTTGATTCTTATGCAAGGAGTGAATGCACTGCAGGTGCAGTAATGCTCCATGGTTATGCAAAAAAAAAAAAGTCACTTTTTTTTAGGAACGATAATATGACGCAAAATGTTGTACAACAGGAAGTACACATCTAAATATATAAAATGGGCACTTTTGTTTAAGTCGCTAGGAAGAAAGTCAGATTATTTCGCAATTATCATATAGCAATGAACAATAAATTAATAAATAACAATGAAATCTATCGAAAGAGGCGCAATTATAAAACTGAATTATTACATCTATATACTCGTATATAGCCATTCAAAGGTCAAATCTGTGATATTGTAAAATATTATTACAATTTTTAAAATATTTTTTTCTATTTTAACTTGTTAAAAATGTCATTTATTTCTGTAATAGCAAAGACGAGTTCAGCCGCCATTATCCGGTTTCCAGTGTCCGAAATATCATGCCTCTTATTGTGTTTGCGCTCAAGAAACATTTTTATTTGTATCTGTGTGAAAATAGTGTCCTTGCTGATTAAGCTTTCAAGAAACACAATTATTGAAACAGAAATCAGTTAGAATTATGGTAAATGTCTTTCACTTTCTTTTGATCAATTCAAATCAGGAATCCTTGCTGAAAAAATAAATCAAACATCATAGTAAGCCCCTAATAACTTTTGAAAGGGTTAGTCAAATATATATTTAATAAACTATCAAACTTAATATAAAATGTATGGTATATTAAGTTAATATAGATGTACAGTGGTGGGAAGGGAAAAAAGTATTTAGTCCGCCACCAATTGTGCAAGTTCTCCCACTTAAAAAGATGAGAGAGAACTGTAATTTTCATCATAGGTATACCAAAACTATGAGAGACAAAATGAGAAAAAAAAAAAAAATCCAGAAAATCACATTGTAGGATTTTAAAGAATTAATTGGAAAATTCCTCTGTAAAATAAGTATTTGGTCACCTACAAACAAGCAAGATTTCTGGCTATCACAGACCTGTAACAACTTCTTTACGAGGCTCCTCTGTCCTCCACTCGTTAACCTGTATTAATGCATCTGTTTGAACTCGTTATCAGTAAAAAAGACAACTATCCACAACCTCAAACAGTCACACTACAAACTCCACCATGGCCAAGACAAAAGAGCTGTAAAAGGACACCAGAAACAAAACTGTAGACCTGCACCAGACTGGGAAGACTGAATCTGCAACAGGTAAGCAGCTTGGTGTGAAGAAATCAACTGGGAGCAATTATTAGAAAATAATGGAAGCATACAAGACAATGATTCATCTCCCGATCTGAGGGGCTCCACGCACGATCTACCAAGTGGGTCAAAATGAATCACAAGAGACTGTAGGAAAAATCCCAGAACCCACTGGGGGACCTAGTGAATGCTGCAAGAGCTGGGGACAAAGAGTGAGTACAAGACTACCACAGTAAACACACGCGCCGCCAGGGACTCAAATCTGAGTGCCAAAGACGTGTCCCCCTGCTTAAGCCAGACATGTCCAGGCCCGTCTGAAGTTTGATAGAGAGCATTTGGATGATACAGAAGAGGATTGGGAGAATGTCATAATATCAGATGAAACCAAAATAGAACTTTTAGGTAAAAACTCAACTTGTCGTGTTTGAAGGAGAAAGAATACTGAGTTGCATCCAAAGAACACCATAACTACTGTGAAGCATGGGGGTGGAAACATCATGCTTTGGGGCTGTCTTTCTGCAAAGGGACCAGGACGACTGCTCCGTGTAAACGAAAGAATGAATGGGAAGAATCGTGAGATTTTGAGTGAAAACCTCATTCCATCAGCAAGGGCATTGAAGATGAAAACAGAAACGTGGCTGGGTATTTCAGCATGACAATGATCCCAAACACACCGCCCAGTTAACGAAGGAGTGGCTTCGTAAGAAGCTTTTCAAGGTCCTGGAGTGGCCTAGCCATTCTCCAGATCTCAACCCAATAGAAAATCTTTGGAGGGAGTTGAAACACACCGCACGCGGCTTGCCAGCGACACAGCCAGCCCAACACATTACTGCTCTAGAGGAGATCTGCATTGAGGAATGGGCCAAAATACCAGCAACGGTGTGTGAAAACCTTGTGTAGACTTACAGAAAACGTTTGACCTCTTTCATTGCCAACAAAGGGTATATAACAAAGTATTGAGATGAAATTTTGTTAGTGACCAAATACTTATTTTCCACCATAATTTGCAAATAAATTCTTTTAAATCCTACAATGGATTTTGTGGATTTTTTTTCTCATTTTGTCTCTTATAGTTGAGGTATACTTATGATGAAAATTACAGGCCTCTTTCTTCTTTTTAAGTGGGAGAACTTGCACAATTGGTGGCTGACTAAATACTTTTTTGCCCCACTGTATATATTAAATATACATACATCATTATATTTAATATCTATTTAACTTTTTTTTTATTTATAAAGGCATTTAAATATCAATGTATAACATGATTTTGGGCAATATTTCTATGATAGCTCCACAAGCACATCGATACTGTATTGTTTAAGTATTACTGCCATCTTTCCTATTCAGCTACCTGGTTAGATGCAATATATGCACTTTGTTTAAGGTTGGTAAGAAAGCATCATAAAAGTACAGCATAAGTAAACAGTATCACAGAAAGTGAAGACAATAAAAGTGAATGAACTGTAAACTGCAGTTGACTTACTGAGACAGTGTGTGTGGTCCTGGAACAGACCTCTCTCACAGGTGGTCACACATTGCCTGCCACTGAGGAGAAAGAACCCACCACATGCTGTGCATTCAAAGTCATTCTCACAGGTGGCACATGACGGCTGGCAGGCTAGTAGAAAGAGAAAGAGAAGGGTGATAGGGGCTGGGGGATTCACTTTGTGGCTGCATTGACTACACTATGCAAACACTGATACATTAATTGAAATTGGGTGTGTGAGAGTTTGTATATCAGGTTTAAAAGAGCGACTGTAAGAAATTTGTCAAATGATGCTATAGCCCTCCAAAGTGAGGGGAAATTCCAGTGTAGGGTCCGGACTGTGTTTTGACTTGTTGAAATGACTGTGACAAACATGACTCATGTACATGTACATGCACATCCACATACAGTACACACAAAAACACACACACACCAACAAAGCTATAGGATTAGCTATTTGTGGAAGTCACCCAAAGCACTGGGCGTTTTGAGGATTTAAAATACCATGGTGTAAAAATATGTTTAGGCCAGACGTGTGTGAATGTTGGTGAGAAAATAGGAGGAATAGGATAAAGTAAAAAAAAGGAAGTGAGATGAAGAGGTGAACAGGAATTTGTGTAACAAAAGCAGCATGGGCTGTAGAAGTATAACGGTAAAACACAATAATAAAAAAAAAAGTATGTTTATACCTGCACAAACTTTGCCCTGAGCGAAAAAGCCTTCAGGACATGACTGCAGACAGCGTCCATTCATCAACAGGGCAGAAGGATCCTGACAGCTGTCACAGTGATCTGGTGTGCCAGAGCATGTCAAACAGTCCTCGTGACACTGCACTGCTGCAGACACACACAAATAACAGTCAAACTCCTCAGAGGACACAAAAAGTTACTGTTTAAAAACTTAAATTATGATCATCATTAACATCACCTCTGCTCTAATGAGAATGAGCCAGTTGCCCTGCAGCTGTGACAGTGCATTTTCCTTTTACTAAGGCATTACACAAACCCAAATTTACCTAACAAACAGAACAATCAAAGAACCATTTATTGTGAATGCTTTTGTCATACGTTTGGTTGTAGTAAGGAATCACATGACGAAGGAATACATTCAGGAAACAACTTTAATAGGCATCTCACGAGTAACACGCAGAGAAAGAACCAAACAAAACAAGAAACACTGTTATTAATCTTAGCCAATATCACATTATTAATATTCACACTGTCAAAAGGGCATTTAAGCAATTATGAGTACTCAAAACCTGTCACACTTGCAACAAATTAAAATATTTAAAGGGATAATGGGTCATGAACTGCCTTTTTTATTATTATTTTGTACTGTTCCTCTGAGGTCCACTTATAATTAAACCAAAAAACATCATTATTTAGAAGTTATAGGTTATTTTCTGTCCTGTTTTGACCCCTCATCGGAACGCTCTGTTTGAATAGGTGTGGCAGATTGTAGACTCAGAAGTAAACGCCCACTGCTATGATTGGCTAACAGTTGTATATGTTTGACAGCCAAATCCTTCATAGATGAACTGTGATTTAGGTTAAAAACACATAAATACGCAGTACATATCAAACGAACTGTAATTACAGACAAAGCACTAGTGACCACGTAATAAAAAACAGTTACTCACACTTGTGTGGTGCGACATTACTCATTCATTCTCTTGGATCCAATATAGTCTCACAGCATCGTCTGTTAATTGCAATCTTTGTGAAAAACCTGCATCGAATTGTGCCTTGTTTTTAAACGAACCTATGGTAAAATGAAGTGAACAAAGGACCGAGTTCTTACTGACACGATCTAGAACTTCATTAAAAATAAAGTTCAACCACGCTTTCCTAATATTTGGGCAGAAGGAAAAGACCTGCAAAGCTGTGTTTTTTCCGCAACTTGGCACTACACAGCATCTTGTTGTCTTCTGAGCCATCTTTATCGTTTGGTTTTCTGGTAGACCGCATTTTGTGTCTCTTGTTATTCAAATACGGGTGAATCGGTTTGGGGCGGGGCTAAATAGGCAGTGATGTAGGAGCTGGCGTTGATCTTCTGCGGAGGCAGTGCTTAGCCACACTGTTACGTTATAAAGTGGCACATTCCACAACCTGTCGTTATGGCAGATTGGCTCAATACAGATGCCCGAGAAAGTTTGACTTCGGAACTTACGGAGTTTTATAGAACAGGGACCTCTTAAGTCTCAAAAGCTCAAGGCCAATTTGCTTTATCAGTTAAGACCCCTTTAAGTTTAATATTGGCTTTGTGGACCGTGTGGAACTAATCTCCATTATTTCTTCACAAAACCATATAACTACTGTTCAAAAGTTTGGGGTTGCTAAGATTTCAAATGTTTTTGAAAGAGGTTTTTATGGTAACAAAGGTATATTGACAGCCTAAATAGTAATATTTGTAAAATATTCTTACCAATTCTAAACAACTGTTTTCTATGTTATATATTTTAAAATGTAATGATAAAGGATGGCAATGCTGTATTTTCAGCCGATGATCCAGCGTTCGTGCAACCGGATCCTTCAGATCATTAGTTTATGCTGAGTTGGGTTGTCACCGAACTTTTTTTTTCTAATATTAACATTCAAAACAGTTGTGCTTCTTAATATTTTAGGAAGGTGGATGCATTTTTAGAGCTATTGATGAGAAGTTCAAAAGAACAGCATGTATATGAATTTTAAATCTTTTGTAACATTATAAATGTTTTGACTCTCATTTTATTCTTGTTAATCTAAAGTATTAATTTCTTTAAAAAAAAAAAAAAAAACTTAGAACCCAAATTTTTGAAAGTTTGTGCCCATGCTTTTCTTCACTCTAAACCATATGTATTGTTTTAATATTAACAAATATTATTACATCATATAATGGTTAAAAGACCATTACAACTGCTGGCCTAAAGAACCTGGAAGTGCAGTTGCCGGTTGTGTGATGTCATGGTAATTTAATCTATAGTCATGCAAATGAACCATCAAATCTCCCACCCAGTCTTTAGTGTACTAATAAGGCACTCAAAACTTCTCCACATGGTCCAACTGAAACCTGAGCCTATAGTTCTCTCTGGCGCCATTACTTGGCACAAGAATTAATTACATAGTCTCTAATGAGCTGGTAAATCCCTTGCTAAGGACTTTGGGCTGCAGGTTTCTGGCTCTGTCCATGAGGCCAGAGCAAGAGACATGGAAATAGGGCAATGTAGGATATTAAAGGTGCATTGGTAATTATTTGATGGTCATTCCCAATTTTTGGACCGGACTACAAGCACAAGGCCAGACTCATATCCAGAGGGAGAAAAGGAAACCTCTAAGTCTTTATTATTTTCTGACATTCCCTCATAAATCACTTTTAATAAAATACTTTGGTGTGTGAATCAATAACTCTTGGTGAAAAACTATCCTACTCTCCATTTTCCAGTTGAAGTAAGCATTTTTTACCAGAAGGACCTTTGAGACTTTCCATCGATTTGAAAAATCTACTTGTTTCGAGTGCAAATGCATTATAATACGGCCACTAGCTAGCAAATCCATCCGAATCACAGCATTTCTCACAGTAACACTATAAGTCATTATATCTCAGACATTCTAGCTGATAAAACACTGATGCTGGGCTCCTTCTGTTCCTCACAACAGGCAGACAAGTTAACAAATGGTTATGTGGCTGTGAACGCATACGCACTGTCTTTGCCGTATTGATCAAATCTGGACATTAACCAGCTAACAAGCACTATCACCACGCAAGATGTTACTTACCATATGTGATTAATAGTGCTTATGATAAACATATAAGAGAAAAAATTTTTGTTTTTGGTAAACAGGACAGTCATATTTCTGTCCAAAGTTTAAGAGAAAATATACTATCTGACTGCTGGTTTTAGAGGATAGATACATTAGCATTATCTAATAAGCACAAACACAGAGATGCCAAACGGTCAACACGCATACAGTGGGTACGGAAAGTATTCAGACCCCCTTAAATTTTTCACTCTTTGTTATATTGCAGCCATTAAAATCATTTCAGTTAATTTTTTTAGCTCATTAATGTACACACAGCACCCCATATTGACAGAAAAACACAGAATTGTTGACATTTTTGCAGATTTATTAAAAAAGAAAAACTGAAATATCACATGGTCCTAAGTATTCAGAACCTTAGCTGTGACACTCATATATTTAACTCAAGTGCCATCCATTTCTTCAGATCATCCTTGAGATGGTTCTACACCTTCATTGAGTCCAGCTGTGTTTGATTATACATATTGGACTTGATTAGGAAAGCCACACAACTCTCTATATAAGACCTTACAGCTCACAGTGAATGTCAGAGCAAATGAGAATCATGAGGTCAAAGGAACTGTCTGAAGAGCTCAGAGACATAATTGTGTCAAGGCACAGATCTGGCCAAGGTTACCAAAAAAATTCTGCTGCACTTAAGGTTCCCAAGCGCACAGTGGCCTCCATAATCCTTAAATGGAGACGTTTGGGACGACCAGAACCCTTACTAGAGCTGTCCGTCCGGCCAAACTGAGCAATCGGGGAGAAGAGCCTTGGTGAGAGAGGTAGAGAAGAACCCAAAGATCACTGTGGCTGAGCTCGAGATGCAGTCGGGAGATGGGAGAAAAATGTAGAAAGTCAACCATCACTGCAGCACCTCCACCAGTCAGGGCTTTATGGCAAAGTGGCCCGACACATGAAAGCCTGCATGGAGTTTACTAAAAAACACCTGAAGGACTCCAAGATGGTGAGAAATAAGATTCTCTGGTCTGATGAGACAAAGATATAACTTTTTGGCCTTAATTCTAAGCGGTACGTGCGGAGAAAACCAGGCACTGCTCATCACCGTCACTGTCCAATACAGTCCCAACAGTGAAACATGGTTGTGGCAGCATCATGCTGTGGGGGTGTATTTCAGCTGCAGGGACAGGACGACTGGTTGCAATCGAGGGAAAGATGAATGCGGCCTAGTACAGGGATATCCTGGACGAAAACTTTTCCAGAGTGCTCAGGACCTCAGATTGGGCCGGAGGTTTAACTTCCAACAAGACAATGACCTAAGCACACAGCTAAAATAACGAAGGAGTGGCTTCACAACAACTCTGTGACTGTTCTTGAATGGCCCAGCCAGAGCCCAGACTTAAACCCAATTGAGCATATCTGGAGAGACCTAAAAATAGCTGTCCACCAACATTTACCATCCAAACTGACAGAACTGGAGAGGATCTGCAAAAAGGAATGGCAGAGGATCCCCAAATCCAAATGTGAAAAACTTGTTGCATCTTTCCCAAAAAGGACTCATGGCTGTATTAGATCAAAAGGGTGCTTCTTCTAAATACTGAGCAAGGGGTCTGAATACTTAGGTCCATGTGATATTTCATTTTTTCTTTTTTAATATATCTGCAAAAATGTTAACAATTCTGTTTTTTTCTGTCAATAGGGGGTGCTGTGTGTACATTAATGAGGGAAAAAAAATTAACAAATGATTTTAACAAATGGCTGCAATATAACAAAGAGTGAAAAATTTAAGGGGGTCTGAATACTTTCCTGCTACCATCATCATAAACATCCAAAACAATTTACCGGTCTCTTCAGATAACTACAGTATATATATCATAAAAAGCAAAAATGTAAAACAAACAATTGCTTTCTTTCTCTCTATGGTATTTTCCAAGAGAAAGAGAGAGAGTGAAAGATTCATGTTCCTTCTTGCAGCATCTCTTGAAGTCACCTTGGAAATTTAGTATATAGAGCAGACCCGAGTCTCATGGGTGCTGGAGAGCTAAATAAGCACATTATCTAACCAGAATATAATCTAATACTATAGGTCTCATCTCTCTCCCGCTGAGATCAACTATGTTTTGCCTTTATGGTTCAGAAATTGTTCCTTGGAGGGCTGATAAAGAAAGATTTTCAGAACAATTCAGAAATGTTTTTTTTTTTATTATATAAAGAAATGCTTTTAAACTGGGAATAGAATGATGTAATGTTCTTTTGAAGTAAATAAATCAAAGTATAACCCCGATTTCACTGATTATATTGGAATATATTCACAAGAGAGCATGGTAATTAACTACAGCAGCTTCATACATCATTGCTGTTTGGGAAATGAACACCAACATAGATGCGCAGGTCTCACCTGGATTGCAATCCGGACAGCACTGTTCAGGGTGACGTATAGTTAGAGTGCCCAATGGACAGGTGGGACAGGAGTGCTGGTAACAGGTCACATGACCCTCCTGACACTGGCACTTGCGACACAGCCCCTCTCTGATGCTCTCTAGATTCTGAGACCAGAGACACAAAAACAGTTAACAGACATTTTTGCTTAGACAAAAAATCGGTTATAATAGCATTTATTAATTTTTGCAAACCATAAACCAAGTTCTCATATTTACTTACAGTGAGGCGTCTAAAACTCTTGATGTTGGCTTTCTGCCCCTAAATGGACAAAGACAGTTTGAATGGTGGTGGTATTGATTTGCTTGTCTTTTTTCTTCATTGCCATCAAAAGCTATTTGTATATTAGCGTTCAAAAGTTTAGGTTCAGTATTTATTTATTTTTTGAGAGAGAAATTAACACTTGTATTCAGCAAGGACACTCAATTGATAAAATGTAACAGGAATAGATTTATAATGCTACATAAAACCTATTTTAAACGAATGTATTTCTTTTGAACTTTCTCTTCATTAAAGATTCCTGCAAAAATGTATCATAGTTTACACAAAATATTAAGCAGCACATCTGTTTTCAACATTAATAATAAGATATGTTTCTTGAGCACCAAATCAGCATATTAGAATAATTTATGAAGGATCATGTGACACTGAAGCCTGGAGAAATGATGCTTGAATTATATTTTAAAATATATTCAACAGTATTCAAATTTAACGCATTTCATAATTGTACGTTTTTATTGTATTTTTGAACAAATAAATGCACCCTTGGTGAGAATAAGAAACTTCTTTCAAAAACATCTTACTGAACCCAAACTTTTGAATGGTAGCATATGTATTTCACATGTGAACGTGGATATAAAGCATGATAAGATCAATGTATGTTTTACCAAACCCATATTTAAAGAAACATGCTTTGTACCTTTTGATGTGGCTGTGAATATGTACAGGAACTGGTTGTTGTCCTACACTCTGGGCAGCATTTCCCAGGCAAATGGACCAGTTTTTCTCCCTGGCACAAGGTGTGAAATTTTAGCTCATTTAATTTCAGCATGAAAACACCCCCAGGGGAATGATTAGATGTCTGACACAGAGCCACAAATCTGTAATTACATAACATTTCCAATTCTACCTCTGAGGTTCTTTATAGGGGGCCATTATCAAAAGTCATTTACATTCATGAGAGAATCTTTAGTTGTTTCTGTGTAACACAGTTTGATCACCAAAGTCATGGTGGTCTTACAGACGAATCAGCAGATGTCAGTGAAATATGCTACAGATGGGAAAGAATGTTTGATCAATGTTTTCAAAAAGATACAGAAGCACTTTTGTGTTTCTTGTTTAATCAGACACTCTACTGCTCTGACTCCAGTGAACATCAGCTCTTACATTAATTAATGGCTCAGGACTTAAAAACACTGCAATGAAAACAAAAACACATACCTGTGGGCACTCCATTCTGGCGCACTCGACCCTTTGGCACAGCACCTGACCCCGTTCACACATACAGAACTCACAACCTGTGCCATTCCACATATCGCCATGGTAATGGACGATGCCCTCATAGAGGCAGCTGCCTTTAGACGAGACACAATCTTCGCAGCACTGCCCAGGTCGTTTGATCTTCATCTGACCCTGAGAACAACACACGTTAGCACACATTATATGTTTGTGAAAAGAAAAAATCAGTTGTAAACGACAAGATCCATTTAATAGAGACTGATTTGTTTTTAACCCAGAATATTTATTTAAAGACCTCACAATTGTTTTACAAGTGTGTTGACAAAACAGTGTAGCAAAACAGTTGATTACTTACTTGAATGAGGGACATACTCCTTTGCATTCAATGCAATTTGGATTTCGTTCTAATCATTCAACTCAAACTGCTAATTGTTATCTTCTTGAGAACATGAAATCTAAACTTGATGGTGGTGGAGTAATAGGAGCAGTGTTTTTGGATCTAAAGAAGGCGTTCGACACTGTGAACCATTAGGTACTTCTTTAAAAGCTCACACTTTTCAATTTTTCTACTGAAGCTATTAAATGGATGATTTCTTATTTAGCAAATAGGAAGCAAAGTGTGCGTCTTGGTAATAGTCAATCAATGTACCGAAATTGTAATATTGGAGTTCCTCAAGGATCAATTCTGGGCCCTATCTCGTTTAGTTTGTATATTAATGACTTGCCGCTAGTCTGTTCATCTGCTAGTATTCAAATGTATGCTGATGACACAGTTTTATATATGCATGCGAAAAACAAACAACAAGCAGTGAACATTTTAACTGAGGTATTGGTCCATGTTTCAGATTGGCTGAGTAACTCATATTTACATTTAAATATAAGCAAAACTGTTTGTATGTATTTCTCACAAAAACCGACAGTGATTCCCCATCCTGATGTATTTGTTAAAGGAGAAAATCTCAAGGTTGTTTCTGATTTTAAATACTTAGGAGTAATTTTAGATTCCCAACTGACATTTCAAAAGCATGCCAAACAGGTAGCCAACATTATTAAATTTAATTTGGCTAACTTCAGGCATATAAGACCATGCTTAACAATAGAAGCAGCAAAACTCTTCATGCACTCTATGATTTTATCTCATATTACATATTGTTTTACGAGTTGGTCACAAGCAAACACAACAGTTTTAAAATCAATTGAATCTCTTTACAAACAGACGCTTAAAATATTTGATCAGAGGACTAATAGTTATCATTATTGCAACAATTTATTGAGTTTTGATAATATTAAACATTTGTTTGATGCTTGCTTGATTTTTAAGATTTTAAACGGTAATGCACCTCCCCCACTATGCCAGTTTATAATGCAGAAGGTTAATAATGGCAGAGTAACAAGAGCAACTACTAGAGGAGACTGTGCTGTACAGTTTGTACAACATTTGGACGGTCAGTCTTCTCAATTAGAGCCATTAATTATTGGAATACTCTACCAACTGAATTAAGGAGTAGAACAAATTATTTAACATTTAAACATAAATTAAAGAAATTGCTAAAAGCAATTCATAATTGTAATCATGTGTAAAAAATTCCTTTATGATACTGCCATTATTATCCTTAGTGTTTAATTGTAAATGTTATTGTATGTTTATGTGTGATAATTTACTGTAATTTAGATTTTTAGGTTGCCTTTTTAAAATCTGGCAAGGGGCCAATAAATAAATATTTGGAAGTTTTAGAAATGAGAAATTAGGAGTTTGGACGGGACCTACTGAAGGGCTTGTCCCTGTTGTTTTAGGAAAATAGCCAGTGGACTGGAAGAGAAAAACTAAAGATCTGTAAAACTAGTCAATTTAAAAAAAAATGCTGAATTTTAACATATAGACAGACTCTAGCTATACGAACTAAAACCATAAAAGCCTCATTTTCATTAAATGGGGTGATTTCACGCTCTTTAAGGATTCACACTTATTAAGGTGAGAAATAAAAATGAAATGTCTGTTCCTGCTGAGAATTGTTCTAAAGCACAGTTACATAAGATCATGAATTTTGCATGAAAGCAAAAGACTGAGTTGGAAAACACCCCGAAGCAACAGACAAAATGTGAAATATATGGTGCAAACAATCCTGGATGACGAAAAATCCTAACTGTCACTTTCAGACCAAAGAAGCATAAACTGCAAGAATCAAAGTGAGACTGTATTAAATTGTAAATGGCAACAGTCAGTGAGCCAACAGCTTCTCTTTTGTGATCTTCTCAGTAAGCTTGTTGGTCAAGAAAGGTCTTTGACATGAAGTGATGGGGTGTAATGGATTTCTGCTGACCTTATCACAGTGGAGAGGAGGGCACTTCTCCATCTGACAGCGAGAATGAGCGCGATCGCACACACAGGTGGTACAGCTGCCCCTCTGCCACTGCTTGCCGTGCTAAAAACACACACGTACACAATAAAACAGTTCTGAGAGAAGGGAACATCTACTGTATGCCATCAATACTGTTTTTAAATGCATGTAAAATTCCAAAGCTACACCACCAATGTCTCGATTCAATTTCAAAATTCAGATAGCATCTCAAAGCTGTTCAAAGCTTTAGCAGCAGAACACATTACAGCACATAATTAATTTAAAATAAATGACAAATTCAGCCAGTGCTGTAGTGAACAAGACAAGTACTAGACGGAGATGAAAAGAATGGTGAATGTTATCCTTTGTAAATCCTTGCTTTGCTTTCACACAATCCACTGTGATCAAAAGAGTTGAATTCCACTGAGTAGGACGTGATCGCTGAGAGCACGGTGAACAGAGAAACAGCCCTAAAAGACATGCTGATGAGAGATTTCGGGGACGCTTGTGAAGTTTGAGTGTCTAAAGAGAGGCGTCACTACTGGAAGGATGAAACCATATATTCCAGATTGAGGGGATCAAATGGAATAATTTAAGAATCAACCATTAAAAAAACCCCACATGATTTATCCATCATCTGAATATGCTATGTCTTTAGTAATATTGAGCCTATATTGGCGCTTTGACAACTCCGTATTATAAAGGAACTGTATGCATGTTTCCAACAATAAACTTTAGCTAATTACTGGTATTACTGGCACATTTAGTCATACACTTTATCTTTACCTTTCTTAAATACTTGGTCAAGGAATATAAATATATATAATATTAATTACTACTATTTACTTTTGCACTGCTAATATTTCAATATTCGATGTGTATTCACACTTCTTCTTTTATATTGCAGACTTTTCCATTGTATACAGCTATGCTGGAAATGTTTTGGCGATACAAATGTAGAGTTTTTTATGTTAATGAAGCAGACCAAAACTGCAAATTGAGAGAGAGTGCGCAAACGGATGAAAAGTCAGTTGAGGGAATGATGAGTATTATGGGTGTGAACAACGAAGGGAGGAACAAGAGATGATATGAGGCAAGAAAGAAGTATGGAGGAATGACAGAAGCAAGAGTGACAAGCATATCACACACACACACACCAAACTCAGACACGGCTCTCTACTCAACCCATCTGCCACAATATGAATGATGAACACACTTTAACCCACACTTACCATCCCCTCCCTCAAAAGGTCTTCTGTAATACAGACATGCATTATCCCATCTGTCACTCTCGATCTATCTCTGGCCTCGGATCTCTGTGCATATTTCACCTTTCTCTAATCTCTTTTCCGGCTTACCTTGTACTCATTCCCAGCCTCCATGCAGGGATTCGGCTCACATTGAGGACAGCACTGTCCTGGCTGGACCACCAGGTTCTCACTCTGTATGTCAAATGAGCACATCAACATGCTGTTTTTAACAGCTAGAACAACTCTTTCAATTCATAATAACATCTGAACAGAATTAATCAGTCTTGATTTTGAGATAATGTGGTAGTTTTACACATCAAGACGAGCAGAACTGTGTTTTGCCTTGACTATTACTGACATGACAGATCAAAACACAAGGCACAGTTCGGGGCTGTTACTGACCGCTTTGCATGTAACAGGCTGACACTCTGCAACCAGGCATTCAGTGTGACCGTTTCTGCATCGACACTTTGCACAGGGGCTGGTTGTCCATTCCACCCCATCTCTGTACTGACGGCCTTCCCAAGAGCAGGAGGCTATGCAATCAAAAAGAGCATTTTAATTGCAAAACTGAACAAGAATTTCCAGCACATCATTGGTCTCTGACAGTATGAAGCAGAATAAACCCTCTTGGGACCCATATAGCTAAGAAAAGCAATCAGCAAAACATTCAAAAAAGAGAGGCAAACAGATGACTGCTACTAACATCACAGCACGCGAGTAAAAGCTGAAGTGTAATATCTGTGCCACTAGTGAAACCAAAAAAAACTGCAGAAACAGTAGCTGTTTTCAAAGATTTTCAGACCGTACCCCAGTTTGCCATCGTTTGAGCAAATTCATGCCCCAAATTTACTCCACTGGTTGAACCCATGCCATTATATCCACTCAAACAGACACAATTCCATTTGTGGCCACTAGAAACTACACACATCTTTAAAAATTTCTTCTGTATTATGATGTATATCCAAGTGAAATGAATTATCGAGGAAAATAAGAAAAGAAAAAAAAGTAGAGCAGGAACTTGGCTCTCTCCTTGGGTTTTTGATTGGATGGAGGCAGATCTAAATGTAAGCTTGAGAAAGGTACAAGGTTTAAGTGGACGAAACGACTGGAGAATACATGACCAGAGAGAAGTCTATTGTTGTTACATTTTGATAAAAATGTATAAGGTCAAAAACGTTTAAAAATAGACCATAAGCATGGATGATTTGTTTACAGTAACTTCAGTAACATGCACTTTGAAATTAGTTAATTTCCATTTAAAGGGGGCATAACACACACAGTTTCACCCAATCGCATGTTAATCTTAAGTGCCTTTAGAGTAGTAATGCATCCTTCATATCTCCAAAAAGTCTTTAGTTTTATCATATTTATAAAAGAAAGATACAGCTTTACGATTCTCTCCGGAAAAAGCCGAGCTCCTGGAGGCACGCTGTGGGCGGAGCTAAAGAGTGACCAGCACTTGGGCGCCGATTGTCAACAAAACAGTTCTAAATCATGACCGGGATCTTTTATAGCTGGGACCGCTCCATCTTTCAGTATCAAACGATGTGCAAATCCAGCATCGAACTGGGCCTTGCTTATAAAACGTTCGTCAACAAACACACTTGTGAAACTTCGTTGCTGCCCCGGAAAAACAAACTGCATCCACTGTTCACGTAAAGCTGGGTTCTTTGGTAAGGTGAACATGGTTATCTTTCCCTTACAGCCAAAAATACACTTCTTTGGAGACATTCTTCCTGAGCAAGTCCCGTGCAGCGCTGCCGCCGGATGAATCGCGTTGATTCCCCCCCCCCCCTTAATGTTGACTTTAACATGCAAATTAAGACAAAATAAAGTTTTGGTGTAGCTTATATTTGCTTCACTGTGACCATTAATATTGTTTTAATATATATTATAAATCAACAGATTCACTATAATTATAAATTAGCAGAGATCAATAAATGAGCAAATATATAAATATTGATATAAACAAATATCTGGTGTATTTGTCCAAGAAAAACTAATATAAAATAATAAAATTAACTAAAGTATTACAGAATTAGAGGAAACAAATGAAAATATTATTCTTCTGTATTCCATAAATAGTTAAATAATAAAATAATTGAAAAAAAATTATATATATATATCATTAGGTTACGGTAATTTATTCTCATTTTCTTCTGTAGTTCTTTAGGAACCGATAAAGAGTAAAGATGTGTGTTGTCTCGTGTTCTACAGGACCATAAAGTCCTAAACATACTTTCACAATTTTTGGTAACACTTCATTTTAAGGACCAATTCTCACTATTATCTAGTAGCTTATTAGCATGCATATTACTAGCATATTGGCTGTTTATTAATACTGATTAGTCAGATATTAATACCTTATTCTGCATGCCCATAACAACTACCTTAACCATAACAACTATACTTAACAACTACCTTACTAATTATTAATAAGAAGCAAATTAGGAGTTTATTGAGGGAAAACTCTTAGTTAATAGATATGTGTTCCCTATTCTAAAGTGTTACCCAATTTTTTCCATAATGTAAAATACAATGACTGACTAAAACCAGAAGCAATGGTTGAGGAAAGCAATCACTTTCACCAACTGCAAGTAGCCCATCATGTTGTGCATGAAAAAAGTTGCAGCTTACTGTACCTCCATTGTGAGCACATACAGGGCAGCAGTCTCCATCTGGGATGAAAGGACTCTGGTCTTTCCCACAACTAAGAGAAGGACAAGCACGTGGCCCACAGGTCACCTTGCCATGAGAGCATGTGCACACCGAACATTTGGAATTACTCCACTGACTGTCATGCTGAGTGAGTGGAAGCAGGAGAGAGGTAAATCAGGACATGGATGAAGAGAAATGTTGATTGCAAAAATGAATTAAAACACAGTTATCTTTAAATCTGTGCAAACAGAATATCACAAATATCACTTATTGTTCTGAGCCCCAATACCAACACAGCCTGCTCCCTAAAGTAAATGCTACTTGACTTGAAAGCTACACTGCTAGAATCTTAAACAGGGCACCAAGTGGCTCTTTAGCAGGGATGATTGAGACAAAAAAAAGAAGCTTGCTCTGTCAGGGAAGAGTGGAACACAACCAAAAACGCTATTGTGCACAAAACGAAGCAATCATTGAGTTGGCTGCTTGACCAAAAGTGGGAAGAAAGGGGCTTTTAGCATCTTTCATTGGAGCGGTGTCATAATAAGTAGTGTTACTTACCCCATAAACCATTCCTTCATGCTGACAGACCCCGGGCAACTGTGCAAAACATTCTGGACAGCACTTGTTGGGTGGGATTCTCAAGCGTTGACCCTAGCAAAACATCCAGAGAAACATTTAAACAGCTGCATTAGCATCTCAGAGAAATTAGGACTCAAGAGCAATGAGACATAATACGGACTCAAAAATATTGGCATTTGCAACCAGTGTTTTTTAGCGTTATTTAGATACTATTTAATATTTAAATGAGCTTTGATATTTATGTTTTAAATGATCAGATTTATTTTAAATTTGGTTTAAGTTTTTATTAATTTTGTTATGTGCGTTTGCTATTTTTATAAATCTTTATATTTAGCTTTAATCTTATTTCAGTTTGAGTTTTAGTAATTTCAGTACTTCACCTGCAACCTATTTTTATTTCAGTTAATCGCCAAGGCAACATTTCTCATTTCTGTTCAAGTTTTTCAAGTTTGAATTTTTCATCTAATATTATTACTTAATTTTATTTCAGCCTTATTTCAATCAACAACTTTTTCTGTTGTTTTAGTTTTTAGTTAATAATAACAACGCTGTTACTGTTCTTACTGCTACACATTTCTTGCAATGTTTAATGCAATAAGATAACACCAAAATGTTCTTGACATCTCAGGAGAGGCCTGTTGCATGAAGCCGGTTTTGTTTGTTTTTTTCCCAGGTAAGTTCACATTTAGGCCTACTTCGAGCAAACTCAAACTGGCAAAACTCGCTTCAAATTAAAGCAGTTTACAGTGAAAGGAGTTTAGAGACAAAATTGCCAGTCTTTTACTGCTAATTATTTAATATATTTATATTTTATGAATTATAATTACTTGTAACTCGTATAATATATTCACTGAATTCACTGAAAAACTAGCGATTAATATTAAACTTTAATATATAAAGCTTTGAAAATGACAAAACTTGTGTATTTTCTTTTGAGCTATTTGTGAAACTATTTAAATAATTAAATTCAGTTTAATCATTTGCATAGTGATATGTTTTATGCGAGCACACAGCCAGACACACCTGAGCAGCAGATATGCTAAGATGCTTTGTTTACCTTGCTGTGTCGTGGGAGTGCAGCAGACGCGAGTAGTGAAAACTTTGGAATGGACTTTAATTTATATGGACTCTGAATGAGCCAAGTGGAATGGATTTGAGGAAGCAGCAGCGTGGAAGTCAAGGCTGTAGCTAAAACACGAAATGGATACTCAAATACAGTGGTTCCGATGCCCATGCAGGATGAACACTCTAGCCAATATTATTTTATCCCTATAACTTAAGTATCATAGCAATGCTATTTCAGCAATATCACACAAGCAAGAGCACTGCTGATTGCAAACAGCCACGCTGATATTTAGATCAACAGCATGATTGTTAATGTGTGACAGTGCTTTTGAAAGAACTGTTAAATAAACAAGAGGTTAAAACAGTACATTTAGACACAATACTGCCAGTTACTTTGTAGGAAATAGTTCCAAACAAAAAGAACTAACACACAGCAGTGGCTTTACTGAATGAATAAATTGGACCAAAAGCATTAATGTTTAACTGGCCACTTTCATTCCTAAAAAGCTAACCATGCATTCATCTACCCAAGCATTGTTATTGCCCTGTTTTAAAGGCTCATTATCAAATACTTAATTCTTACCCTCTGAAAGTCACACTGGGGATTTCGGCAGCGAGTGGGTTTGCAGATGACAATATCATTGTAGCAGATGCAGTCTTGACAGGTGTCTGGTTTCCATGATGTATTGTTCTATAACAGGAAGAAAAGTACAAAGACATAAATCCATGCCCACCAAATGCCATCATCTCTCAGTTCATGATGCATGCGTTGGGAATGACACGGCATTAAAAAGCAAAACCTTGACAGTGTAACATCTGGAGATGACAACATAAAAACAAGTCAGAGGGATCAGTGTCCAAGCTCAAATAATGATTCTAAAGTCATTTTCTTACTAAACATTCACAATTGTCAATTTTCAAAACAGCTTCAGAATTTTTATTGTATTTGTTAGAAATTCCTAGCTGAAACTGTTCAAACAAGGCCATTGGAAATAGTTAAGTTATCATGCATTTAACCGAGATATCTCCATTCCCTACAATAAATGTTAGAACATCAACAGATAAGACTGAACGAGGTTGCTTTGGTATTTTAAAATGTATTAACAGTCTTGCCTGAGGGACCTACTGCTTTAAAAGGGTATTGGATGATCAGATAGGTAAAACAGAGGAGAAGCCTCTTTTATGTCAATGTAGCAGACCTAAACAGACAGTTTGGACTGGACCTAAAACAGGGTCTTTGCTAAAGCTTTAAAAAAGTGGTCATGAACTGAGAAATCAAAATTGCCTTAATTTTTTGACACTTAAGAGGTCACTGTTCTATAAAAACATCCTGTAAGTTTCAGAATTCAAACTTTCTCGTCAGTCTTGTATTGAAGCCAATCTGCCAAAATGACAGGTTGTGGAATGTGCCACTTTATGACGTAATAGTGTGGCTTAACCCCGCCTCCACAGAAGATGATCAGCGCCTGCTTCTACATCACTGCCTGTTTAGCTCCGCCCACCGATTCACGCATGTAGTGTAAATAACAAGAGACGTAAATGCAGGTCTACACAGAAACCAAACGATAAAGATGGCTCAGAAGACAGCAAGACACTGCAGTGCCAAGTTGTGGAAAAACACAGTCTTTGCCACATGGTCTTCCTTCTGATTCCCAACATTAAGGAAGAAAGACCAGCGTAACTTTGCTTTGAAAAGTGGTGGGGACACCGTGCAACTCGTTTTGCTAGTTTTTTTATTTAATAACCTAATTTACTTGGGGACTGGGTTTAGAGTTGGACAAACTTAATTTTTGCTTTTCAAAATTACACCGATGTACCAGGGGCGGTGCCAGAGAATTTTGAACGCAGGTGCTGAGTGACAGAGGGAGATGGGCAATTCAGCGCTCCAGACTCATTCTTCCCACTGGTCGCTCTTTTGCGATTAACTTTCTCAGTTGTTTGCACAGCAACGGTGTTTTAGTTAGTATATTATTATTTTTGTGCTACAACTGTATTAATCAAATGCATGTGATGAACTTTTCTCGTCGTTACTGTATATGGAAACGAAAGTAGTTAACATTCAACCCGATCTTTTTCATCAGTATTTTGAGTATGATATGAATTAGTTTGGGAATGGGAGTTTCTATGTTTTGCAACATGTTCTAAGCCGGGATTCACTTTCGAATGTATCACGATAGGATTGTCAGAGAAAAAGGTTTTTACAAATTAACATAAATTGTTCTGTTTTGTTATATATTACACACCTTCACCTTTACGAATATTCATTTATTTTAATTATAACTTGCAGCAACAAACAAATAAAAAAGTAATTGATTCACTGACAAAACAAACTAGCTTACAAAAAACGTTATTAACAAAAATGCATAAGATGCAGGCTGCATAGGCCTAACATGCTGTATTAGGCTATATAAATATAATAATTATTACAGAACAATAGCAAAAACATTTTAGCAAAAAGGAGAGAGAGCCTCCATAGCATAAGGTGAAGTAAACAGCAAAAATAAGCTTTTCAAAATAAAAACAAAACAAAAAGAAAAGAAAAGTAAAACTAAACTTGCATGCAATGCTTGCATGTTTTTGTCCCACAAGAATACCAACACGTTCACCTTCTCTGGTTTAAGAAGCATCTTTTACTTTACTTTAGCGTGAAAACCATCAATATTCTCGTCATTTTTGCTGAGCGCACCTTCTGCAATTAATAGTAAATATGACCAAAACAGGGTATTATTATTTTTATTTGTATATGAATAATAAACAATACGGGGAAAAGCTCGCCCACTCGATTGTAAGTATTACTGTCAATTGTAGTCCGTATGAACCCTGGAAGATTTCGATATAAAGGCGAACGCCCATGTGGAGATGGAGAAGAAAAAGCCGCGACTAGCAGGTCGGCGCAGATCCGGGCACGCTACAGACCATATGTGCACCAGACACTGACTCAGAAAGCACTAGTTTATTTATAAATTATTAAAATGTCTTCTTTTCCGCCGACACTTTCATAATCACTTTGCCGGTGCTTTGAGGCAATTGCTTAATGCGCGAGCTTGAGCGCAGAATAGGCTCTACCCTAATATGTCTGCCTATAGCCTATATTGAAGTATGTTTAATATATTATTATATTAATCAATTTAATATAACGTGCGACTAGTTGACTAGAAAACTCTTTAGTAGAGGGCAGGCCTACTTAGCACAAGGAAGCTCTCCATTTTTTAAATAAAATGCTTTAGCCTAATGACAATATGAAAAAAGCGATAGCTGCAAATCATGTCGTTATTATGAGTTATGCATGCATAAGGAGTCAAATGTTGTTGTTGTTTTTTTTATCACCCTAAATAGATTATGCAGAATGATTTGTTGATCTTGTTTTCCATTTAATACATAGCCTACCTTCCGCAAAATATTTTTCAATTACTTTCAAAAAGTGATAGGGACAATATCGACCCTGGCAAAAAGTGGTGGGGACATGTCCCATCCGTCCCACCCGCAAATTACGCCTATGCGGAAAGTGTTTTATTTTTTTTGATAGTGAGACTTTATTTAATGAAGATCCAGACCACGCCAGCAAGAACTTGGTCCTTTGTTTACTTAATTTCAACAGCGGATTAATTTACAAACAAGGCACAATTTTCAAAAAGATTGAAACTAAAAGACAATGCTGTAAGACTATATTGGATCTGACAGTAATGTCGCACCACACAAGTCTGAGTTTTAATTACGTGGTCACTAGTGCTTTGTCTGTAATTACAGTTCGTTTGATATGTACTGAGTATTTGTGTGTTTTTAACCACATCAGTGTCCCTCTATGAAGGATTTGGCTGTCAAACATATACAACTGTTAGCCAATCATAGCAGTGGGCGTTTACTCTGAGCTAATGAGGACACACCCTTTTCAAACAGAGCGTTCCGATGAGGGGGTCAAAAAGGACAAAAAATAACCTATTACTTCTAAATAATGATGTTTTTTTATCTTGATAACATTATAAGTGGACAGAACAAAATGATAAAAAGGCAGTTCATGAGCCCTTTAAGAAAGGTCAGGGTGAATGAAACACTGTGCTGCCACTGAAGCTTTGATTTAAGTAGTCTTACAGTCATTTGATGACAGCTGTCTCAATGCAAGCCAAGCCAGACTGCAACTAAAATGGTTGCAAATGGAAAAAATAACCATTTTAAAAATAATGTTAAAAGCAGACATCGGTAACAGTTGGGAAAGGATTGTGTGCATCTAAAGTGGTTTTGTCAGATCTCAAACTGGAGCACATGCCAGTTTTTCCTACACACAACAAACAAATGACTCTTATGGACCATTCTTTTTAACGAGTTAGTAAAAAGAAATCCCACTGTAACTTTGAATTCTGAATTAATAACGTATTCTAAAAAACACAAATAATATTATTTGCTATTGTTTAGCATATACAGCTCAATGTTAATGCTGAATTAACTGTACATTTGTTTGGATGACTTGTTCGAGCCATATATTCAACAGAACATTTCACAGTTTTCCCCTGAACAGGCAAACATATTCGGTCACAATTTAGTTTAGGGACTAATTCTCACTATTCACTAGCTATTAACTATGACTTTTGCCCCAATAAACTCCTAATTAGCTGCTTATCAATAGTTAGTAAGGTAGTTGTTAAGTTTAGGTATGGGGTGGGTTAAGGGATCTAAAATATGGTCATGCAGAATAAGGCATTAATACGTGCTTTACAAGTACAAATAAACAGATATTAAGCTAGTAATATGCTAGTTAATAGTGAGAATTGCTTCCTAAACTAAAGTGTTACCAAATATTCTTACAAAGCAGAGTGATATTTTAATGACACAAATACAGTCAGACAATTTAATTTATAAGAGCTGATGTTAAGCAGAAAACAAAGTAATATTGCTTTAGAGGGCCTTCAACTAGATATCCACACAAATCGGTTAAATGCACCAAGCAGTGAGCTATGTCAGAAGTTTATGTGACAATTCAGATATACAGTATGTACACAAAACTTTGATTCGCTCTTACCGATCATAAATTCTGTACAGTTGTGTTATAAATCACACACAGTGACAGCTATCCTGAGGAGCCATCTTGTCAAAGTGACATTTTGAGCAAGTGTTGATGGGTTGCTCATTTCAGCACAGCACCTAGGCTCTGAAGTGACACTCTGCACAGATGTCTTAATGGGAAATGGCCCCAATGTGGCTTTGAATGGCCAGCTCGTAGAGATCTGAGGACAGTCAATATCTCAGCAAACTGTCCGTGGTATCCAGAGGCCCAGAGTGGTGATAGAATCTCAGTCTGAGTTCTATTAACACATCTCATGCAATCTGTGACATGCAGCACATTCAGCTATAACTATGAAAATATAACATTGCACCTATAAGGACCAATTTAGTCATGTAATGCCAAAAAAAGTAATGAAAACATTAGTATGTTAAAGGGATAGTTTAACTGAAAATGTATATTTGTATTATTCCAAGCACATATTTTTCTGTGGAACACAAGAAGATTAGTCTTTGAAGAATATTCTGTCCACTTTTTTCCGTGGAAGGAAAATAAATGAGGATTTGGGCTGTCAAGTTTCAAATTAAAGGACAGAATTTTCATTTTGGGGTGAACCTTAGGCAAGAGCCTTAAAGGGGTCATATGATGCGATTTCAAGTTTTCCTTTCTCTTTGGTGTGTTACAAGCTGTCCTTGAATAGATAAGATCCCTAAGTTGCAACGACTAAAGGTATCAACCACAACGGATATTCTTATACAAGTTAAGACTGTTCCACGCCTCTAACACGCCTCACCGTTTTAAACACGCCCCCAATGTTAAGTCCGAGGTGGGAAGATTGCAAACACCGACAGCAAGAATGTAGTCACCGCCCAAGAAAGAAGGTGCAACTTTATTGTTGCTGCCGCCATGTCGTGGAGACGCTGTGTGTTTTGTTGCGAAAGCGAAAATACTTTGTTTGGTCTTCCAAAAGAGGACACGACTAGAAATCAGTGGTTAAGTTGTATTTACAACACTGTTCCAGAACAGTTCAAACCAAATATTCAGATGTGTCCAGCGCATTTTATGGAGGACTGTTTCCTGATCCTGGTAGAGTAGACTACAATGCCGGCTATTCTGACTCACAGTCTTTAAGTACGTTTTCATATTTAAAGAATATGACAATTCAAACGCGAGTTTTGAGCAGTGTAGAGTAGCACTTGTTGTTTGTAATTTCTCTGATCACAAATGCAGACATGGTTTTATGTTTATGCAACGCGATATGCAACGCAACGCGTAAAAAGACAATATAAGTCATTATAATCAGTAATTATGTCCCCACTGGATGCAACAAATGCCTGGTTTATAATGGGTTTTATTAGTTTTGTCTCATCGCGCCGGACACGACATCACAGTATGGTAAGGAGCGTAACATTTCCGTCACACACTTGAGGTATTCAGCAAATCGCAACGCACTGGATAGCTGGCCAATCACAGCACACCTTGCTTTTTCAGACCGATGAGCTTTATAAAAATCGACGCGTTTCAGAAAGGCGGGGCATAGAGGAGAAACAATAATGTACATTATGTGGAAAATAAATTGTTTTTTGAACCTTAAACCGCATAAACACACTTCATTACACCAAATACACAAAATAATGTTATTTTTAGCAACATCATATGACCCCTTTAAAATCAAGTCAATGTAAAGGAAATTGTGTTGATGAAGCCTGTTTTTGATCAGCTATATAAAAGAACAGCTGCAGAATTCGTGCTGTGCTTTCTTAGCCTAATCATAAGTTGATAAAACCCTCTATATGACATTACTCACAAAACTCCAGGTATTTCCTGACATTTCATAAATGATAATCTTATCAGACCAATCAAAACAAAATGAATTTTAATTAGCCTGAGCTAGCTTGAATCAACAAAGTTTGCACCTTAGGTGGAACTGAGGACATTTCTTTCTAGCATCAAAACTTCTCCTTCTAGTTCATGGAGATTACATTCCTTTTGCATAGTGAGTAAGCAAGGCCCTGAAGTATTGAATTTTTAATCGCTAGTTTCAGCAATGACTGAGAGCAGGTTGTATTTCCCCAGCAGACTTTTGCAGCATTTTTGAGCAAGCAACACATTTGAGATAATGACATTTTTATCAGCTGAACAAAATAGGCCACAGAAGTTTGTTGTGCTCCAGGCACAACAGTCATAAAAAAATTAAATGACAACAGTCAACTGACATCTGTCTAATGAAATTATATATTTGAGCTATTTGTAAGGAAAAAGTTCTGACATTTAAGAACTTTAAATGAAACATGAGTTGTCACAAAACATTTCCATTAGCAACACAGTTAACTGCATTTAAAATGTTATGATGCATTTCCTGTTTTGTTATAGTTAACTCAAACTGAAAGCAAAACTATTTTCAATAAGTACTAAAATACTGAGCACTAAATAAAATAAATTAAGCTGTTAAAAAAAAATTTAAAAACAAAAATAGCAAAAGCACACAACAAAATTGCTAAAACTGAAACTATTGCTTAATTACTAAAACTGAAATATAAATATGATATAAATATAAATAAATAATACTAAATAACACTGGAATTTACCAACTGAATTCAATCACAATAATCCTCTAATTTAACATCCTATCCTTACAAAATTATAATTTCACTTGTATATGCGATAAGCCTAATGCCTGCATTATGTCAGTATATCAGATTTTTATATTTCCAGTCATTACTTTCATTGATAAATGTTAATAAAAGTTACTAGAAAAACATATTAGCGTCATAAAAAATTGATGTATATTTTTTATTAAACTTGCATGTTCTTTACAAATATATTATGTTTTTTTTAATTTGCAATAATAACTGGAAACTATAGCTATGTAAAGTTATGACAGCTATAAATCCATAATATGATGACATTTGGTACAGTTATTTATCATTTTCAACTCGTTTCCATGATTTCTTTGAAAATTGTCACGAGTCAACACCTCATATACAGTGGCCCCAAAATGTATTTGAACATATTTGGAACGTATTTGAGGAATTTTTTCCTCACAGCTATTCTGAGCTATATTTGTAATGACCAGTCTCAAGGTTACTGTGAATATATAAAGTTCACACTGTAGCCACAGGTATGGTTCAATACAGTTACTATAAATATGTTCCACAAAGTTTTATATCCAGAAAGGTCACGTGTAAATGTTCCTATTTCAATTCTATAAGTTAAAGACTAGTAGCCAAGCAAGCAGAAGGTAATTGAGTCCAAATTGAGCTGGCCTTGATTTAGGCATTGAGAGATCAGCCAGAACCAAGCCATTGCACAGACTAATTCAATTAGAAAATTGTGCTAAATCGTATCCCTAGCCAATTGAGTCCACCACAGCAACTTAACATTATGAAAGATCTTAAGATACTGTAAGTCTTGAGTAAGTTTATTACAAATCAGCTATATGGAGGAGATTAGTCATGTGAGACGACAAAGAAGCCTGAGAAAATTGTAAAATGTTGTAATTGTTCCAAGACATGCATTCTTGTACATTCATTTTTTTATACATTGAAAACCTAAATGTTGATTTTCTGTAATGTATTTTACATTCTTGTTGCATATTTTGCTGATTTGTCACCAAGATAATCTAGCTGGACAACATAATGTTGACGAGGTTTTGTCAAATTTACAAAAATGACTTCTTATGTTCAACAAGGCTGCATTCATTTGATTAAAATACAGTAAGAACAGTAAGATTGTAAATATTATTGCAATTTAAAATAACAGTTTTGTATTTGAATGTTTTAAAATGTAATTTATTCTTATTATGAATTTTCAGCCGCCATTACTCCAGTCTTCAGTGTCACAGGATTCTTCAGAAATCATCTTATATGCTGATGCTCCAGAAACATTTGGTATTATTATCAGATGTCACATTATAAATGTTTTTACTGTCACTTTCGATCAATTTAATGTGAAATAAAGCCTGCTGAACAAAAGTATTTGTTTCTTTCAAAAACAAAATAAAACTTACCGACCCCAAATATTTAGTAAATATAACTTCCAGCTTGCTTGCTATTTTTGGGGGAAAAAATATATAAATATATTTTGCAAATATAAAAATCTATTGCTAAAAATTAAAAAAATCATTAAAAAAAGAAGAAGAAAAAACAAAAAAACATCATGGATCCCCATGTTCAAAAATCCCAGCAAAAATAAACAGATTCATTAGTGCTCTGTTACAGAACATTGTCTCTGACATTCCTGGGCAGAGTGGGCATATGTGAAAAATCCCCCGGGTGACCCTCTTTTTAACAACATGATGTAAAATGCATGAAGGACATCTGGCACCATGTTTCAGGAAAGGATGGTGTGTTGAAGACACACAGCACTATGTTTGCAGTTCCTTTGAATAAATCTGGGTTTCAATACATTCAAATGTATTCTGTTTCTGCACTTCAATTGCCTTCTACACAACTTCCTTCTTATGCCAGCCAAGCATGATTATATGCAAATTTCTTGCAAGGCGAGCGGTGAGACTAAAAGGTTGCCAAAAAGGACTATCTATTCTATTTGTCACTGCATAGATATGCTCAAATGGTCACATCTTGTTTAGAGAAATTAAAACAGGAAGAAACATTATAAAAATGTTGAGAAGAAAAAAACGATACAATTATATAGCATGTTCTAGTTATGCTTCCTTTTTATATTGAAACTAATTTAAACGTCCCAGAGTGGATTTTATTCCCTCATTGTTATTTTTAAAAGCCTGCACAAAATATAACAATGTTGTTCTCCCAAAAGCCAATGTGATCATTTCTGCCTTCTGAATGAGCAGAGATGTGTCTCATACAGAAAAATGGAAATGTTAAGTATGAATAAAATTTTCCATGAGCAGTTCAAAATCGTCTAGCAACCCTTGTAAACAGAAATTATGACTATAAAATGAAGGCTGTCAAGAGAGACATGTGCTTAGCTCCAACATAAAAAGAAACCAATAAATGATAGCTTTACTTCACCTTTATGTTGTGCCAGTCCATTCCCGCTCACATCTAGAAGTGCATTTGGACATTTCATTTTGAAAATGATTTGGAAACATCTTGAGCACAATAATTATCACCGATAACCTGTGTGTTCGTAAGAAACAAATCCATTATTTAAGAATTTTAACTGCAAACAATTACTTCCAGCAAAGAAGTCGTCTCATCTGAATCAGGAGAGAAATATGCACAGATCAAGCACTGTTTACAATATTAAACAGTCCAAAACAGTCCTAAAAAATGTCAGTGGATTTTAATGTAAGAAAACAACAGGGTATGGACTTTTTCACTACTGTAAGCATTATTATGGATTGGGGAATCATATTTTGGCCAGAACCAACTGTTTATGTTTTTGTTAAAGTTTAAAACGCCTCGTTGATGGATTGGTTTCTTCAAACACGCAACTTTTCTCTTCATAAGATTAAATTGATGGACTGGAGTCGTGTGGATTGTGGATTATTTTAATGTTTTTATTGACGCTAAATTTCTCCAAAACTGTTATGATAAAGAAACAAACTAGTGTTGGGCGATATGGTCATTTTTCAAATCGTCATATCGACAAGCCCGTGAGATTGCCGATACACGATATTATCGTGCGTGTATGGGTGGGGGCAAGTGAAAGACTCTCTGTACTTATCATAAGCTATTTCATAACTATGTGGTGTTTTAAACCGCGCGGACGCTCGAGAGAGAGCCTATGACAGCACCAATCACGGACGGTTCTGGGGGGGGGCCAAGCTTGTTGGCAGGGGGGCACTGGCATAGATATGTCCCCCTAAATTTGGAATCATATCACACCAAACAATTTTGGGTGAAATGCGCAGTTTGTCCTGTAAACTATGCATATAAAAAAAAAAAAACATCTCCAGCAGCTAAATTCAAATCTGCGTTCGCTGGCTGGCACAGAGCCAGAAACACACACGTTTTTAAAGCGCTGCACATTATAACCAACCCCATACTATTATGTTGAGTTTATGAAAACAAAGACCAATCAGAGGCGTTCAGATGAGTCACCGCTGAAACACGCTGTTTCGTCACTGCGCGCGCTGCCTGACTGCAATCTCTGGCTAATTATCTCATCAGAAACAACAAAGTGAAGATGTACGGATGTAAGTAAGATATTAATTTTACAGTGTAAACAGCTTTAGAGATTATTATGGGAGTTTTTGAGAGTGCTTGAATTCGCTGAACTGAAGTGAAAATGTTCTTTGATAGTGTAAACGTTCTTTGCTCTCTTTTTGTACAATGAAAGTGTTATAGGCCAATTAGTAGCTTACAACGTTTTTATTAAATTCACATTAAATACAAAGTGAGTCGTATTAAATATATTTAATTGTATGACACCATATCTGGTACTTAAGTAAAAAGACGAATTTGTATGCAAAGTTAATAGATTAATACTATTAGGCTACTTTACTGGAGAACTAACATAATCTATAAAGGTGCAAAATGCATTTACTTGCACATATTTGAGAATCGAGATATTTCAAGATATGTTGGGAATATAAAAAAAAATAAAAAAAAAAACCCCTGCTGAATAAAACATGGTTATATGTAATGGTTTGACTGGTTATAATGGCACTTGTATTGGTTTTACATCTAGATTGCAGCGATACAAGACATGGTGAAAAATTACTGAATGAATAATAGTCTACTTAAAGTAGTTTAAGATTAATTTTAAAATCGTGCCCCCTAAAAGCACAAGTGGCCCCTGTCAGCCCCCCCCAGTTACTGAGGTCTAGAACTGCCCCTGGCACCAATAATCGAAATAATATACTTTCAAACATACGCTATTGATAAACTAAAATGTTAAATAGAAAAATATGCTATTTCATATATATTCGGATACAACAGTCATACATCGCTATTAGGACCGCTCATCATGTGACAAGTTTGCCGCATCGGCGCACAGAAGTTATCAGTATAAAAGGTCCGCAGTCAACGGTGAAAATCAAAAGTAGATTTATTTAAATACCAACAGTTTAACACTAAATAGTGGACATAAACGAACACGTTAAATATAAACGTATTTAAAACAGGTAAGTTCATATATTTGGAGTAAAGTTCAATTGAACGCCCATTCTTATAGTTGGTGTGTGTTAGAAGATAAAAAGAAAACACAATGAAAGTGAAAATTTAATTAAGGAGGAAAAGGACCATGATCAAAAGCTTCTGGCTTTGTTTTCAATAATTTACAGTTTCTGTCAACTTGTTATTTTTGCCAAAAAGAGAAGAAAAAGGCAAAAGCTTGAACTTATGTTGAAAACATTGAAATATTAACTATATCAGTGCTGTTAATGAAGCTCAATATGACTTTATTCTGTCAGCAATGCTTTATTTCTTTCTTTCATGATTTTCACATTATTTGTACACCTTACAACAAAATGTATGTGGCACTTCAGCCATGCAGTGCACAAACTAAAAATTTTTTCTAAAATCAGAGTTTACTTCACTGAGCACTTTTGCCCTACACAACCATTGAATTATTAATGCCAAAAACCTTGAAAGATGCCGGGGACAACAACACCACAGAACTCTAACCAGGTAAATCTGTTCACCTGTGCAAAACAAAATCGCTCTCTGGATGGAAGTGAAATTCCTCTAGACACAAGAAAGAGTGATGGTAAATTATTTACAAAAATGGCTTTGTGGGAAAACCTGTTCTTAAGGTGGGTTCTGTCAAACAATGTGGCAGATTTGCCAGGAAAAGGAATCGCTTTAAGTAGGCTGTTTCCGAGAAGAATGCAGGCAGTGTTACGACTTAATGGTTAACATTTGTGACCCTGAAGCACAAAACCAGTCTTAAGTCTATAAGGGTATATTTGTAGCAATAGCCAAAAATACATAGTATAGGTCAAAATTATAGATTTTTCTTTTATGCCAAAAATCACTAGGGTATTAAGTAAAGATCATGTTCCATGAAGATATTTTGTAAATTTCGTACTGTAAATATATCAAAACTTCAGTTTTGATTAGTAATATGCATTGCCTAACAAACCATACATCAGAGCTTATTTATTCAGCTTTCAGATGATTTATTAATCTCAATTTCGAGAAATTGACCTTTATGACTGGTTTTGTGGTCCAGGGTCACATTTAAGTGCTGGATGGTTGATCAAACAGATTTATTCCAGCAGGGGACTCCATTCACTCCCTTATCTTGGTCAATTATTTTACTTACAAAAATTATTTAGTTACAAATATAAATTGCATTTAAAAACTTTATAAACTATTCTTTGATGGACAAAAAGTTGAAAAGCACAACATTAGTTTGAATTGGAAATATTTTGTAATATAACAAACGTCTTTTGACCAAATTAATATAAAAAAAAATGCATGTTTCTTGAATGGTTGTGTTTGAATGAACTAAAATTAATTACATTTAAAAAGACATGCTAGGGGACTTATCAATGCTGTTTAAAAATATATCCTAAAGCAACCCTTCTACGAACACCTTGGCAATTGAATTGCCATCGGCTAGTATATTTTTTGGTTTACTCGCCAGACTGAAATACTATAAACATATAGGACTTATAGTAGTCAACATTTGAAGTGATTCAAAAAAGTTAATCAATGTTGTCTAGACACAGCGATGCCTTTTGGTTTAGGACCTTTATGAAAAGTTTTGATCCACTTCAAGTTGATGAGTGTAGATAGATATTATATATAAATATATATATATATATTATATATATATATATTCTAATTAGGTTTGTAAATGCCAGTTTAATAAATATCTGAACATCTTAACATCAGTCAGTCAAGCATTAAATAATATTGATTATCATATTATTTAAGTGTGAACTTTAGGAATTAGAATAAACTGATAACCATGTATGCCTAGTAGTCACTTTAACCTGAACTTCGGATGGTGGTGGGGATTTTTTGGCATTCGGGTTTTCGGCTACAAAAAAAATCGGGGACCAACTAACAAAAATCACTGTAAGCAATAAATAATATTAATATCTACTAAGAAGAAACAATCTAAAAATGCACTACAGGATTAATGAGCTACTTGGATCATTGAATGTTATCAGGTGTGTGTGTACGTTCGCTGAACGATTTGCTGAACATCAAAACAGGGACGATAATAGGTGGTATGCCAGCCGCACAATGAGATTGCGTTTTGAAGCATTAACGTTCCGTCGGACTACGGAAAGACACGGGGACAGTTTTAAAAGACTGAGAAGATTCCAAAGAATTCGCCATTATTGGACAAGACAAATCCACGCAAAAGAATAGGTTTACAGTAGCGACAAAATCAAAATTCTCTCTCTGCGTGGGTGTGGTGAAGACAGAAAGCATGACGGCGAGGAAACGTCTGTGGCGCCGGGATACGCACTAGTAGTTTACGGCTATGTCAAATCAGGGCGTTGCACATCATAGGAGGATTGCACAAGAGATCAGCTGACGGAGAGTACAACTCTGAAGCGCTCAGTCAGAGTGTTCGGCGAGTGAAAATATCTGTGCTAAATTAATATTTAGCCCCCATCCAACTCAACAACACTGGCGGAGTGTAAAAATCGTGAGACGAATTAAGCCAGTTGGCTAATATAGACATAATTTACGTCGCACAGAGTGAAGTTTTTTCGCGAGCGGTATGCAAGTGATTTACTCGCAATGTAGAGGGTTGTAAATGAATGCCAAATGATGGTTCTGCATTTTGCAGATTTTGCAAAAAAAAATTACAACTGCAACAGGAATGTCAATGGCAGATTCAATTTTTAAAAAAAAGTAACTTTAAAAAAAAAAAAATAATATGCCTGACAAAGCTTATAAAATTATTTTGAAAAAGTTTTGCAAGCTTTGAGAGTGTGCAACACTTTTATATTAGTTGTGTTGACTGTGATGCCTTTCCACTCAGGTGTGTTTATGTATTAAAATGAAGTTGTAAAATGAAAACAAAACACTTGACAAACACTGCTGAAGACCCCTGATGCCCCAGACTATTGACAAAAATGCACCCTTAGACTATGGTTTGTGTAAACAGTGCTCTGTTGAGAAACACTTTGTATAGGTATCGATTTAGCTCTCACCAACCTTTCTTCTGGCATACTGGCATTTTTGTGAATCAAAAAAAATCCCTTATATTTGCACTCAGCAATCAATATTTTCTAGAACAGGTTGCTGTCACTCTGCTTTATAAAGCTGCAAGCAAATACAAAAGTCTCAACGGTTATTTGTATTTGATGATCATAAATAAATGACACTATAATAACGTTTGAGACTTTCACCATTGCCATTAGGTTAAAAATAATAATGATGATATTTCAGCCAACTGCCTGCATGCATTATCACTGGAACTGTACCTAGGGACATGCCGGGCCAGGACTGGGCCATGGGGTGGAAATGAGGATGTATGGATTACAAATTGCCAAGAGCTTTGACAGCTTTAGAGGCCAGCAGGAGCCTATCAGAGCAAGCAGGCCATAAGCAGGCTGACTGTGAAGAAAAATCTGCAGTCAGTCACAAAAACTCAAGGGGTCTGCGGCTGAGCCAAACCCCACTGAGGACTAGAGAGCTGGAGACAGATGGATGTCAAACTTGGAGGATGACTAAAATGAGTCTATCTCTGCTCCCTCCAGATTCCATGGAAAGACTGGAAGGGGAGCTAGGCATTTTACAAAAAAAAGGCCTGTACTAAGAGGATTATAAGCATATGTTTGGGATTAAAAAGTTTACTCCAGGTCAATGGTACAATTCACTTATTCACTGCTCAAATACAACTTGTTCCAGAGAATACTTACAAGAATAGATTGTTAATCAGCAGTGTACCTAAAAGCTAAGAACTCATGCATAAAAGTTTGCATACCACAGCAGAATCAGTGTTACAAAACAATGGAGTCTGCAACACGTTTATAGAGTTTATTCAAAAACAAACAAAAAATAAATAAATAAAAAAAGAAAAGAAAAGCTGTGCAACTGCTGTCAGTTACTCAACCGACGAGAGCGCATCTATACACAAACAAGAGACAAGACAAATCTTTGTAGAACTGCATAGTACTGTACCGAGTCCAAACATTGTCAGTGAGCTTCATTATGCCACTGGCCTGTTTAATCACCATGTGTGACAAGCAAATTCTTCTCTCTCACTTTGTTTGGATGTGAGGAGCTGGAATCTGAGAGTTCATTAAATAAAAGATGAAATGCACAGCTCGAGTTTGAAGTCAGTAACCAACACTACCATCTGATAAATTGTAGGAATCATAGCCCAGCATGCCTCAGAACCATGTTGGTCAAAGTTGTTTGCATATTGCATATGAACTGCATGCAGGTGAAATTAAAGTAATATAGAATTATGAAAGTAAATACAGGGGCATCTCAATAAATTAGAATGTCATGGAAAAGTTCATTTATTTCAGTAATTCAACTCAAATTGTGAAACTCGTATATTAAATAAAATCAATGCATACATACTGAAGTAGTTTAAGTCTTTGGCTCTTTTAATTGTGGTGATTTTGGATACAACAGTTAGAACAAAGACCCCACCAATCACGATAATGGTAACCCAAAGGTAGAATACGTATAAGACCAATAAAGAAAACTTTTTAGTGAATTGTTGGCCTTTTGGAAAGTTGTTCATTTACTGTACATGTACTCAATACTTGGTAGGGGCTCCTTTTGCTTTAATTACTGCCTCAATTCGGCGTGGCATGGAGGTGATCAGTTTGTGGCACTGCTGAGGTGGTATGGAAGCCCAGGTTTCTTTGACAGTGGCCTGCAGCTCATCTGCATTTTTTGGTCTCTAAAAATGTTTCTCATTTTCCTCTTGACAATACCCATAGATTCTCTATGGCAGGTTGCCGTCTGGGTGACGTTTTGGAGTCTGGTCGAGCAAGCACACCAACAGCCATGAGTCATTAACCAACTTTTGGTGTTTTTGTTTCCTTTTGGCCAGGTGGGCAGAGAGCGTGCCAAAGTGCCATGCTGGAAAATGAAAATCAACGAGCAGTCTTCAAAAAAAGGGGTCGGACCGAAAGGAAGCTGAAAGTGCTCCAAAGTTTGGAAACGTGTGCGTGACGTTGTTTGCAAGCACACCAATGGAACAACACCGCATCAGATGCGATGTGCACCCCAAAATCCTCACAGACTGTGGAGAACTAACGCGGGATCTCAGAGCAACATGCAGCTATAACAGCTATGAGCTTTCTGTTAACATGCTTGGATACAGCACTCTGTGAACAGCCAGCTTCTTTGGCAAGGAATGTTTGTGGCTTACCCTCCTTGTTAAGGGTGTCAATGATTGTTCTTCGGGACAACTGTCAGATCAGCAGTCTTCCCCATGATTGGGTAGCCTAGTGAACCAAACTGAGAGAAAAATTTGAAGGCTCGGGAAACCTTTGCAGTTGTTTTGAGTTGATTAGCATGTCACCATAATCTAATTTGTTGAAATAGTAAATTGGTGGGTTTTTGTTAAATGTGAGCCAAAATCATCACAATTAAAAGAACCAAAGACTTAAACTACTTCAGTCTGTGTGCATTGAATTTATTTAATACACGAGTTTCACAATTTGAGTTGAATTACTGAAATAAATGAACCTTTCCACGACATTCTAATTTATTGAGATGCACCTGTATTCAGTACATTCTTTAGTGCTTTTGTTGCAACATGAGTCCAGTGAATTGTGCTGACCACATTTTTAAATTGCAATTGCTACATATAGGTTTTTGATCATGACTCGCACATTTCAGAAACATTGGATTATTTAATTCCTGTCCACACCAAGCTAAAATACAGACATCAGTAAAAGTGTGCAAGTGCATGGTCAAATGTTCGTAAAGATATGCACATTTCCAAGAAAAGTTCGTTATTTATACTTCAAAATTTGTGCAAACAAAACAACATACATACTTTTCGAAGGCCACTTTGTACATATAAAACATTTATAAAAAAGGCCGCAGAACTTGTGCTTTGGAAGCGCCATGTACACTTGAAATTACTGCTATTTGCCCTGAAAAGCGAGCGTATAACAAATTTCATAAATATCTGAATAGGCAGTCACAGACAGCTGGTGATTTTTCTGCTACAGTATTCCACAGTAACAGTTTTTTCCCCTCTCACTACACTTCTCCCTAGAGGTTTAGACTGATTGTGGAACCTTTTTGTTTAACTTGCCGGTTTGTTTGTGGATGCTGAACACAGACCAGCATGACTGTACAAACATGGCAGTCTAAATGGGGCAGATGCATTTGCAGTGATAGGAGTATATGTGCAAGTGAACAGCTGTGCCCTCAGGTCCTGAAAAATTCAGGTATGCAACTACAATTAAAGATTTCCGTAGGCTTGAGTGAGCCCTCGTAAATCTGTCCCAGCATTCACAGGCAGATGGCTTAAGGAATGACGCATTAAGTGAACGTAACAGAGTTGCTATTAACTCCTAAAGATTAATTTCTTCTCATTTTATTTTCTGTACTATTGCATGCACAATGCACATCTATTCAAAGTGTGCCATTATTAAAACAGCTTTCATCTACTCCATTATATAAGAATATAATAGACATACTTGAAAGAGAGTGAACAAAATTAGTCAGTACATTCTTAAATATGAAAAATTTACATTAGTATTTGCTATTATCAAAAATAACAATTATGCTTTATCAGAAATATCTTTCTTGACATAGTGTATTATTATTGTAATTAATTAAACTTGACAACAGAAAATAGAGGGTAATTAAAGCAAGTTTTCCCACTCTCTAAATTTTCCCTAGGAGAGAAAAGGCCATACGGGATAATCATGGCCAAAAAAAAAAAGAAGGCTTGAGTGGCACTGAATGGCACAGTAATTTCCTTCCTGCATTATCCTGTAGGAACAGAGTCTCATGGACACAGAAGTGTTTCGTTTCAATCAATTTGTCAGTCCGGAAATTAAAGAACAGACTGACTCAGGTATTTGCAGGTTGGTTCAAAGCTTACGGGCCAGTTGGTCTCAAAGTTTATTACGAATCTGAGGGGTAGGTTTAACAATTTCGGATGATGTTTTCAAAGATGGATTTGAGCCTTGACGGTCTGAGCCACACAAAGCTATTTCAATCAGTCCTACCCCCTCCCAGTCTTTAAAAGGTCAGGCTAAAATCAATACCACCTACCACCCATTCCAAGAAAGAAAGAAAAAAACCTTGCTGTCATATATTAACACATTACCAATTTCCATTCGGTCTGGTGTAATCTTGACTTCTTTTAGTACTGTACATTAACTGAGCTCATGCATTTTTGCAGGAATGATGCTTTACTTACACCCTTTGGATGGATAAAGCAGGTGTTCTGTTATATTTAATTAAGTCCCATCCGAATTTAGCAAACCCTATAATACTCCTGTTACTCTCCCGAGATTTTTTTAGCGTACTGGCTTTGAATGCATCAGAAAAACAGCTGACCCTGGCGCCACGGCAGGAAACATGTTTCTATTTTAACTTTGTCGAAACTGTATATTGGCTGAAAATAAAGACAGAATATGAAGCATTCCCTACATCACCATTCCTAAACTACACACATTAGTAGTAGAGTTCATATAGCTAGATTATGTTTTATTGCTACATGTGCATACCGTACTGCATTCCATTAACACACTCATGCCCTTTGAATAACAGCGGTGCATGTATAGCATTCCTCTCATTGATTGCTGGGTGCCAGCAGACTAATGACGTAAGTGAGTTCGCCATGGATTGGCCTATATTTGAAAGGCAAATATGATATTGCCGGCCAGCTATTTGGGAATCCATAAAGAAAACAGCCAACACTTATATGCCTCAGATGCCTTGTGCTGTATTCAGCACCCAGCGCAACAGTAATACCGCATGCTTGCTTCAAAAAGCATTTCTAAATAAGAGATTGCATACATGGAAGAGCTATAAAAAGAGCAAGTACGAAAATATCAGCGCACATTAGGACTTATCGAATATAAAATCCTTCTAAGGAATGTCATTTTTTAGTCGATAAACCAACAGATTTAAAAAAAAAAAAGGAACTTATCTTAAAAAAAGGTAACAGCTGGAGGAGAAGTCGTCTTGGTGTAACATTGAAAGACAAGTTCCTGTCTATTTTGCCTTGAGCAAAGACCTCTGAGCTAGTTAGGTACTTGAGGGAATAAGAGCTAGGAGCACTAAAGATGTAAATAATGGGAATGTGTTGGTGGAGCCGAGCCAAAGGCTACAGTGCGCTAACATCTAGTCTGAGAATCCCTCACTACCATACTCCTAAGCATCAATTTCAAACAAATTATTCAAGCAATATTATACAAATTTTCTCTTGCAAACAGTGTAGCTCAGTGGGTGAAGATGAAAATCCATTAAGACATTATAGCTTAACTATAAGTAAACATGAAGGAACAACAGCCCACACAAACAACACAAACTCAGATTGTCTTCTTTGAAAGACCATACTAACGACCCCGAACTCTGTTTTCTTTATCACACTGGGGCATGAAATTTCATTTTACTATAAACTTAAAGGGAAAGATCCCCCTCACACTAATGTTGTTTCAAACCGGCTATGACTTTTCTTTATTCTGTGAGGAACACACTAAAAAAAAAAAAAAAATTATATATATTATATAATCTACAGCGAGGGATGACTTTCAGACAAAACAGTGTGAAACTTGTTTTTTAAATAAGCCCACAAAGATTTTTTGTATTCTTACTTGTGTTCCTTTATTTATTTTCTTTGTTTCTTGGTTAACTAGTCATGGATAATGGTATCTGTAATTACAATACCCTTATTTCTCTGATATTTACTTACTGTAAATAATTTAAAGAATGTAGCTTATTTTTGTCCATTTTGACAGGAAAAGCCGTCTGTATTGACTGTCGAGTGTTTGGTTTTCTTTTCAGGGTTGGGGTTATTCTGAGAAATACTACACTGTAAAATTATTAATACTAATAATATTATTTAATAATAATAATTCAATCAAGATCCGGTAGTCTTAAAAAGATGTTAATATGTCCTAACCTTTGATCTTTGATTATTTCATCCTCAAAAGTGCTCCCTGTATCAGACTGGTACATTGTCAACAGTGTGTGTATGGAATGACAGATATAGAATGTATTACATGTTAGCTTGCTTATTTTGCGACTGAGACAATCATGAATAACAAAAACGTGAAAACATCACTAATAAAAAAAAACAAAAAGTGGGATATTCTAACAATATTAATTATGCATGAATAAATTAAGAACAGATTTAATCATTCATTGGAGTGTTGAGGCTGAAAATCTTCACATTTAAAGGATTAGTTCACTTTCAAATTAAAATTTCCAGATAATTTACTCACCCCCATGTCATCCAAGATGTTTATGTCTTTCTTTCTTTCTTTCTTCTTCTTTCTTCAGCGGCTGAAAAGCATTCAGGGCGCTTCCGGAACTCCAAAAGAATTAAGGTTTTGAAGAAACATCCGGATACGTCTTCCTTATAATGTTACTTCAACGGCTAACCAAACGGTTGAAGGTCAAAATAACAGTTTTTTCATCAGTGGTCACTTCAACGGGCTCCCCTACAAAAAACGATACCAGAAGAGGAATAATGGTCTTATCTAGCGAAACATCATTTTCTAAAAAAAAAAAAAAGTATATGCTTTATAAACAAAAATGCGGGCCTTGCACTGCTATGCCATGTGCGTCCATGACTTGCCGTAATACGAATTACGTTGAAAAGGTCACGCTTGACGTAGGCGGAAGTACCGACTCAGTCAGTGTTTACAAATATGGAGAAGGAGGACCGTTCAAAAGTTGTTGTATGTACAATGACACATATTCAAATGTCTTTGTGTCAGTTTATCGTTTAAAATGGTCACTTCCTGTGCGTATCCTGGATGCAGTGTTCATTTCATCAACGAAGACGACGATGAAAAATATTCGTTAATGAACATTTTTTCTGTGACTAAGACGAGACTTTGACGAGCTAAAACTAATATCTGATGAAAAAAACTATGACAAAATTTATGAAGCCGATAACACTACATTAAAATAAACATATCGTCAAATTCACCCACAAACCAACATCCCAAGACACACACAATAATGTTATTTGAGGACTACCGGACATTCAAAATACATCCTATAGGCTACTGTCTTGTCCTTCAAAATGTGCGTCCCTGTAATCTGATAAGTGGATGGATAGGCTACCAAAATGCGAACTAGCGATCTGAAACAATGGCCTCAGCCCCCGAAGGGGTAGGGATAGGGAGTCACAATTCGTTGTCGATTAACTTAAAAGTTAGTGAAGGCGGGATAGGCAGAATCGCGCAGATGGAAGTGCTCTCTCTTGCGCATGTTCCAATTCTTCAGTTCTCATATACAGCGCGCGATCAGTTCTCAGTGCTCAAATACACACACACAATCCAAATGTCTATTGTGTAGAGTATCTCACGTAAATACAGTTGGTTATGGATTAAGTGAACGTAAACAGGTGGGTGAAAACTGAATGTGTGTCAGTATTATATGCATGTCTTCAATCTTAAAGGGACAGCATTCCTAATTAAGTACCTATCCGTGTCATTAATGTTAACCAACAAAAGATGTTAAATAAATATGTTAAGTAAACCTACTGTATCTGAAAAATGAGTTTAATTTGTATCTCTTTCGTATTTGTCTTATTGCTTCTTTTTCAAAAATGATTATTATTAATTATTAATAAATTATATATTATTATACTAATAATTCAAATGAACAACTATAATTTTTATAAGTTGCTCCCTTTTCACTGCTGTTAAAGGGATAGTGACAGCAAAAATGAAAATTGTTATAATTTATTCAAGTTTTTCCAAATTCAATCCTTGATTCAAATTTCTCATAAGGTCTAAATAGAGAAGAATTAATGACTATTTTTGTTTGAAGACTACATATAAAATAGCTACCAAAATAAATGTTGGTAACTGCAGTTTGACAAAGTAATGACTAAAAGTTGACAAAAATGCAATGACTTTTCTTTGACTAAAACTATGCAAGACTCAAATGACTAAAATGTGACTAAGACTATTAAGCATTTTTGTCTCAAGATAAAGACTAAGACTAAATCAAAAATGCCTGTCAAAATTAACACTGCCTGGATGTTTAAATCTTTTGAAACCTTACTTTCGCCTACATCAAGCGTGACCTTTTCAACGTAATTACGTATTACATGAAGTCATGGACACGCATCGCATAGCAGTGCAAGGCGCGCATTTTTGTTTATAAAGGAGGTTTTTCTTTGTTGTTTTTTTAAAATGACCAATCGTTTCGCTAGATAAGACCCTTATTCCTCTTCTGGTATCATGTAGAGCCCTTTGAAGCTGCACTGAAACGGTAATTTTGACCTTCAACCGTTTGGTAGCTGTTGAAGTCCACTATAAGGAAAATAATCCTGGAATGTTTTAATCAAAAACCTTAATTTCTTTTCGACTGAAGAAGGAAAGATGTAAGCATCTTGGATGACATGGGGGTGAGTAAAATATCAGGAAATTTTTATTCTGGAAGTAAACTAATCGTCCTTTTAGCATTCTGATTGCAATCAACATATTTAATGAAAATTGCAGGTTTGAGAACATACAACAACTTATTATCTGTCTTTATGGAAATAATCTGCAGTTCACCCAGGTCAAGGAATGGTTTGAAGCTGGGTGAGCAAACATCGGTCAAGGACAGAAGCCAACGAGGCTTTGTTCTAAAATCACGCACAATTTTTCTATTCCAAGATGGGGGCCTCAAGGGAAACTGACTGAAGTGTTTTGGGTTGAGATAAAACACAAGATGGGCCTCTTGTTCCTAACAGCTACTTCAAGGAGTCAAGGCCATTTTTTCACTAAGTCATTTCGTTCCCATGAAGGTGCATTTTTTCCTAGTGACAGATAACCTCAATTCAAAATGCAGCCTTCTGTATCTGAACCTCCTCGTAGCTGATTCATCAAATCAACACCTTAATTACTATGTGTTGGTTTGCACCTAATTTCATGCTTGGCAAGGTTGAGCCCATCTGACCTCCACCCATGGGAACTTCTGTTCCAACTGAGTCCCAGAGTTGTAAGCATGCTTTTTATAACGCGCTTGAGAAGTACAAACAAATCGAACCCGAACAGCGGGGGGCAGTGATAGGGACACCCAAAAGAAAAGAGAACAGGACAGGCTCCAGGCCATGTCTTTGTTTCTGTGCTTTACTCCGTCTAGACAAGCAAACATTTCACAAAGTCATGCGTCTATCAGCTCTTCCTGTGATAAATAACATTCTGTGAATTTAACCACTCGTGCTATTATTATCGCCACTGAACCTGATGTTCTAATGTCTGAACCAGTTGCCACTAATAGCATCATTGTGCACAAATAAGATAACCGCAGACCTATGTAAACGGTCTCTATTTAAAAACGAGGAAAGTTTACTGATCGACCGCTTGCGACGCTATGGTATGTAATGTGTTACAGTAGATTAGAGCAGCAACATCGAGCAGGGACAAGGCCGATTCATATGGCTACCTGCAGCATAACTATGTTTCCCCATTCCAAGGTTGTTTACAAATCCGAAAAACATCTGCCTTCTACCTATTTTTTTTTTTTGCAACAACACTCAAAAAAGTACCTAGCAATTCACGCGGTTCTTCCAGGCGAAATGACACACTAGTGGCAGTACAAAACCCTCCATTTTTGTCTTATCTTTTCCTCCACAAATTTACTTTACAGGGGCCAAGAGTAATCAATATAACTAAAGACTATTTTTGTGGGGTTCCTTTACACAGTGCTTGTACCGATATGTAAAATACTAGCTGTCTGGCCGCCATAATAGTCAGGCTAACTCGTATTTCTAGTCGAGGCCAGAAGAGGCTTGCGTCAGCAAAATTTTTTATCGCCAGAAAAAAAAATCCACCATTGCAAATGTCACTCAGCTCGTTAACGGCTTGATCTATTGTGATACAGTAATGCAGGACATCCAAATGCTCGCCTATCAATCATCCACCACAAATATAGCTTATCATCTGAAATGCAAGTATTAGCAACTTTACATGGCCGCTCAATCTCATGTTAACCTATAGATAAATGTGTGCTATATTCAAGTGTCTGTGTGGAAGCTGAACAGTAGCTCACTGTAGGACAGATGGAGGCGCCGGTGCGCTTACTTGCTCTTAAAATAGGCTACTCCGTAATTTTTGGTCATACAGAAAAAATATTACATCTTTCAAATCTGTAAAGACTCAACGTTTATTTGTATGCACTCACAATAACAACAAAACATTTGCGCTTTTGTAAAATAATGAAAGCAAAAAGGATGCGCTTTCTGTTCTGCCATCTCGGTCTGTGACCTCGAGCGCGAAACTCTGTGGTATATCTTTGCCTTACGGCCATTAAATAAGATATGGAGAGATAGTGCAATGTCTACTTTCAAATGAAACCAAGGTCAAATGGAAAACAAATATTTCTCAGTTTATGTAATCCGTGTGACACATGCACACAGGCACCAATCACTTCTCGAGATGAACGAGTCGGTGTCGCAAGAGTTCATCTCTTAAACCGAAGAAAAAAACAAAGAAGCACTGGTTTAATCAGTGAATTTTCCAATTTTTATGCAGCCTCCTTACTTGTATTTTTTCCCTGACACATTTCATAATCTACCTTCTGCTGCCGTCGCTGTGATACAAGCTTTATGCGTGTGTTGAGCTCTTTTAGGCCTCTGTAGCGCATTAAAGGCTTCATAAACGGGCGATTGCGACTAATGCTTCAAATGATGACTACTAGTCACCAGAAAAAATCCCTTAGTCGAAGGTCAGCCCTAGAAAGACTTGTTTACTATTAGTAATGATTTGTGAACATAAAACATTGACATTTGCAATCGCATAATCCGCTCCATATAGGGATTAACTATTCACCTTAAACTCACGATTTCCGATTCACAATGTTTTTTTACAAAATGAGATTTAAGACAAATGATAAATTAAATGTGTCCTTTTATTATTGCTTGGACAAAATACTGCGCGTTTCTTTGTGGAATTGAAATATAACACTATAATAAATATACTAAATAGCGCTTGCAATTATGCCCTTTTTTGGTTTTGATTGACTTCTATTGTCCTCATTTGTAAGATCGCTTTGGACAAAGCGGAAATATACTGTAAAATAACAAACTACACCTGAATTTTAAACAAGGCGCAATCATAAATTAGTAACTGTGCTCTTCCATTTAAAATGATAGGCAACAACTTACACCTGCATTTGAATCACATTGATCCTGAGGGACACAACCCAAGATGGGCCTGCATACATGCAGCAGGAGCAGTTTTTAATCTAAATTAGATAGTATAATTTCGAAATTTGAAGCAAAAACATAATGGTTTGACTTCAGTTTTGTGAAATTATACATAAAAAATATCTGCATGAAACAGAAACAGCAGAGGAGCTGAACGAGACGCAGATTCACTCTCTGCCAGCAGGTGGCGCTTTAAGGATTTCCTTGGTTTCCGTTGTAAACAAAGCAGCGTTGCACTTATGAACTTTAATATGCATTATATAGAGGCAAGATGAAAAGAAAAAAATACCATCTAAACTTTTCTAAAGACAGTAAGTTCCCCTCAGACATACATTCATATAAACTCCTACCCATAACTGAATCGCGATTTGTTTAGCATCTCAACATATTTGACGTCACATATGTTGAATCGATTTTCCACCGGCTCGGCTGTATCATTTACCCCTAGCTTGCCATATGTAGGGCCTCTGGCTTTCTGATGTCGTAAACTTGCTTGGTAGCTCACCTGGTACCTGGCCACTCACTAGATATTTCAACATGCAAGAGGCAACATAGAACACAGAAGCATTGCCGCAGGCAAGTTTTTAATAATGATCATTGGTTGTAAAAATTTTTTTTAAAAAAAATCACAATTTCCACACAAAAAAATAAATAAAATAGTGTTTCCATCAACATTTCCAGGAAAACTGGCCCAAAATAGAACAAGAAATTGAGGTTTAACCATTAGGGAAACTACTGTGTCTCTTTTTTCAAGTGTATTCTTAACAATTAAAACGTTTATCCACCTCAAGCAAGCGGGCATTTTTTTTTTTTTTTTTGTGCAGTTTGAAAATGTTTCACATCTTGGTGTTTCCATCCAGCATATTCCAAATGTGCATTAAAAAAATATGAGGATGGAAATCACAATCTGAATAAAAACTGACAAGTCCCACACTTTGAAGGTGCTGTTATGAGGCAATCTCAAGTTGTTCTGTTGTTGTGCATTTCCAGAGACATCCTGTGATCTTTTTGTAGAGCTCAAGTGAAAAAATACCAGAGGACGGCAGTGAAGCGTGGCCCCAAGTGTCAGCACTAGCACTGCTGCTACCTAGCATGTGTTGCACGTTGGGCAAGTCCCTGGACACACATAGCAGGATAAGTGGCTGCCCTCCAGAGAACTCCAGGCATCTTACCCAGCAAAGGCACACAAAAGAGCACAGCAATCCACTGGTAACACAACAAAGCACAGCACTATAGTTAGAAAAAAAAACCCTGCTAGTGTTTTTGTATATGATTTGGGGAGTTTTAGGACTGTGACCAAATACAGTGGACTATAACTGCATTCTACTTGAGTAATGGAATAGGCCCAAAAAATGAAACTTGTGCCCCTTGAGCCAAATAGATTTTAAAAGCAACTTTGAAAAAACTCCATATTTCCCCAAGAAAAAAAAAGTCAAACTGCTTTTTCATTGCAAGGAAAATGCATGGTGATCACTAGCGAGTAAAAAATATATTTTTTTAGGTTGAATCCAGTCTGAATCTCGCAAAGACAACAGGACTACGATCAAAGTCCGTCCCCAAGCATATGTGATTAACAAAAAAACGAACAAACAAAAAAATGATATATATATTTATATATATATTTTTAGATATAACATGTATGCAGGTATATGTATAAAATATCTAAAAATGTATAAAAGCCTGTGTCACACTGAAGCAAGTGAATGTGTCTTTTTTGATGAACACACCAGGACAAAAGGAGAACTGAAAACAAAACTCTTGATTCTGAATATCCATCTCCTTTATGAGATAACTAACAGTTTTTATATATATGTTGTTGTGAAGATTGAGCAAGGGCAGTACGTGCAATTGCTAAAAATCAATCTTCATAGTAAGAAAAACTGCCTGACTCTATATATTACAAGCATCATGCAATTGATTGAAATAGCGCTTGGAAACACTTTTCATTAGGAAGCCATTCAGAGAAAGCATGGCGCCTTCTCAGTGCAACAAATGAGAACAAAGCCAAGTCAAAAATAGGGACAGAGCCGATGGTAGACCAAAACTTTTATGATTTTCCTCATAAAGTCCTGGAGATCAAGATGTTTACTTGGGTTTTATGGACAGACTTTGAAGACACAAGTAATGGGTCTCTGGCATACATGCCTGGCTAACACATCTGAGAATGCCCTAACTCTTTGAACCTCGACGAAAGGGAAGAAGGCACAAATACTTGGAAGACAAGCAGGGTGGATCGTGAGGATGGAGGTGCAAGTTTTGGAACAAGATCAGTTCCTTTAGAACACAGCGAGGGGTTTCTAACAATGGACACATTCACGGTAAGTCGACCCGCTGTAGCAGGATTTCGCACATAACTCAGCCTTGCCATCTCTTTGTGGGGCGCATAGCAAGTCTATAGTGACAAAAGCCTTTACCCCTTTCTGCCCCCTGGGACCCCTCATCTCTGGCACCCACATCCCTATTTAAATAATCTGAACGGAGGCAACAAAAAGTGAGCTGGTCCACCACATTTGGCTAATTTGGAGGATGCGCTCTTTAAAAAGATAAGAACATGGCACTTGTAGCAATGATGGTAATGGATATGCCATGACATCTCATAGATACTGCAGGGTCTTATTAAACTTATTAAACCATTAACTATTATTAAAAAGGCAATGCAAATCACAAGGTTAGAGTTTTAGCCTTTTAAAATGTGTTCCCCTAGCAGAATGAGCATTTAACTTTGACAGTTGTCTTCTTTACAAACATTTATTGTGATCCTAATAGGTATAAATGATGCATCCACTTAAATTTGAATGGAATTGTCAAATAGATGTGTGTATATTTTTTATATAATGTAAATCTAACTGATATTTGCATTTTATTATTTAATTATAATATAGTTATCGTGTATTATACTATATAAACACACGTAAAAATGCATACACACAGAATAAAAGAGAATAAAAAAAATGACATTCATGTACATATCGTCACATGGGACAGAACTAGTTATTTAAACTTTTTTTTCATGCTGTGATTCACTGTTTTGCTCTTTGATCCATATTGGAGTTCACATTTTCACTTTGTTTTAAAAAATTTTTTTTTTTTAGGAGAACAATACATTTTAAGTTAAGTGCTAAGTTCAAGTTACAACACACCTCATCAGAATAACAAAACTGATACAGAACAATGTGCTGACCTGGACCTAACCCCGAAAAGCAAAGGATGTGAAAAGAAACTGTTGTCTTACAACCTCTATTACCTCCTCTGCCTGGAGGCACCAGTCTTGTATTGCACACATCTAAAGTGCCATCCCATGTTCATCACAAATCATCTCAACAGAAAGAATGGACTGGTAAAGTAATAAATAGTGTTATGCTACACTACACTTTCTCCAAATGGGACACTCAACAGGTGTTTTTCAGTGATCCTATACACAACCATCACACAGGCTGAAGTAGAGGGATGGTGGAAGTTCTGATGTGTCTACCTTTCCCATTGTTCCGTTGGAAAACAACACTGGTTACCAAGCATTGTCTTGTCTTTCTTTAGGGGGGGTCAAAAGAGGAGGCTTTTATAGCTTAGCTTGAACGCCTCTGGTGCTCATTAATATGGCTTTTTCATGGCATGACTCTAGGGCAAGGAGTGGAACGTCTGTCTGGTTGTTAAACCTTGACTAAGCCTCTGATTGACCATGACTCTCATCATGCCATGGTGGTATTTCTGATGTCAAAATGGTTATTCAAAAAGAAATAGCACATAAAAAGAAATAGTACAGTGGTTAAGGATCTGGGGTGATTATCTATTTCATTCCATTGGTGTACATGACTACTCTTCAGTGTGACTTCAGGACCCTATAATACAAAATCTAAATCACTAACAGAGCAAGAGAACTCATGGCTGATAGAATTACGTCAACTCATAAAGCAAGTTAATGCTGCATGATTTAGTATTAGACTAATCAGTACTTACAGTAAGTACTAGGGCTGCACAATTATGACAAAAATTCATAATTGTCGATTATTCCCTTGAAATTGTAATTGCGATTATTAATTACAATGATCACAATTTACATTGAATGATGTTTATACCATTGTTTGATGCAACTGCATGCCATATTTTTATATGAAAATAAACAAGCTGAAAACACTCTAACTGAAAAACCTTTAGTGCTTTTCTATAGTATTAAGCCTCAAATGTCAACTATACATCGGATTGGTTTCTTCTTTAAATTATAAAAAAGTAAAACTGTGAATGGTATTATAATGTTATACTAAAACTAAAACAATGGAAAATCCCTTAAGATAACATGTATAAAGATTAAGCGTACAGAATAACATAAGTGGACTTTGAACGATTAATTGCCGCTTTGAACGATTACGTAATTGTGGCATCCATAATTGTAATCGCGATTAGAAATTTGATTAATTGTGCAGCCCTAGTAAGTACTCTTTCCTCCTGGTGGATTTAGGTTAAGTCTACATATTTAGCACTGCAGTGGATAATTATCTGTCTGTTAAAGTATTACGATCTCTCTAAACAAGTGTCAGTCAATGCGGTAAAACACTTATATTCCAGAGGGAGTCTGCTCAATAAAACATGCCCCTCGACAGCTTACACCAGTCCACCTCCTGACCCATTCTGGAATAAGTGGAAAAACAGCAACACGTCCCTCTCAAATGTCAATCTTCTATTCCACCACCCCCCACCCCTTCTGTCTATCAACAAAAACACATTTTAATACTAGGTGTAAGCAGGGCCTTTGTAATTCTCACACACAAATGGAGGATGAAGTAGGGGGTGGGTGAAAGCTCAGCTCACTCATTATCACTCCCTTTCCATGGAACAGTAGTAAAGAAAAATTGGGTACCAAAAGTTAAATCTTACCTCTGGGGGGACAAAAAGAGCAGGCTTTTGTTTATGGCTTATCTTGAGTACCTCTGGTGCTCATTAATTTGGCTTTGTTATGGTATGACTTGAGGGCAGGGAGTGGAATGTCTGTCAGGTTCTTAAACCCAATTTAAGTTCTGAACTACTGCTTGACCATGAAGGAGGAGTATTTCTTATGTAAACCCAGAAAAAGAGACACTAAATAAGATAATAAAGTTAAATTCAAATTGAAATTAGGCATATCAGTGTTTCCTGCACCAGCTGCTTCATCTACAGCGCCACAGCAGTGTAAAACATCATAATTACCTAAGTTGTGAATGAACTGCGTTAAAATGTTCACCACAAAAGTAAGTTTTGTGTTTTTGAAAGAAGTCTCTTTTGCTCACCTTGCATTCATTTGACCAAAAATGCAGCAAAAACAGTCATTGTGAAGACTTATTACAAATTAAAATAACTTTTTTAACTATTAAAATCGTATATAATAACTTTTTTATTTTTTATTTTAAAATGTAATTTATTCCTCTAATGGCAAAGCTGATGTTTTTAGCACCCAACTTAACTCAGTCTTCCGTTGTCACAATAACATCATTAAGATGTGATTGGTGCTCAAGAAACCCATTACTCATTAGTATCTATGTATGTTACAAAACAAGTGGGCTGCTTAAAAGGGGTACTATGATCGCTTCCAAGTTTCCTTTTACTCTTTGAAGAGTGTTACACCAGAGATGTAGCATAGGATACGATCCCTAGAAGTTGCGAAGACTAAAGTCTCAAAGCCAAAGAGTTATTCTTTATCAAATTTAAGACTCTGCCACACCCCCTAAAACACGGCCGTTATAACACGCCCCCACTATCTATACGCACGATGTGGAAATATTAGCATAATGCTGCCCCAATGTGCACGCAAAGAAAGAAGGCGTGGTTTAAGTAACCGCAGTTAGTGTTGAAGCAGCCATCGGGGACGCTGGTGTTTCTAGGCGAAAGCCAAAAGCAATTATTTGGGGGCCTCCGAAAGTAGATGCAGGTAGGAAATTTTAAGATGGGTAATACAACATGCAGCGAACACATTTTAGGGTACCGTTCATGAAACCTAGGAAGAGGAGTTAATTCTGACTTGGCTAGACCAATCTGGCAATTTCTGAATCAGCTACTGTTTTGGTACTTTTTTTTTCTAGTTTAAGTTTTGCTAGTGACTGGTCAAAGAAGAGTTTGTTGCATAGTGTGTGTGGTGTGGGGTGGCGCGTGCGTGTGTGTGTGTAGGAGAGGGAGGAGAAGAGAGAGCGCGGTGTGTGTGTGTTGGTGTGCGTGCGCGAGAGAGAGGAGGGAAGAGAGCGCGGTAGTGTGTGTGTGGGCTGTGCAGTGATGTGTGTGTGTGATGTGTGGGCGAGCCGGAAGAGAGCGAGACACAATCACAGTGGGTCAGCTGTCTTAACCGTGGCTTGTGTAATGCAAACACATATTCATCGCTGTGTCTGTCACGCGACTCTGTTCCCTTTCTGGTTCTGTCTTTACATTTGTTTTGAAAGATGAAGCTCGCGATTATGGTAAGGGGCGTACATTTCCGACGAGTGCGTGCGGTGTTCGGCCTATCACAATGCACTGGGTCAGCTGGCCAATCAGAGCAGACTGCGCTTGTCGGAAGGAGGGACTTTGTAGAAAACGAAGCGTTTGAGAGAGGCAGGGCATAGAGGACCTACAATAATGTACAGTATTTGAAAAATAATGTGTTTTTTGAACATTAAAGCATGTCAACATTCTGTTACACCAAATACACAAAATAATGATCTTTAAAAAAGCATCATATGACCCCTTTAATATTTTGTGGAAAATTGTGATACACATTATAAAAATCTTCATACATAAATTGAAATCTTCTATAACTTTATAACTGTCTTTATTGGCATTTAGTGGCCTTGCTGGATAAAAGTATTAAATTCTTAAAAAATTTAAAAAAGTATCTGCATGACATGACTCATTGAGCTGCTCCATGAAAGTATTTGAAAGGAATGACACACCTGCATCACACCTGGATCCAGCTTATCAAAGTAAATGTGTTGTCAAACTCTTCCCAATGAGAAAAGAGCTAATTTATTTAGAGTATTTATTCACGTCTCTGTCAGAGGCCCCTCTCGCTCAAGCCTTGTTCTCCATCACTTACTGCAGAGAAAGCTTGAATGCTTTCACTGCATTGATCATTTCAGTAACATTTTACTTCAAACACCTCTTCAGCACAGAGCAACCGAGTATATCAAAGTGAAAATCTGAGTCAAGCAAGGTTTTGATTTTTTGGTCCCCATCCATAACCCCTAAAATACGATTTGAAATACTCTATGAAGCTCTTAAGCAAGTGAAATAACTGAAAAGCAAATCTTCTATAGATGAATTACATTTCCCATAACATTCTCAGACCTTTGTACCACGTCAATCGCACAAATGGTAATTTTCACCCACACGCCTGTGAAATGACAAAACAGTCAAAGCTAATGACAGATCAGCACTTGCCTCTGAAAATACCTTGAAGCATTGCCCTCCCCTTCCGTACCTCTCGTTTTTTTAATAATCTTTCCGCTGCAAATTACAGTTTTCCCCATTAAGACTCACAGCAGACTCTATCCAGGTGTTTTGCACCGCTAACAATAACTGTCATGACACCTGAACAGAGAGCGGCTAAGTGTAGCATTCGTTTGATGTTAAAACGGATGACAGGAGAGGAAAAGACAGGTGGTGAGACAAAGACAGCCATGGGTTAACCACAGGAAACGCAAAGAAATTGAGCACTAGCAGCCTCACAGCGCTGTCTACCTGCAAATCATCCCGTAGCACAGAGACTGGCCATTAGCCAGCCCTCGACCGGAGAGTAAAGACAGGCGACACAAAGAACAAGAGCATTCCTTTCAACACAGAGCCATCAGGAGAGCGCTGTGCCACAGAGAAAGAGAATATCAAAGAATCGAGAATGATTCTTGTATGACTATTTGAGGGAGTTGCCTGAACTACTAGACAACTCGTCAGCCTTAAAATCTTTTATGATTATGAATACATAAGGAACCTTGATAAAAAAAAGTAAAACATTTTCAAAGGAGATACAGTATGTTCGAGAAACTTGTTAGTAGAAAAAATTCAGCAGTGGAGAAAACTTGAGGCAACCAGCTTGAGGACTTTTTTGAGTATGCGAAAAGTATGAGAAAAAACTGTTGTATCAGGTCTTATCAGTCTCTTAAAGGTCTTATAACATAGAAATAAACTCAAAAATAATGTTTTTATTTGTGGTTCCAAGTTCAATAAGCTTGCATTTTAAGTGAGGCTTATTTACATTACACAATAATAGTGATGCAGAACTTTCTTAGGCTAGGTCTACATTAATCCGGATATTTTACAATTGAAAATGCCGTTCTTGTTTCAAAAAGCTTGCTGTCCACACTAGTGCTCTCTCATCCACACTAAAACTTTGGAAAATGCTAAATTCACCTAACTGCGTATTTGTAAAACTGCATACAAGCTGACTGAGATGATACAAACATTATAAAGTTCTTAAGCTATTCTTCTTGCAGTATCATTTTATTTAGCAAAATATCTCACTATCACGGATGCGTCCAGGTCGCACTCAATTGCCATTATATGTTTGCTGTAAAATGCATAACTTTAGCTGTAAGAAACAAAACTTTAAAACAGCTGAAGCGAATCGCATAACGGCACACTACTTTTTTTGATATAAACAGGTATCTATCGGTACAATATGCGTCACATGACTAAACATGCATCTTCATTTTTAAATGCCTCCGTTTTCACAGTCCATATTACAATGCAAAAACGCCGTTTTCAAATGTGTCTACTTCATGTCTTCGAAAAGCTCAATTTTTGCAGAACAAAAACGCTGTCTCAGTGTGGACAGAAGACCAAAACACAGAGAAAAAAAAATGAATTTATAAATGTACGCAGATTCGTGTACAGATTGCCTTAGTTTGTTTAAAGGGGTCATATAATGAGATTTCAATTTTTCCTTTCTCTTTGGAGTGTTACAAGCTCTTGGTGCATAAAGAAGATCTGTAAAGTTGCAAAGACTAAAGTCTCAAATCAAAGAGATATTCTTTATAAAAGTTAAGAGTCAACACTACCTAAAACGGCTCGTTCTAACACACCCCACATGTCTACATCATGATGTGGGAAGATTTGCATAACACCGCCAAAATGTTCACGCAAAGAAAGAAGGCGTAACTTTGATTCTTGCTGTAGTATTGTGGCCGCCGCCGCCATGTCGTGGAGACACTGTGTGTTTTGTTACTACTTTGATGGGTTTTCCAAAAGAGGACACGACTAGAAATCAGTGGTTAAGTTATATTTACAACACTGTTCCGGAACAGTTCAACCCAAATATTCAGATGTTTGCAGCGCATTTTATGGAGGACGAGGACTGTTTCCTGAGATAGTAGCCTACAATGCCGGTGTCTGTTCTATAAAGTGGGGCAATTCCAACTTTGCAAGGACAGTCTGGCGCTTCTGACTCAGCCTCCAAGTATGTTTTCATATTTAAAGAATTTGCCACTGATGATTCAAACGCGAGTTTAGAGCAGTGTAGAGTAGCACTTGTTGTATGTCATTTCTCAGATCACAAATGCAGAAATGGTTTTATGTTTACGCGGCGCGATACAAAACGCAACGCGAAAAAAGACAGTACAAGTCATTATAATCAGTAATTATGTCCCCACTAGATGCAACAAATGCCTCGTTTATAATGGTTTTTCTGGTTTTGTATTGTCGCGTTGGACACGGCATCACAGTATGGTAAGGGGCGTAACATTTCCGTCACACGCTTGAGGTATTCGGCTAATCACAACACACTGGATAGCTGGCAAATCAGAGCACCCCTCGCTTTTCAGACCGATGAGCTTTGTAAAAATCGATGCATTTCAGAAAGGCAGGGCATAGAAGAGAAACAATAATGTACATTATGTGGAAAATAATGTGTTTTTTTAACCTTAAACTGCATAAACACATTGCATTACACCAAATACACAAACTAATGTTCTTTCTAGCAATGTCATATGAGCACTTTAAATTGTGTATTGCTTTGTTAAGCAAACTGAAATGTTTATACAGGGTTACTTTTTTATAGGCTGAACGATAATCAACAATCAAACCGAATCGCATTTAGTTGAGTGATATGAATCGCAAAAGCTGTGATTTTTAATGAAATACATATATGCACAGCATCAGCAGTAAATGCTGTTCATCTCTGCAAGCACTGTGAGTTTGAGTCGCTTATAACATGCTGTGCATCTGAAAAAGGAAAATGCGCCAAACATCCTCCCAAACTCAATGAGAAGCGTTTATAAACCGCTTTGTTAATGAACATTTAATAAGATATTACTCCACATCATTCGAGTGTTTGAAATAACTTCATTTTCTGATCTGATGTGGCTTCATATCACAGAATGAGGCAGAAAATATATTCTATGTGATAAAGGATATGTCAATTAACAATGGATTATAGATTTACTTTATTATTATGAAAATAATAAGATAAACCAAAATGAACGCGGGATGGCTTAAAGAACACAGATAAACCAAATATTGTCGGAAATGTATGTTTATTGTCCTCTAGTTTCATCAGTTATTATTTTGTCTTCTGGGAAACCTGTAAGCCTTTATGTAGAAAATAAAAAAACAGTCAACTTTATACAAAATAAGAAAAATTTACACATCATGCATTATGTTTCATTCTTGATCATCAATAAATGTTTTCACCTTTTGTAATAAGAAAAATAAAAACCAAAATAGAAAGGAACAAAACTGCGTATGAGTCCCTCAGTTGTCCTCAGTGTGAAAAGATGGATCTCAAAATCCTAAAGTCATTGTTGAAAAGGGTTCGAATACGCAAAAGATGCCGGAAAACGGTTTCTTTACTATCCCACAATCATTTTTTAAATGTTAAGTAATAACATCCCTTTGGCCAACTTAAAAAATAGTTTTAAAAAAAAGTTGAGTTAAATATACAATTCACATATATGAGAAACAAAATACCTGTGTGCCACAGATTTTAAAAGAATTATAATTTTTTTCCTCACAGAATTGTCCATGTGTTTGACAATAATTTGCCCAACTAGAAATAATGTCACATTTAATAGACAATTAAAAAAAAACACATTTAAAGGGGTCATATGACATTGCATATGAAAAAAAAGAACATTATTTGGTGTATTTGGTGTAATGCAATGTGTTTAAAAAAACACATTATTTTCCACATACTGTACATTATTGTTTCTCCTCTATGCCCCGTCTTTCTGAAACGCGTCGATTTTTACAAAGCTCATCGGTCTGAAAAGCGAGGTGTGCTCTGATTGGCCAGCTATCCAGTGCGTTGTGAGTGCGGCAGAAACAATACTACAGCGAGAATCAAAGTTACTTTTTCTTTCTTTGCAAGAAAATTTGGGCGGTGTTATGCAAATCTTCCCACACAGTGATGTAGACATGTGGGGAGGGTGTTTAAACGAGCCGTTTTAGGTAGGCGTGGACAGTATACACGTTGTCTAAAGAAAATCTCTTTGGGTTTGAGTTTTTAGTCTTTGCAACTTTATGGATCTTATCTATGCACAAACAGCTTGTAACACTCCAAAGAGAAAGGAAAACTTGAAATCGCATCATATGACCCCTTTAACGACCAATAACGCACTGCTCTTTATGCCTGGCATTAGTGCAATCTGTCTTGGCTGGCCACCTGTGATCGGATCACCTGAGACATTAATACCAGGTGTAAACAATTCCAACCGGTCTATCTTCATCTATCCTACTGGAAGTGTGAAAACTGTGGGGAAAACACAGCCCCAGTGGGTTTGGCTGTTAAACGGAGCTTGCGGGTGATGGCAGCTTTGAACTGATGAGATTAATGGTTTCTTTGGATCTCTGTGTGTGGAGGGCGGTGAACAATCGGAGGGGCTTGTTTGCCTCACCTGCCTGCCACAAATGTAAGCACACTTTGCTGACTCGGTTCCACATAAGAAAGGAGTTGGAGGCCGTCTGCTATTTCCAGCAGACAAGATAAAGTATGCCTGTGTCCAAAGGGAAGGTATGGGCAGTACGACCCCGAACAGATGCAACTGCTTTCTATTAATACACCCACAGGTTTGTTTGTAGCATCTACACACCACTGAGAAGCAGGGGCTTCAGGGCTTACTGGGCAGTTGGCTGCTAAAAAAGACCCTCTAACTTTAATCCAAGCTAGGCACAACTAATTCAGCTGAGGACAAGCTTTGATCTGCTTTCATTTTTTTAAAGACAGCTTGTGTAGCTGAGCATATCATTTCCTAATCTTTGAAAAGTTTAATGACAAAAGAAAACTGGAGGAATCTTAATATAAAAAGATGGTTATTAAATACTTGCATTCAATTAACTGGTAAGTGAGCCTAAGGCAGTTTACAAAACCACAACAAAGAGAATAAGAATAATTACTTCACTAATGAGTTCAAACTTGTTCCTCTGCTGCAGTACACAGACAGTCACCCTTTACACACTTCCTGTCAAAGTTTGACCCCCACACTAGAGTTGCTTACGAGAAGGTCCATGGTGTAAAGGTCACTAACCTTTAGACACTCACTTAACCCACCTACTCCATTGTGTTGATCTGAACCCCCCACGTCTTTTTAATTCTCATCCAACTCTTACAGAAACATCCTGGGGTCTTTACGATGGGGGAGGTGGTCTAGCAGATAAAATGTGGAAAATTTAAATGTAAAAAAAATAAAAAATAATTTGTGATATAGACTTGTGCTATAGACTACTGTGTACAAGTACAAGAAAAAAACATTGATAATGTTACAAAAGCTTTCTATTTTTAAAGGGGTCATCAAATGCTACATGCACTTTTACAAGATGTTTGAACTGAAATGTGTATTGGCAGTGTGTGTACACAACCACCCTATAATGATAAAAATCCACCCAGTATTTTTTTTAATCTCGTTAAATGTTTTCCCCTTTCTCAACTCGAGCCGATCTCAGATGCTTGTCTGTGTGACATCACAAAAACAGGCCCCTCCCACGATAGTTTGATTGACAGTGGCATTTCAGCACAAACTGGAGCTGGGTTTCTAAGCTCTAGACCCGGAGGCCAATGAGGGAAACGTCAGTGATAAGTCCGCCCAATTGTTCACGGAACGGAGCCAGATGTAGACAAGATGAATCCTAGCGATTGAGTGTTTGTGTGGATGTAAATACAGGAAAATAGCAGTTCGTCATTACTACGACATCTAAGCTGCTGAAGACGCGGTGGATTATGTTGTTTTTGAGGAATGCGCTCCGATCTACCTAAATGTGTCTATGTTCGCGTGAATCATTTGTGATCCAGTTTCAACTACAGAAGACGTGAGTATAAGGTTTTTTAATGAATCTTTGCAAATCACCTTTCCTAATAATGTGCTAATTAACAAGTTTCACGATGAATGTGGCTAAAGTAAACAGTCCCTCAGAGAGCAGCTCGGAAGAGAGGGGCGGGGTCAGCAGAGCTCATTAACATTTAAAAGAAAATGATACAAAAACGGCTTGATCTGAAAAGAACTGTTTTTGACAGGGTAAAAAGGGTGTTTTACACTACCATTGAGAAATTTTAACCAAACTATGTTACAGACTTTTCATTAAGACCCTAAAGAATCATATCAACTAGTGGAAAATGGGCATCCGTTGACCCCTTTAAATAAACTCTGTTCTTTTGAACATTCTATTTATCAAAGAATCGAGAAAAAGTATCACAGATTCCATAAAAAAAATAGAAAACAGTTACTTAAATTGTAATTCTTCACAATAATTCTGTTTTACTACTGTATATTTCTATTCAAATAAATGCCTGGGTGAGCATAAGTGAACTTCTGAATGGCAGCGCACGTTAATCATTGAGAAACACAAGACAAACTAAGTTTCTTGCATCCAATTTCAGAAATGTGCATTATGAATAGCTTCTTAAAAAAGGAACATATAGCCCACACAAAGCTAACACAAAAGACAAACACAATGGACCCTCTTAAAATGCTTCAGATGCTCAAGAAACATCACAGGTTAGTGCAACCAATCCAAAAGCTCTGAAGAATTTAATTTCTCAGTTTCAAGTATCAGCTGTTCTTCTTAAACGCTACTAAACCACCTTTCCAGATTAGCACTGAAAAACATTATTACACAGTATTTACACAATACAACACATAATACATATACACAATTATGCATCCGCTCAAGGATTTTACCAAAACACACTAAAAAGTCAATTTGAACGACACTAAACTGTGTAAATGATTGGCTCTGAGATGTTTTATCTTTTGATTGCAGTGCATACAGTGGGGAAAAAAAGTATTTAGTCAGCCACCAATTGTGCAAGTTCTCCCACTTAAAAAGATGAGAGAGGCCTGTAATTTTCATCATAGGTATACCTCAACTATGAGAGACAAAATGAGAAAAAAAATCCAGAAAATCACATTGTAGGATTTTTAAAGAATTTATTTCCAAATTATGGTGGAAAATAAGTATTTGGTCAATAACAAAATTTCATCTCAATACTTTGTTATATACCCTTTGTTGGCAATGACAGAGGTCAAACGTTTTCTGTAAGTCTTCACAAGGTTTTCACACACGGTTGCTGGTATTTTGGCCCATTCCTCCATGCAGATCTCCTCTAGAGCAGTAATGTTTGGGGCTGTCGCTGGGCAAAACGGATTTTCAAAACTCCCTCCAAAGAGTTTCTATGGGGTTGAGATCTGGAGACATGCTAGGCCACTCCAGGACCTTGAAATACTTCTTAAGAAGCCACTCCTTCGTTGACCGGGCGGTGTGTTTGGGATCATTGTCATGCTGAAAGACCCAGACACGTTTCATCTTCAATGCCCTTGCTGATGAAGGAGGTTTTCACTCAAAATCTCAAGATACATGGCCCCATTCATTCGTAATGATTAGCCACCGGCTCTCACTAGTAGTTGGCTCTGGTGCACACACTGTTGCCCACAGTGTCACCCCCCCCAACATCATCCGCCCCCCCACAAACGCCCAGGACTGTTTCCACCCCATGCTTAACATGTATTCTTTCCATGTTTGTGTATTGGTTGTTTTCGTTTGGGACTCCTCTCCCTGCCCCCCATTCATCTTCACAGCTTTACTTTCTACTTTCCAACTCTACCGGACAAGTTGAGCTTTTTACCAAAAGTTCTATTTTGGTTTCATCTGACCACATGACATTCTCCCAATCCTCTTCTGGATCATCCCAATGCTCTCTAGCAAACTTCAGACGGAACTGGACATGTACTGGCTTAAGCAGGGGGACACTTCTGGCACTGCAGGATTTGAGTCCCTGGCGGCGCAAGTGTGTTACTGATGGTAGCCTTTGTAACTTTGGTCCCAGCTCTCTGCAGGTCATTCACTAGGTCCCCCCGTGTGGTTATGGGATTTTTGCTCATAGTTCTTGTGATAATTTTGACCCCACGGGTGAGATCTTGCATGGAGCCCCAGATAGAGGGAGATTATCAGTGGTCTTGTATGTATTCCATTTTCTAATAATTGCTCCCACAGTTGATTTCTTCACACCACACAAGCTGCTTACCTATTGCAGATTCAATCTTCCCAGCCTGGTGCAGGTCTACAATTTGTTTCTGGTGTCCTTTGACAGCTATTTAATCTTGGCCATGGTGGAGTTTGGAGTGAGACTGTTTGAGGTTGTGGACAGGTGTCTTGTATACTGATAACAAGTTCAAACAGATACCATTAATACAGGTAACAAGTGGAGGAAAGAGGAGCCTCTTAAAGAAGAAGTTACAGGTCTGTGAGAGCCAGAAATCTTGCTTGTTTGTAGGTGACCAAATACTTATTTTACCGAGGAATTACCAATTAATTCTTTAAAAATCCTACAATGGGATTTTCTGGATTTTTTTCTCATTTTGTCTCTCATAGTTGAGGTCTACCTATGATGAAAATTACAGGCCTCTCTCATCTTTTTAAGTGGGAGAACTTGCACAAATTGGTGGCTGACTAAATACTTTTTTGCCCCACTGTATGTTAGCAGTGATTTGGGATGTCTTTAATTTAAAGAAGAGTCCTGCTATTAAAGTAGTTCAAGTTTGACTATTGAGCATTGCAAGAGTCTGCCATGTGTTTGTTTTCTAATTCCCCACCATTTAAAATGGCACCGGTGATAAGGGGGCATTCATGAGGTGGATTCATATTTCCACAACAACACCAGAGTTCCCTTTAAACCAGCAAAACATCTCAGGAGTTTCCATTCATCACTTTGAAAAGGAGCTTTGTAATAATATTCCAAGACACAACCAAGATAAGGATCACGCACCTTAATTTGATCACAAATCATGCCTAAATTACTCTCATAAATGCCAGTCTGGATTGAATTGATGCGGATTATAAAGACTACTCATTTTGTTGCATGATCCTGCCAGGGGCTTGCCTCTAGTTAAGTTCATTATCCAACGCTGCTAAAGAACATGGAATTGGAAGATAGTTTCCTTGGCTGAGGCTTGATGTTAGCTCCCTTGTTATCAGTTGGGACTTTCGCCAAGACCTGTAGATTTAATGTGTGAAGATCTCTTTTTCCAGCAAAACAAGTGCAAACTCAGTCCCGACGTCTTGTGTGGCAGGACACACCGTGAAGCCTTTGTTTTGCCACTGAACATGAGCAAGATCCAAAATTAGGCATTTGAGGGGGGAGAAGGCTGGAGCCAGAGACAGGCCCCGTCTGGCTGTCTTTCCTCAGGCTACCATCTTTCCCCACCTCTGTTGCTTCACCTCCGCTTGTCTCCATGGAATTCACAGAGGGAGCCATATTCAAAAACACAATGGAAACAATAACAAAGGTGAAGTCACAGATGTGCAGATAACCACAAGGAGATGCTGAATCTCTGACGTGACACTTTCAGCAAAGATTCTCATCTTAATATTAAAGACTTTACGAGCAATTCAACTTTAGGTTGACCTTTGAAATGAGGCCTGTCAGTTCATCCTGCACAACAGTAGTCTTCCATTCCCAAAAGCTCCAGCCTGTGGTGGATCAGCAGGGGATGAAACTGTAGTGCATGAAGTGTTGAATCCTAAATGTCAGAATGAATCGTGTCTGAACATGAATTATTCTGACTGCCAGTGATTTGACTTCTGCCAGCAGATGCACTTAAGGGAGAGCGACAGGTAGCTGAACTCAGGAGTTATCTTCTAGTGTTCATTTCTCACGACATCTTATACAACACTGAACCCCTAGTTAGAGTAAAATTATAATCTGAGGAAAACCAAGTCAAATATGGAACCCTTATAAACATTTGCTTATTCGACCCAGCAAAACATATCTATCTATCTATCTATGCATCCATCCTTCTTTCTCCCTACCCTATAAATATTTAAACACTGATTTAATGAATCAGTGAATCAATTCTTCCTCCTTACATTCAAAACAATTGAAATTCTTCAAGTTTTCTACCTCAATTGAAATTCAACTTAAATCCAGGAATTAAATTCAGGAAAAGACATTCTCAGTTCAATTCTGAATGGTGCTCAGCTTTCACCTCCCCTACCTGGCAAATCTTAAAGGGATAGTTCACCCAAATATGAGCATTCTGTCAACATTTACTCACTCTCACCTGTATGAAGAATGTCTCAGAGTTTTGTCCATACAATAAAAGTCAATGGGCACCAAAACTGTTTGGTTCCCAACATTCTTAAAAAATATCTTCTTTTATGTTCAGGTTCAGAACAGCATGAAGGTGAGTAAATGATGACAGATTTTAAATTTTTGGGTGAACCGTGAACCATCCCTTTAAATCAGTGCTTCTCAACTGGTTTGGCCATGGGACCCACATTTTCCCATGGTCATCAAGCCGCAACCCACTTTATGATATATAGGGTACGCCGGGGCAAAAGGCGCCTTTGATATTATTTTCATCTAAACCAATAGATGGCACAAAAACGTGGCGTAGCACTTTCCAAAACATCTGCTTTTCAAGATGCACATGTATATTTGTCTGATTTTTGACGCGATCGCGCACAGCAGTGCAAGGTTGATTCTGTGCTTACTTGATCTAATTAGTTTTAATGTTTTTTAAAATGTTGTAGATAGTGGTCGACCGATATTGTTTTTTTGACAGCCGATGCCAATATCTTGGAAAGCAGGGTGGCCGATGGCCGATATAATTATTTAGTTTAATTAATATTTAAGAAATTTGAAATAATAAAAAAATGGATTAAAAAAATAAATGTGTTAAATAAACATAACGTCTTGACCCGAATATAAGACAATGTTTTTTCTTGGAAATACATCTGAAAAACGCGGTCGTCTTATATTCAGGTTCTAGTTTTGACATGTCAATAATACAATCACAACAATAGGTGGCGCCAAATATGAATAAAACGAGTGTGCCATGAAATACGAAATGCAATGTGTGTTGTAAAGATCGGGAGAAAAAACAAAAGAAAAAGAAAACCTTAACGCTGCATGAGTCGTGACTGTCACGTTAACCTGATGCGACCAAACTCTCTCTGTGATTTTAAAACGTAAGACAGCACCCAGATCTGAAGACTACAGTAAGATTTAACTTCTACTCTTAATACGATTTTGGTAGGCTACTATTAGATGGATAGGCTAAATGTCCTAATTCAGATGGGCTAACAGGTTTTTTTTTTATGGTATATCAAAAAGCGTATATTCTTTTAAATGTGATTGTTGGTACATTTTAACAGTTTTTTACCATACTTTCAAAACAAAAATTAAAATAGGAAAAAAATATGCAATATGAAAATAATTAAAGACAAAATGTGTTTTACTGAGAAAAAAAAAAAAGATTTGTTTTTTAAAAAGCCTTTTTCCAAAAGTTACATCTGGAAAAAGGGGGGTCATCTTATAATCAGGGCCGTCTTATATTCGGGCCAATACGGTACTCATACTTACTTTAGATGACAAAGTATTTTTCACAAATAAATAAAAATTTAATAAAAATATAATTAAAAAGGAAGTAAACACTGTAACCAACAGGGCACGCAGTATTCTGGGAAGTTTGTGTGTGACATGGAATAATATTTTTCAAATAAAGCCAAGGTAACACACATTTTACATAGAGCACGCAATGAAAATGAATATGGCAGTGGGCAAATGCATAAAGCGCAGCATAATTAAAGATTCTGAGTGTAAATCTCCAGTGAAGCTGAACTCTCATCCCGTCGCATCAATTCACACGGACCTACCGACCGTCACGCAGAGGAAACCGTGTCATGCAGGATACACATGCACATTCACAAGATCACAACTGGATCTGACTAAGTTTGCAAGGTTTTTTAAATTAGATGTTCATTAGTCATTTAAAGATTTGTTTAAATTATATAAATGAGTGTTTGCTGAATGCTGACGGCAAATGAGAAATTATTATTATAATGTTTGCCTTTCTATTACTAATAATATAAAATCATTATAATACTTCTTGTATACATTTTAATTCCTTTGTTTAACCGTTCTATCTGATTATTAGACAGACTTCTATCCGTATTAGACAGAACTGTTAATGACAACAGCGAACAAGAGGGAGAATGTGACCGGTGTGCGCTCAGGCGCTGCCGTTCTCAGCACCATCAAAATAAAAGTCCCCCCTCGAACGCATCGGCCAAACAGAAAAACTTATCGGCCGATACCGATATTTAAATTTTATTTATTAAAAAAGCGATATATCGGTTAGTTTTCGGACCACTCTTTGTAGATTTAAGTAGTAAATGAGAATCGCTAAAATAATTTTTTTGAGACAAAGGTCTTCTTTATGATTTTCAGTTTTGTTTAAGATAATTAAAGCAGCAGTTTTTAAACAACGAAAGAATATGTAAAAGTATGGTATTTGGGGTAAAAGCGCCCTGCTGTTGGGGCTAAAGGCGCACAGAAATTAACATGATAATTCATATAGCTGACTTTTCCATGTGTTGACATGGGCCAGGGTTAGATTCAGATGGTAAATAACATACTGTATATTATGTTGGGTGCATATTAGAGATAATCACCATGTTTAGAATGAAACCATCATATTTAAAGACATGATATTAATCATATCATATCATATAATAAAATATAATTTTTTTGTTACTGTAAATATATATTCAATTATTATTGGATCTCCTTAAATACTTTCAGAATCTTTACTTATTAAAATTTTAAAATTTTGTTTCTGTATTTTAAAATATTTTTTTTATATTAACACATTTTAATGACAGTATATTTATTGAAAAAAAATAATTATTTTATTTTTCAAAATAACCAGAAAATAGTACAAACTTTGCTTCCAGTGATTGTTTTACCAAGATTAACATAGATTAAAAAAAAAAAATTTTTTTTAAAACATTATTTTAGCTGAAGTATTTGTATCAATACATGGTGCCTTTTACCCCATGCTGGCCCCTCATGACACCTCATACATCTATAAGATTTTTAAACAAAATAAACATCTTGAATGATTTATGTTTACACAAAATATGTTGCTCCATTAATGTTCAATACAATGTATATATATTTTTTATGCAATTATACATTTTAGGCGGAGTGAATAGCAATTTGTTTCTTAAGGTGGGCCTTTAGCCCTGTTGTACCCTATATATATATAGGTTTGTTTGTTTAAAAAAAAAATCGTACCTTCATGCAAATCCTTACCAGCTAATACATGATGTACCAGTTATGTGATTTATTAGTACTTTACTTTTATTTCACATGTTGCATGGTCGTAGTTTCTTCTGCGCTTTAGTGAAGTGATAAACAGCGTGCGCCGCCGCATTTGCGCGTGCAATTGAAGAGTGCGACAGGATAGTCTGACAGGACAGGATAGTTCATTTTTCTGAAGAAAGAGATTTAAGTTACAAAAATAACGATAGAATAATGAGAGCCTGACAACATCTCATCTGACCGCAGATAGTGAATCGAGACAGCACATTTTTCTCAGGCAGTCTTTCCTTAAACTGCAAAAAAAGTGTCAAGAGCTTTCACGCACATCTTTCAAAATAAAAGTCTTGCATCAGAAAAACATTTAGAATTACGTTTTTGTAGTTGATGTTGTTTCTTTGACACTCACCCACCAGTTGAGAAACACTGCTTTAAATCATCCATTTAACAGTCACGGCCATAAAAAAGATGAAATGTGCCTCCTTTTTTAACCTTTTAGTAGGCAGAGAGAGATAGAAAAGTTGCTTGGAGAAACAGTTCACCACCACATTAATAACATAAACATTAGACAAAAGTTAGTTGTTCCTGTGAGGTTATGTTTAAGAATGCACACCATTTAAAACTAGCAATCTGTCCACAGCGTTAGACAAGATGCAAACACGCTTCAACTTAGAGCTGTAAGATAATCACTCGGAATGAACTGAGGAGCAAAAGGCGACGACCTCCAGACAAACAACTCAGAAATGGTCAAGCCAGAACTAGCTGTTTGCGGAGGTTTCAGACAGTTCAGCCTGTTTGGAGTGTTTGTCTATCAGTCAAGCAGGGTATTTGCTTTTAAGCAAGTATCTGTGTGCACGCTTGAAGAGCCATTCAAAATCTGTTCTCTGTTTAAGCATCCAGGAAATCCTGGATCCAGGAATTTAAAGACTGCTAAGCCCCTTTTCAAACATCCCTGCATGCTCTGTACCCAATTGCTTTGGCATATTGCTGTTTAGCTCAATCAGTGGGGCAAAATCGTATGTGTTCAGTGGGCCAGAAAGGGGTCAAAGCCAATTTGGTGCCTAAAGGACTGCAGGATTACACATTAAAGTGTGAAGTAACTTACACCAGGAAAGCATATGGAATACCTCATTCATTAACAGAGCATGAATAGACAGGCTCTGCTCACCACAAATGATAACTGTAGAAATAAAATCCAACAGTAAATAAAAAGAGTTGTGACTACTAGCAACAGAGAATATCAGTTCTATGAAGTGTTTCATGCATGTTTCCATGTACAAATCTGCAGGATTAGGGTTCAACTTCAGTTACAGGTGCATTGAGAAATTATAAAACAGGCCAAGTATTAAATGACCAGCTGTAAAAGTAAAGATGGTCTGTGAACATTAGAAAAACAACCTAATGAGGTTTAAAATGGGGAGGACCCCCACGTGCCTTGAGGTCATGAAGCCCAGGGCTTTATCCTCTGAAGATCATGACTATCATACTGAAAGACATTGTGGGTGGCATGAAAGCACCAGAATGAACATCAATTACTGGCGACGCTCACCCTACTAACTAATCCATCTTAATTGTAGTAATACTGTATTTCTTCCACACATTATTACATTTATTTGGAGGTTAACTGACAAAATAAAATCCCTAAACAAGATAACGAAGGATATACGGTTCAAATATTTTTAACCATCTATCTTGCAGAGACTGTAGTTAATTACCAAATTGTTCAATGTTAAAATTAATTTCCCTCCCATTACTTTCTATTTGCTCTCCAGATAAACTGTAGCTATGTTAAATATTTTCTTTTAAACCCAATCAAACAAGCAAAATTAGTGCCATTTCTCCGTTTAGTCGATTCTATTCTTGAGTTGCCCTACATTTCGATTGCTTAGAGGCAGACTACTTGCAATGCAAGGAATTTGAGCCCCAGGGCACGAGTGATATGTTTAGATGTGGTTTTGTACCTTATTTCAGAATGTGCTGCTGAATGGAAAGGGTGAGCGCTATTGCACTGGCTCTCATTAATCATTATACAGTATTCATTGCAAGGCCTCTTCACAGCAGAAACGCACAAAGTGCTGTCGTCTACTAGTGTCTGCTAAGACGAAATTAACACTCTTGAGAAGTCCCCGCATCTGTCATATCATCTACTGTTTTAGTTCAGTTGTATTCAACACTCTGTTTTCAAAACACTGAAGGCTGAAGTAGTAGAGTCATAAATAATGATAGAAAAACTAGACCAACTGCCAAATAACTCTCCACAGGCTCTTCAAATTACATTTACATGCTCAACCTAATGTCACACAACAATAATTACATAAACATGTTCAACTTCATGTCACTGTTACACACGGCAAATGGTTAGTTTCAGGCACCATAACAATATTTGGGCCCAATAACGTTTTATGTTATTAAAAAAGTATCTTGTGCTCACCAAGGCTGCATTTTTTTTTGATCAAAAATACAGATAAAACTGTAATTTTGTGAAATATTATTACAACATGAAAATAACTGTTTTCTGTTTGAATATATTTTAAAATGTAATTTATTCCTGTGTTAGCAAAGCTTCATTTTGATCAGTCATTACTCCCGTGTTCAGTGTCACATGATTCTTCAGAAATCATCCTAATATGCTGACTTGGTTCTCAAGAAGCATTTTCCCTTTCTTATACAAGTTGTAACAAGTGGTGCACTTAAACAAATTTCTTGTGGAGAACCTGCAACAAAATTTCAGATGAAAGGTGACATCCACTGAATTTTAAATAGAAATGTTTTGTAACATTATTAATGTCTTTACAGTAACTTTTGATCAATTTAAAGCAACCTTGCTGAATAAATGTATTTCTTCCAAACAAAAATTATACTGACCCCATACTTTTAAACGGTAATGTGTACCTTCACTTTCCTTCATTGTCATCAAACAAAGGGTTAAAAAGTTAACACAAAACACATAATTAGCAATCTGAATAAAGCTGTATTACATAATTAAATGTCTTATAAATATTTCTGTATCGCTTCCTATGAAGCCCGTTTTTATAATACATTATAAGGGTATTCTTAAAGCATTATAATGAATGCATAATGCATTATAAAAACACTTATAATGTGTTGTTTCATCTCATAAATAATCATAACAACAATTATGATACATTATAAAACTTTCTTATTTGTGGTTATAACTTTTATGATTATTTATAACACCCAATAAACACCATGTTAAATCCACTTTATTTATAATGGATTATAAGTCTCATATCTTGACATTATTTAAGATCTGTACAGTATCTTACTGATATTACAATAAGTGATTACGAAATCAAATGTGCCATATTACACTTCATCCTGAGCAGATACTGATCTTAAATCGTGTTTAAGAAAAATATTTTATGTTTATTTTTATTGTTTTTCATTATTTATAAGTTGTCTTTGACCGCTTTAAGTAAAGTAGTATAAGAAAAATGGCAAGATATGAGACTTCTAATACATTATATATATGGGAAATATAATCCATTGTTAGTTAAGTTGATGCATTGTGTTCATTGTGTATTATAAATAATCATAATCTTACAAGCTATAACCACAAATAAGTAAATATTACAATGCATTAAAAATGTTGTTATGATTAATCATGAGATGATACAACATATTATAATTTTTTTATTTTTTACATACTTACTCAGGTGCTGATATCTTTTAAACATCTTTATACGTTTTTTTTAAAATACATTATGCATTCATTATAATGCCTTAAGAATACTCTTATAATGTATTATAAATACGGGCTTCACAGAAAGTCTTACCAATATTTCTAATACACCAAGAAACCAACATTTTTTGTATACCCAGTTTTGACTGGGTTTAACCATTCACTTGTTATCTTAAGTAGTGCTTTGATTTTGCTAACAACTTCTGAAAAGAGTTTGGAGTCATAATTACTACTTAAATCCTCTCTTTTTCCATATCAGGACTCTATGGCTCCTTGTCCAGGTGTTTTGGCTGACTTTTCTTTTGAACTCCAAAGAGCCTCTTCCTGACTCCCTCCAGCATGTCTCCACCTGTCCATGACTGTCTTCCCAACCCTCTCCCCCTTTTCCCCACAAAGCCTCTTGAATCCCATGAGGAGCCATGTTATAGGGAACAATGCACACTTACCATTCACTTCCATTCCCAGTTCTCAGGGAGCGAAGGAAGAAATCCTGCTGCTGTGTTTACACTACTTTTAATTACTGTCATTACACAATAGCAGCGACAGAGATGTGTCATTACTCTCCATTAAACCACGAAGGAAACCTGTTGTGCACCACAGTTCCATGAAGGTTGTGTTCTACAAGAAAGTGTTTCTGTGCACTATTCCTGCAAGTAATCATGGATTAATTTCAAAATTACACACATGTTAACATCCAAAACATTAGTTCTGCAGAAGGAACAACAAAAGGCCAGTCTCATCATTCACAACCACAAAATGCATGGGAATCTGAGAGTTGCCTTGCAATTTGCAATGAGCTGTCGAAGAGACACCTGAATATATGGTTTCTTTCCATCTCTCAAGATACGTAATCTAGACCAGGGGTTCTCAACTCTGGCCGGCCGGCCCTCGAGATCCACGTTCCTGCAGAGTTTACCTCCAACCTTGATCAAACTCAACTGCCAGTAACTTTCTAGCAAATCTTGAAGACCTTGCTTAGTTTGTTCAGGTGTGTTTGATTAGGGTTGGAGCTAAACTCTGCAGGACATTGGACCTTGAGGGCCAGAGTTGAGAAGAACCCCTGATTCTAGACCATCTCATCCTCTTTACCATTCACAAAGTCAGCACATGTTCATAATTTATGTGGCACTTCTCCTCAAATACATCTGTAGTGACTGTGAGACCTATTCTGACTGATATCAGGTGAATCCTTTCAATGCCCGTGCTGATAATGGGCCTCTAAATAATTAACAACACAATGTCTTGCATAAATGGGCCAGGATTATTGCTTAAAGCCCCAGATCTCAACACAAGTACATTAATCAGATTAAAAGGAAATGAAAATAAGAAGAGGAATGGATACGTACCGCAAACAGTGAGCCTTGATGGACACATGCACCTGTGGATGAAGAAAATGAGGTGAACAAGAGTGGAAAAGGATCAATACATCAGCTTTCACTTGCAGGCTAATTGACAAGTTCATGACTAGGCTACTTGTGGACAAATGTCACAGTCATGGCAATCATGTGTTCGGCAATGTCTTGGACATTCATAAATGCCCTTGTTGTTGCCCAATGTGAAAGAACACAAAAGATTGTCACAAGGTGCATTAATGAAATTTAACGGTTGACCCTCAAAGGCTGTAAAGAGTAAAGGATGTCAGCATGTTATAATCTTGCTCGGTTTTAGAGGTTTGACATTAATTTACCAGGTTAACACAAATACAAAATGGAATAATGACTGAAAGACCCTTAACTGTTTAAGTACATTTTTTATGCAGCTAAACAGTATTATTTAAAGATCATTTAAAAACCAGACAAACAAATCAGAAAACAAACGCATTTAAGACTATAAAAACTGCATTAGATTGCAAGCAGGTAATCGTGAAAACATGGTCCAGAAACTCTTGTGAAGATGAAGTTAACTGTGTTTTGAAGTGTTATGAAGTTTTACTTCTCAAAGAAAGCATGCTTCCCTCAGGAAATACATATCTTTAGAAACAATGGCAATAATGTTTACTGTCAAACAACTTATAATAATAACCACTAGCTAGTGAGTTATAGCGAATTCATGCACATGCGTCAAGCTGATGTGGGAAGATCAAGATAACAGATAGCTACGGGATGCGGGCGCCGTTTCATAAACATCTGAGACATCATAGTCATACACTTGTTTAATATTATAGGACTCTCTATTGCGCATTGCTTTTTTATCTCATATTTCTAGATTTGTAAATCTATTTTATTGCAACTAACAGTTGAAAAAAAAGCATGCGCGCTGATCTGCGAGTTGTATCTATATTAGGCAACATATTTACCAATGAATTCAGAAAAATAACGATCAAAGAAACACCAACCTTGTGCTCCGGGCAAGCTAGTGCTGTATCCAGTTAAAACGGTTAGAAGGATCCAAACAGGACCCATATTCACTTTAGAAACTGTGTTAATCCAAAATGCTCAGAAATGCAATGGCTTTAACTTGAATGTGAATTAGTGCTTATCATCGCTGCTCTCCTGCGGACTCAAATCAATCACCAGCGCCTGGGCTTGAAGTCTAGCTGACGGTCGGTAGCATCCAGTCCGACTCCGAGCAGATACAGTCCAGTGCGCTCTCCAGCGAAACTTCCTCAGAGAGAGCGGTTCCCACGCGAAAACCCTAACTCTTCAAAGTACGGGGCCATTGCAAAGACAACTTGAACACGAATAATTACAGAGGAACACGCACTAACAACCACTGAGTGTACGAGCCGCTCTTTAAAGTGAGTTATTGGAGACACGAGCAGCTGCATTCACGAGTTCATCTCCTCCCCCTCTACCACTGTGGGAACAAAACCTGTGGCCATCAAAGTTTGGACGGGTATTAGATTTTGAGGTAGTCTTCGGTGAACGCTATGATGAGCCAAACTAACGTTCTTTTGATTTCTTTAGGTTATTGCTTTTTTTTTTGTTTAAAAATGCATTCCAAACTTGGTGGAATCATGCCAATTATATTTCTATAACGCTGTGCGTGCACTAGAATTATTATTTTAAAATTATTTAGAGACTGCTTAAAATAGTCGAAGGTCTAAAGGTGCAGCAGCGTAATCCGATCCTTGCTCGGTGCTCATTCAAGGACAAAATCAGAAAAACCTTGCACATTTTGTGAACTTAAATCAATTCATACCTTTTAAACCATGCTATGTTTTTAAAACCTCTTCACATACAGTAAGCATTTCTATAACATGATTGTTCTCTTGCTAAGATACCAATGCTTCTTGTAATTAAATACTTAAATATTTACATATATAGCTATTGTAGCAAAAGCCTGTCTTTGTTCTTCTTTGGCCTTAACAAGGATATTTTGAAAAAGAGGAAAATGAAGACAAAACGTACTGCATTGCCATACACTCTGAGCTTAATTAGTTTAGAAAAAGTGAGTTTCTACTGCCACCTGCTGTTATAGGTAGGTGATGACAGGGCAAGAAAAAAAGATACCCCACAGAAGGCCTCAGCCACCAATGCATTTTCACACTGAAAAACGTATTCTTCTCTTCATTTATCATCTTCTCTAGCTTGTTTCCAAATCTAGTTTTCTAAACCTGGCATTGTATATTATGAATATCGTTGGCTCTTTGATGAACTGGTTTTGTTCTTCTTTTATAAATTGGTTTGGACAAAAGCATCTGCTAAATGCATAACTGTAAATGTAAATAGAGTAGATACAGAGGTAATAGTGTTAAGGCAACATTTGTAACCATATGCAATTAGTTTTTGGCATTCCATACCATCACAAATTGATCTCCATTATGATTCTTAATGTGGGCTGAAATCCTTTGCAACAGGGCACCCTTATTGACCACAATGGGCCATTAACCGTGTTACTTCCATACCTAAAGCATGCTACTGTATAAACTGACTTCAGAATAAAATCACACAGTTAGACCATTTTATTACAGTCTAAATGTTTTGTACAATGCAAATATATACAAAGCAAAAATGTCATGCCTTTTTCTCTTCCTGTGGTAATAATTCTTCGATTTTAATGTGCAAACCCTCACTTGACCTACTGCAGACAATTGCTCGCTCAATAAAAGGACCTGGAAGAAAAAAAGCAAAGACACAATACATTTTATTCAAGTCAAAGAATATAAAAAGGTACTTCCACCTAACAACCAATGTTAAATCTGCCTTTAGAGAACATGGACATGCTAATACAGCTGTGGCCAGAATTACCTGCACCCTTGGTATTTATGATCAAAGAAGGCTGTGAAAATAAATCTGCAATGTTAATCATTTTGAACTTTTCTTTTTTTTTTTTTCACAAATATCTAACCTTTCATTGAACTAAAACAATTGAAAATGGGGGAAAATCTCATGAAATAAATGTTTTTCTCAAATACACGTTGGACACAATTATTGGTACCCCTAGAAATTCTTATGAGTAAAATATCTGTGAAGTATATTTCCATTCATATTTACAATTTTGAGCATACCAGGGTTATTATGAACATGAAATTATCCAGCCATGACTTCCTGTTTCACAGTATTATAAATATGAGGAACACAAAGGCCAAGTTTCCTTAATCATTGATCACAATGAGTAAAAGCAAGGAATATATTTCTGATGTGCATCAAAAGATAATTGAGCTTCACAAATTGGAAAGTGACTTTAAGAAAAGAGCTAGAGCAGTGAAAATCCCCATTTCCACCATCAGGGCAATGATTAAGAATTTCCAATGAACTAAAGCTGTTACAAATTTTCCTGGAAGAGGACGTGTGTCTATATAGTCCTAATGCTCGGTGAGGAGGAGAGTTTGAGTTGCTAAAGACTCTCCAAGGACCACAGCTGGAGAATTGCAGAAAATAGTTGAGTCTCAGAGTCAGAAAACCTTAAAAAAAAATAAAAATCAAACAGCACCTACACCACATGTTGTTTGGGAGGGTTTCAAGAAAAAACTAGAAAAGAAATGCTCTCATCCAAAAACAAACTCCACCATATTAATTTGCCAGACACTACTGGAACTTCAAACAGGACAGGGTTCTATGGTCTGATGAAACTCAAAAAAATTTGCTTTTTAAGACAAACACTCAAGATTTGTTTTGGTGCACACAGGTAAACTGTACCCCATGTGTAACATTAAATATCCTAACTGTAAATTTTTAATGTTTTTTGGCCTATAATTTCTTCTGAGGTCCTGTACATCTATGGTTTTAGATACATGGCATCTTTGATTTCTATCAAATACCAACGAAGAAAAGAAACTCAAAACAGTTCTCACTCCTGTTGAAATCTTATAATGGTACTGTTTTGTATCTCCAACCGACAATAATCCAAAAACCAACCTAATAAAAAAACACAAAAATGGTCCTGTGACACTGAACCTTGAAGAGAAGAAGCACCAACATGGAACTGGTAATCTGAAGGATCTGGAGAGATTCTGCATTAAGGAATGGTCTCTGATCTCTTGTCATGTGTTCTCTAACCTCATCAGGCATTATACTCAGAGCTGTTATTATGCCAAATGCAGGTTTCAAAAAGCATTGAATAAAAGGGTACCATTAATTGTGCCCAACGTGAGAAAAAAACATTTATTTCATCATGAGATTTCCCCCATTTTAAAATCTTATTCTCCAATGAAAGGTTAGATTTATGTGATTTTTTTTTTATAAAAGATCAAAATGATTAACAACACAGATTTATTTTCACAGCCTTCTGTTTTTATATTTACCAAGCAAGGTGGCTCAAATTCTGAACCAACGACTGTATACATGTAGTCACAACTGTATAATAAATTTTAAATGACAAGGCACAGCCTAGGCATTTGCACAAAAGAACGTGAATATAATTAGAATTTGTGAGGTGGTTAGGACAATAAATAAAATCACTTAATACATAAATTACTGACCAAATTCTGCTGGTTTATGGCTTGCCACATCTTTTACAATGGCACGGATGTTTTCCAGAATATACTCCTTTGGCATGTCCAGCTGTTTAAAAAACCAAATTATGTTAACAAAGTGGGGGGAAAAGCCTCATAGATGTGAAAATAAGCAGATACCCCCCTGTTCGCTCTTACTTTATTACGAATAGAAGTGTCTGTCACTCAAAGAAGCTCAATGTGACTTACTGTTGCAACTTGTGTGTTGACATAGATGTCCTCAACCATGTATTCATGACCACTCTTGAACAATGCAAGCATTTTGGGAATATTCATTCCAACTGATCCTGATGCAAGCAACACAAAGAGCCATTTAACCTCCGTTTAGTTGCACATTAATAGAACATGCCTGATACATGTGCAACTCACTGACCTCTCTTGCTCTTGGGAAACTTCTTCCTCAGCTTGTTCTTCAAAGGGAGCAGCTTTTGTACAATGTCTGGCTCAGCCAAGTAAAAATCTGCTGTGATCTCATCAGCTAAAATCTGTCATCAACATTGATTAAACGGCACACAAAGTAATTAGGGAATTGCAACTGTAATTGCAAAATCAATATATTATTATTATGTGATAGCCGAAAAACACAGATTGAATTCAGGGTAAGTGGGAACTTTTTGAACACAATAAAAATAAACAGCCATTTTTTACACAAGCAAACCTTTAAACAGTATATGCAGGAATTACATTTCTACCAGCAATGATAAGTTCTCATGAGCTTTACCTTCTCAACCAGTTCTGCTCCACCTGCAACTGCTGCTCCATTCTCCATTGCTATTCTGGCTTGATCTGGATTCTGTAAAGCCATAACTCTACAATTACTGCATGTAAAATGTACAGCCTCCTTTAATGGAGCTGTAAATTATATCAAATCAGTTCAGTCAATGACACCTGTAATGTTTAACACAATAGACCACAGAGTGATGCTCCCACCTCAGTGAAAACCACTATTTTGTTGATGTCCGACTTGAAGGGATGTGGTAAATGAATTATGCTAACAAACGGATCCACTTTTTTCTGAAACAAAAACAATGGAAAGTCATTCATGTTTAATGTTATGTTCAAATGTGACTGTTTGTTGCAGTTATAATGCTGAGTGCAACATAGCTAGTAAGAACATTTATTCAACTGACAAGAGTATTTTTCATTCAATTAACTCAAAATAACACTGTTCGTAATTTATTTAACAATATATAGATTTCATTTTAAAAGAAACCATCACAAGAACAGACTTCTGCATTAGTCACATATTAAATGCTTTTCAACATCACAGTTCATTATTTCAGCAACTGTTCTGATGTACTGATGAATATTTTAACTTTTTTGAATACAAAATAAAAGAATCTTCAAGAAACTGTGCAGAAATTTTGAACTTGATGCATTTAATTTATTAAAGCATGAACAGCTCCAGAACAACTCTGATTTAACAACTGTAACTAAAGCACAGAAAAGCTTTTCCTGGAACATATTTCCAGCACACTAGTCCACACTAGTTTGCGAATTTAATTGAATGTTTAAATGAGTACATTACTGTTCAAAAGTTTGGGGTCAGCAAGTTTTTTTTTTTGGTTTTTATTTGCATTATATTGATTCGAATGAGGTTTAAGACTTATAACTACATTTGTTTATTTTTTCCAATAAAGTCACCTTTTAAAACTTTCCGCTTCATCAAAGAATCCAGAAAAATGTATGTTTCCACAAAAAATATTAACTAGCAGTTTTTTTTTTCCAACACTGATAACATTAAGATGTGTTTCTTGAACATCAAACCGGCATATTAGAATGATTTTTGAAGGATCATGTGACACTGAAGCCTGGAATAATGATGCTGAAAATTCAGCTTTGCCATGCCAGGAATAAATCATATTTTCGAAAATATTAAAGGGGTCATATGATGCGATTTCAAGTTTTCTTTTCTCTTTGGAGTGTTACAAGCTGATTGTGCATAGATAAGATCCCTGAAGTTTCAAAGAAAAAAGTCTCAAAACCAAAGAGATATTCGTTATCAAAGTTAAGACTCTGCCACACCCCCCTAAAACGGCTCGTTCTAACACGCCCCACACATATCTACCTCACTATGTGGAAATATTTGCATAATGTGGCCCAAATGTGCACGCAAAGAAAGAAGACGTGGTTTCAGTAACCACAGTTAGTGTTGAAGCAGCCATGTCAGGGAGACGCTGTGTGTTTCTAGGCGAAAGTGTACAAACGTACATTTATTCTTTTAAGCAAAAGTTACTTAAGGCTATTTTAAGAAAATAACCACCCAAAATGTACCTTTTTCTCCAGCTTCATGTCTAGACGTAGGTTAGTGTATACAGGCTGGTTTTCGGGACTGAAGTCCAGCTTCTGAAAGTTCTTCAGCATTTCAATGGACACGGATGTCTCATAGACGGGTTTGGGATAGTACCTCACCATGTACACATCATCTACTGGAGCCCAGGCTGTGAGTCCATAAGGTTTGTGTCTGTTTTTGTCATCAACCTTTTGTTTCTCTTTCACCACCTTTTCTTGAACAGTCTCCTCTTTCTTCTCTTTCTGCCTACAAAAAGAGTTTTAATGAGAAACATGATTCTTCTCTGCATATAGATTTTTCTCGCATGGTTTCTAAGTTTGTCAGCATGTCGAATCCAGGCTAAATAGTGTTAAGAGAACTCACTTGGCGGCGGCAGCAGCAGCGTAGGATCTGACAGACTGCTGTCTGTGTGCAGTCAGTGAGCTGCAGGAGACAGAAGGAGCTCTGCATGTGAAGAACAGCCTCTGACATCTGGGTAAAACTGTGCGTGAAACAGGACACTTGTGTAAAGCAGAATCAAAATGACTGGGCCAAATGACATGTTAATGATTACATTTTAATTAGCAAATTAGTGGTTCAAATTTATTAAGATTCTATAAGTATGCTTTATCCTTCATACAGACGCACTGCATAAATTCACATAAGCTTAACTATAAGAGATCGTGGTCAAAGTCGTTAGCTTGTGTAGATGCACAGCGCTATATTTAACACATCAGCTCAAGTATACTGCACATGACAGTTTTCATGTTAATAATCTCTGAAAATATAACGGAATACAAAGAACATAAGTAAAATTATATTTAACGTTTCAAAACTGACCTCTTAAAAAATTCCTTGAGGGGGCGGCCATGTTGACAGACTATTGTGTTACACTTAGATTTTCCCGTCTAAATCATCAACACGCTTTAAGCGTTCCCACCCATGTCGTGCGCAACTGCGCATCTAGCTTTAGTAAAAAATATCATGCATACTTAAAATAAATTGGTATACACACACACACTATACTTTATATACTACAATAAACAATTAATGTGTCCGTTATATAATTTAACTTTTCCACCATCATCTTGTTTTAACCAATTGTTTTAGACGGGAAACAGCAACAACATTCTTGTTATTCTTGTTGTTACCATTCATATCAAATGGTCCAATAATCCTGCCTGAAATATGCAAAAGTTGCGCGATAAAGGTAGTTCTGTAATAAGTTAAACTTTGCAGGTTTTTATATAGAAAAGGCATACTATAATAAAACAGAGATATATCGTATTTTTGCGAGAGCACAATGTTCTCCACTTCGAGTAAGCCGTATTTCAGAGTAAAATTTCTCGATTCGTTCTTTTGAGTCGGATCTTTTGAATGAATCGATTGAACCGGTTTGCAAAACCTTTCGTTCAACTTACTGAATCACTGAACCGAGAACAAACTGGCCTGGGGCCTCATTTATAACCTCATATATATTAAACAATACAAACATTAAGGCAGTACAATAAAAAATAAATAAAGACAAGATAAAAAAAACAAAAACAGAAAAACAACAGAATAAACACACAGCTTTGTTGCTAGGGTAACAACCACAAAAAAACAAGGTAACACAATTACATCTTAAGAAGACAAACAGGACGAATATAAAGATACTGTTTTCATAGCTTTCAAATTAACAGAACTTTGGATAGTTTCCACATACTTATCCAAGTCCACTTTAAATAAGGAGAAGATTGAGGTTTAGAGCCAGTAAACTTTTGTTTATGTATGTGAAATTTAGCTTACAGGAAACATCAATTAATTATGTAATATTTTCCGGTGTTCTCTTTTGAATCGTCAAACAATCCAAAGAAAGCATCATTAAAACAACCTCATTTATAACCGGCATCTCTACAACATTATGAAAAGTACCGCTGTATCTGAAGGCTACAACTTGAAGAAAACGGCCAGATTTATACGTTTCCTTTTTAAAATACTTTGTTAGTGACGCACCGAGTCAGACACTTTTACACTGCAATAAACAGGCCTATCTGTTTCCACTCAAAATAGCTAAAAGATATTCACATTATCAGCGAAACTGCAAACATTTAGTTTGATTTGAATTGCTTAAAACAATTGAAATAGGCTACTATTTGGCCAGTGTTAAAGAAAGAGATCAACTCTGTTCTAAAATATTTGACTATTTTAAACAGTTTTTGTTTTTATATTTATTCTGCAGCATAACAAGGATACTGGATGATTTTTAACAATAAAAATTGTGCATGGCACAAATGGCATTTATAGTCCGTATCTCATATTTCCTTAATGTCTTTTATCTTTGACGGTGTTAAACATTGGTGTCACGTGGATGGGAATATGCATGGAAATGTTATGCAGATGAGGTTATGCATAGTAAAACAAGGCGTTGTAAGCTCCATATATGGTGATTTCGGGGAGGAGACGGGGTGGAGATGCACGTACGCGCAGGTTCTGGCGTATGCATGGTTTTATAACCATATATGGTTTCTAGCTTTTGAGCGTACGTACACTTTTAGGATGAAATCTACAGAGAGTTTTATAAAATCCAGCGCTGTGTTTCCCAAAAGCATCGTAAGCCTAGTTGATCGTAGCTTCATTGGTGACAATGGACAATTGTACCATGCTTTTGGGAAACGGAGCCCTGTCTGATTTGCATTCGAAGCGATCCCAGAACGATGAGTGCTCTGACAGCAGAGGCGGACACAGTACTCAACTCCATTACTTGAGTGAAAGTACAGAGACTGCTGGTCAAATATTACTCCATTACAAGTCAAAGTTGTAAAGACAGATTTTAAGTAAAAGTACAGAAGTAATTGCTTTTAGAAGTACTTAAGTACCAACATTTTTTTCCTTTTTTATGTCAATGCACTGTTCTATTATTGTACGTAGTAATACTTGCAATACTTCTGAAGCAACTTAGAATACATAACACCCTAATGATGCACTGACTATCTTGGTTATCTTTGGAAGAAAGAGCTTTTAGAATTTAAAAATGAACACCCTATACCCACCCCCACAAAAGCAGGATGGTAGTGATCTCGCACAGCTCTGACAGTGTGTGCACACATCTATGTGCAACCATTCATCCACATTTGAACAGAGTGAGCAGTGAAATCCTGTAAATCCAGAGTGATAAGGAAGAACAAAAATCAAACCTGCTTTAAAACCCATCAACACAACTGTAGCTGTATAACTTTACAACATCAACACTGCTTTAACAAAAAAAGCAAAACAGCAAGACTTAATTGACATCAAAACAAAAATGATAAAAAGCTGTCTAATCGCTCTCGCTGTACTTCAATGTCACACACAGAACGGTCTGTGCAGTACTGCAAGTCCAACACCTTTTGTGTTTTATTATGAGACGCACAACAGTTCTTCTGTGGCTTTATAGCTAATTTTTCATGTACACAATTTAGCAAAATCAGACAATATTGTGTCTAATATATACCCAATATTACTCCTATTATTGAATTGTCGTATACAAATTACTTAATGTAGCCCTACAAGAGTGATTACTGATAAACTGAAAAAAAAAGAAAGTCAAGTTTTAGACAAGAAAAAAATCACCCACTGACTTTCAAAGCTGCTACATAGTAACGACTTTCTACTTCGAGGACCTTCATAGAAATGTCGTGGAGTGAAAAGTACAATATTTGTCTTTCAAATATAGTGAAGTTAAAGTTAAAGTTCCCAGAAAAAATCCTACTAGTTAAAGTCAGATACTCAAAAAGTGTACTTAAGTACAACACTCAAGTAAATGTACTTAGTTCCTGTCCGCCTCTGTCTGACAGTAAGAGCATTTGGGGTAAACCAAGGATATACTTTAATTAACAGAAATGTCGAAAATTAGTAGCCTTGGCTTTAGTAGCCTAAATTAATAATTATGACATCAACACATACGAAACAAATTACAAGATGTAATCGAATTTAGCATTGTTTAATGTAAATATAAATTTAAGTTCCAATGCCTTTGTTTTTATCAACTGAATCATGCAACTAACCAAACTAGAAAACATCAGGGGCCATGTGACTCGGTTCTTAAAAACTAAAGGTTCAAAAGAACCGATTCGCGGAAAAGAGTCGGACTTCCTATCGTTGGTTGTAAGGGGGCCGTGGACTGAAGCGGAAGCTCAGACAGAGTGTTGTCCTTCCTTCTGCCAGACTCTCAGGATGAGGATCGGTCGCAGTTTGTCTGTATGTCTCTGATCATATCACACCAGCAGCTCCTCTCCCACCGCCCGAATGCAGGTAAGAATCTACGTAACGTACTGCATTCCAGCGTGGTGGTTTTTGGATGTCAAATACGCCTGATGTCCCCAGCACTACCTCCAGAAGATCGGCTAAGGAGACGGCGTGTGCTGTAACTTAATAAACACGAGAGAAGTGTTTCAACCCATTACACGCCACATAGTTTCTCCTGATTAATAGATGACCGTATTGATGACAACGGGTGGCACGGCCAGATCTGCTCCTGGCTTTCATGTTGTTGCTTTCAGCTCACCAAACGAACTTATTTAATGTAAATCACAACTTTGAGCATTCACTGGCATAGCAAGAATAGCTAATAATGATAGCCTTACATAACACAAACCTCGTTATTGGAGTAGTTGACATCTGTGCTAGGTCGTTGACACACTTTTACCTGTAACGCGAAACACCGCGATGTTTTTGAACATCGAGTCCAAGTTAGGTTCAGCTCGGAACTTGTGTGTTTGTGTTATTCACAGAAGTTACTTGGTAACTTCAAAGAGCGGGTTACGTAACGCCTTGGCTGTCATCATCGTGACCAAGCGTTCATTTGCATATTATATGCCGTAGCGTTCAATCAAATAACTTTTATTGTCACATGGCCATATACACAGCGGTTTAGTGAGAGATAAAGACTACAGAATTCACAATACACACAGTGAACAGCTCTTAAGAGTTTGGCATGTGCTCTTGTGTATGTAACAGCTGCGCCTGAATGATTACAGCGCACCACATGTTCTTTCTATACAAGGCCATTAATAAGGGCAGTCGTCTGTTTAAAAGCTGTCGCTGGTGGTTTTACCTATTAATAGGCTGTTATGGGAAAGTGCCGTTTTGCTTTCATCTTTTACAGCTGAAAGGGATTGATTAAAAAAACACACACACAAAACTACTTTAACATCTCCAAAGTTCAACTAAGTTAAACTCTGTCAGTGCCCTAGCCTGCCATAATGTTTTGGCTCGGCATGAGAGATATCAACTACTCAAACAGTTCAATGTATCAGTGTAAACACCAGCCGTCTGTCTGTCTCTCGGTAAGCACTCACGATCTCTCACTTTGGCCTGGTTTCTAGAACATACATGGTTCAAAAGTTTGGGGTCAGTCAGTATTTTTTTTTTTTTTTTGAAGAAGAAGAAATTAATACTTTTATTCAACAAGGATGCAATAAATGATCAAAAATGCCAGTAAAAAAACAAGGGCCCAAATTTATAATTATTATAAAACTTTTTATTTCAAATAATGCTGTTCTTTTGAACATTCTATTAATCAAATAATCTTGAAAAAATGTATCATGATTTCCACAAAAATATTAAGCAGCACAACTGTTTTTAACGCTGATAATATTAAGAAATGTTTCTTGAGCACCAAATCAGCATATTAGAATGATTTATTAAGGGTAATATGACATTGAAGAAGATAAGTAATGGCTGCTGTAAATTCAGCTTTCCTTTCACGGGGGTTAAAGTACATTTTAAAATAGGCCTATATTAAAATAGAAAACATACAATTATTGCGAGAGAGTAAAATCTTTGCAGTTATTTCAAATTGTTGTTGTTTTTACTGTATTTTTGATTAAATAAATGCAGCCTTGGGGAGCATAAGAGACTTCTTTCCAATCCCAAACTTTTGAACTGCAGTGCTGGTGAGATGTTGATATTTTACAGCTTCGCTTAGTACCTACATATTGTTTTTTTTTTCTTTAGCTTCATTTTAAATTGAACTTAAGCAATTCTTAACTGATGTCAGAAAAAAAAGTTTTTCCTTGTCACAAGTTCAAGTGCAGTTGTTGGTTTGTTGACTGCTTTACATCATGTTTACATAATGCCAGTTTGTCTAAGGGTGATCTGGCTTGATCTGAGGCCTTAGAGGGAGTCACTCTCACAGCATTCACAGAATGAACATTGCAAATACAATTACACTGCCAGCAGGTACATAGAACAGGCTTTCAGCTTTCTCTCGGTTTATGATGATTTCTTACAGACATTTTGAGAAAATTAGTGATACTGTAGCTGAGAGAAAAATGACCTGAGTAACATACTGTAACTAAAAGAAATGAAGTTTAATTGTTCATTTTCTACATGTATTTTCAGATTAATAGGCATGCCAAAGGAAAAATATGATCCTCCAGACCCACGCAGATTATATACCATCATGTCAGCAGAGGAAGCAGCCAGTGGGAAGAAGTCACACTGGACCGAGTTGGAGATTTCTGGTTAGTTATTATTCCTCATGCCTCAACTCATACAATGAGTGTATTTTTATGAATGTGCTACTGACGGTACAGTAAATTGACATGAGAGAATTTAATGAATAAATCAGTGAACGTGAAGGCCTACTTATACTGATCTGCTTAAAGGGGTCATATGATGCGATTTCAAGTTTTCATTTCTCTTTGGTGTGTTACAAGCTGTTCGTGAATAGATAAGATCCCTGAAGTTGCAAAGACTAAAGTCTCAAACCCAAAGAGATATTCTTTATAACTTTGAAGACTTGTCCACGCCCTCCTAAAACGCCTCGTTTAAACACGCCCTCACATGTCTATGTCACTGTGTGGGAAGATTTGCATAACGCCGCCCAAATGTGCATGCAAAGAAAGGAGGAGTAACTTTATTGTTGCCGCCGCCGCCGCCATGTTGTGAAGACACTGTGTGTTTCGTTGTGAAAGCGAAACTACTTTGTTTGGTCTTCCAAAAGAGGACACGACTAGAAGTCAGTGGTTAAGTTGTATTTACAACACTGTTCCAGAACACTTCAACCCAAATATTAAGATGTGTGCAGTGCTTTTTATGGAGGACTGTTTCCTGATCCTGATAGAGTAGACTACAATGCCGGCTGTTCTGACTCAGCCTGTAAGTACGTTTTCATATTTAAAGGATTTGCCACTTACGATTCAAACGCGAGTTTTGAGCAGTGTAGAGTAGCGCTTGTTTGTAATTTCTCCGATCACAAATGCAGACATGGTTTTATGTTTGCGCGGCGTGATGCACCGCAACGTGTAAAAAGATGGTATAAATCATTATAATCCATAATTATGTCCCCACTGAATGCAACAATTGCCTTGTTTATAATGGGTTTTAATGTTTTTGTCTCATCGCTCCGGCCGGACAGGGCATCACAGTATGTGTATAACATTTCCGTCACACGCTTGAGGTATTCGGCCAATCACAACGCACTGGATAGCTGGTCAATCAGAGCACACCTCGCTTTTCCAGACGATGAGCTTTGTAAAAATCGACGTGTTTCAGAAAGGCGTGGCATAGAGGATAAACAATAATGTACATTATTTGGAAAATAATGTGTTTTTTAACTTTAAACCGCATCAACGCATTTCATTACACCAAATACACAAAATAATGTTATTTTTAGCAACATCATATGACCCCTTTAAAAAGTGGCAGATGCTTTGATCCAAAGTGACGTGCATTGCTGAGTATATACATATATCAGTATGTGTGTTCTCTGGGAAATTTGGAAAATATTTGTGCACTCTGCCTGTGCTTCCATTGTACAGGGCGGGTCAGAAGTCTAAGCAGCTCAATATGGACGCTGACCCATCTGACTGCTCTCCACATCAACAACAACAACCTGAGCCGGATTCCTCCTGAAATCGCAAAGCTACCCCATCTCGTCTACCTAAACCTGTCCTCCAACAAACTGCGCAGCCTGCCAGCAGAACTCGGCAACATGGTGACTCTCAGGTACGTGACAAATTGGTCAATCTCTACGGATTCCCTTCAGACTGAAATTAGGTCAAATAGTTTTGTTGACCTTTCAGCATTATTACAGGTTCTTAAAGACAAGTGCCATTAAAAATATTTTTATAAAATAGAGAAAATATATATAATAAAACTAATTAGGATGTGACTCAACTGGACTTATTACTCTATTAAAGCTAGTCTCTAAGAAATAGTTTAGGCCTTTTTTTTTTTTTTGCTTTGAGCATTTTATCCGTTACACTAAACAGACGCCTTGTTATATGGTCACATTTGTTTCTTACTTAGTGTATTTTTTTTAGGGAATTGCTTTTGAACAACAACTGTTTACGAGTTTTGCCTTATGAACTTGGCCGGCTTTTCCAGTTGCAAACACTTGGCCTCAAAGGTAAAGATTTATTTTATTTTATTTTAACAAATGTTGTTTTATATTATACAGTACATGCAGAACAAGCATGCAATATTTTTCCTTAGGCTTGAGAACAAAATTTCTTTCCCAGGTAATCCATTGTCCCAGGATATACTCAACCTGTATCAGGAGCCTGATGGAACAAGGAAATTATTGAATTACATGCTTGACAATCTTGCAGGTAATAACGGACACAGTTGCATAGCTGTTTATTAATACAATACAGATAAGGTATTCATTTAATTTTCTTCTACTTTTTCCCCTCCCAATATTAGTCCACCCAGAACAACTCCCCCAAAGGCCTTGGATCACTTTGAGGGAGCGAGACCAAATGATGCCCACAGGTACCTACTAGCGCCCCGTCACTGGTTTTTAAAAATCATGATATAGCAAGGAGCAAAGCTAATATTAAATGCTTGTGTTCTCAAGCTGTGTTCACAGTAATGTGTTACAACGTACTGTGCGACAAGTATGCAACAAGACAGTTGTACGGCTACTGTCCCTCATGGGCCCTTAACTGGGAGTACAGGAAGAAAGGCATCATGGAGGAGATCACGAACTGTGATGCTGACATCATCAGCCTGCAGGTATGAACTCCTGTTTCAAAATTAAAAAGGAGCTCGGCTGTTTTTTTGGAGAGAAGCCTAAAGCTGTATATTTCTTTTATAAATCTGACAAATCTAAAGACACTTCGAATGTATAAAGGATGCAACACTACTATATCAGTACTCAAGATTAACATGAGATTGGCTGAAACTGTATGTGTTATGTCCCCTTTAAAATGTAATTTATTCCTGTGATGGCAAAGCTGCATTTTCAGCAGCCATTACATTAGTCTTCAGTGTCGCATGATCCTTCAGAAATCATTCTAATGTGCTGATTTGGTGTTCAAGAAATTTTTCTTATTATTATTACTGAAAACAGTTGTGTTGATTAATGTTTTTGTGGAGGTCTGTATATACGATTTGTTTGGGGGTGGATTAAGGTGTGCTGAATATAGGGGAAGATTCAAACCATAAGAGAGAGAGCCGGATTGATAAATAAGAGGGTTGTAATATAGGACGACCGTGGTTGAACTGAGTGTGTCAACAGTAGTCTTGTGAGCGAGGGTGCTCAGTTAGTCGGGTCTCTTTTGATCATAAGAGTAATCACCTGCAGCTAATTAATAAGATAATGAATCTCTTAACAAAAGAAAATCTAACTGACCCCAAACATAAAAAGCTAGTGTACCGCTCATCCATGTAACTTCTAATATGATGAATCAATATATAGTGCTTTACGTAAACAATTAAGCTAAATTATTAAATGTGTAAACAATATATTCCACGTGACTTGTATGGAAGGATATTCCGGATAATTTTCAAAACAAAAATGGAAATCGTGCATTTGTTTCCATTTTCTTTTCCGTGTATGTAACATCTCTGCCCAATTTTAAATGGAAACGCAAAGTCCATTTTCAGTTGCATTTCCAATGTCTTACAAGTTATGATTCTGTCATTTTGGAATATCAATAGAGAATAACTAATTTGCTATTTCACTTTCTCCGCGTCCTGCTCCAACCCTCACAAAATTCAAATGTATTCACAATCTTGCATCTTGCTCTTGCATTTCCAATGCCTAACACAGTCAGCTGGCAATCAGTCTTGAGTGTGGGGTTTATCGATATAGTCGGAAAGTATGCCACGTCCACTACTGGTGGAAAACCAAGAACCGTTTTCATTTTTATTCTTTCTTAGGCTAAGTTCACACTACATGACTTTAAACGTCGGCAGATCGCTGTGCTGTTCAGACTACATGACTTGATTGTCTGTCTTTAAGTCATTGTGGTGTTCACACTACATGACTCTATGTAAATGATCCGCAACCGGGGGTTACACACTACACAAGCTGACAACAACTCTGTCACCCAACGACTCTACAAACCACGTTTTGTCACAAAAACACACGCGGGAATGACGCGAAACAACACGTGAAACAGAAGTTGTTTATTTGAAAATGGATGTCGGGAAGAAATTAGCACTGCAAGCTGTTTGCTCGATGAAAAATTTTGCTCCATTTATTGTGTCCAAACTTTTCTTTAAGCCATGTTGCTGCTGTTGTTTTTCTTCCGGTGACCTCAACTCATGCCTTGCTCTCTCATTGGCTGTAGCTCATCACGACACCTGACACCACGTGATGTTGAGTCAGCCGACCCAAGCATAGGTCTCTGCAAGAAAGTAATGGGAGTTACCAGATCGGGGCGTTTTAGACCATGTTTCCTGATTGGCTGACGTCGTAGTGACGGTAGGTTTAGGGGTGGGGTTAGGTAAGTGGGATCATTTTGATTGCATGATTGAGAAACACCCTGCAGTTTGAAAACACCCACAAATTCAGAAATGCCCACTTTTGCTCTGCAGAGACCTCAATCTTGGTCGACCGGTCCAGATATTTAGCATGCTAGATATTTGTTTGCCGTCGGAGAGGTGTCGGCGACGCGTCAGCAAGCCTCTTTGATGCGTCGTTGAGTAGTTCACACATAAAGATTGCAGAGCGCCAATCACCCGCTGATTTTCCCGCGATCACAGCCCGACCTGTCGGTGAGCTCGTTAACTTGCAAATCGGGCTAATCCTGTAGTGTGAATTTAGCATTATGAGGAAAATGGGGACAAATAGCCAATAAATTTCTCTTTTTGCAACAAAAAAGTCGTAAAACTGTTGTTTGGGGGGTTTTTTTCTTTCACTTCGAACAATGCCAAAAACCTGGAACTAAATATTTATTACCTGCAAACAAACAAGCAACATCTAGAAGAAATCTTACATACATCTGTGGAACCTCACAACTGAACGGGGTCTCACAACGGACGAGAAGCGCAGCGCCTCACCACGTATTTAAAATTCGGACAAACTGTTTTCTATGAGTGTACGCACACCGGCGGCGCCACTCAGCGTCTGTCCGCGCCACAGAGCACCACTCGCTAGTTTTCCATTAAATCACTTTAGATTTGTCCCAAATTATTGTTGATGTATACAATGACGTCACCCTAGGCTGGAAGATTGTGTATTGTGCATTTTTCAGCAAAAAGCTTATCTGTGGCTTGACTAAAGTCTGTATGCTTCATATAAAGAGCTATAACATGGATCACGCTTTCTCTTTCTGTTTGCTCTTTGTCAAACACCAAACTTAAAACTCATCAACACCCACTTTGTTCAATTGCGTTTGGATTAGGTCTCAACATATGCGTCCACAAATTGAAAATGCAAATACAATTTGCAATTCCTTTTGAATATCATTCTTTAGACTTGAGTGTGGTGCTTTAATATCAGCAGTGTTTTATACTTTGCTCTAACGCTCATTCTCCAGCTGCATGTGCAGAGTTCAGTACAGTTGGCTTGGCAACATATTCACAGATTCGTTTTGAGGCAATTTAGGCTGTAGCTGGTTGTCTACGATTGAAAAGAGGTGTTATTTGTGTAGTAACAACTTTTAGCTCACAAGTTATTGATCTGAGAAATTCGAATCGGTGAATACGTTGCCAACTTTACTGAACTCATGTGCAGGAGGTGGAAACAGAGCAGTACTACACTTTCTTTCTGGAAACACTGAAAGAGCGTGGATATGATGGCTTTTTCTGTCCAAAGTCTCGTGCCAAACTCATGTCAGAACAGGAGCGGAAACATGTAGATGGCTGTGCTGTGTTCTTCAAGACTGAGAAGTGAGAATCTCCTTCTGTCTTCTTACAAGGTTTAAAAGGAAATTATATTAAAGCTCATCTTGTGCACTTTTTTATTTTCTAGATTTACTCTGATGCAGAAACACACAGTGGAGTTCAATCAGGTTGCCATGGCAAACTCGGAGGGCTCGGAGGTTATGCTAAACAGAGTCATGACCAAAGATAACATCGGAGTAGCTGTCCTGTTGGAGGTGAAGAAAGACTTGTTTGCTAGTGGTAAGGACCTTGAATGATAACTCTGTAGTTCACATTAAATAGCTCAATTTAGGTTTCCTGTTCTTCACTGACACACCTTCTGTTTAGCTTTGTCCTGTAGATGGCAGCAAATCACAAAGTTAAAAATGTTTACATGCGAGGACAATAATAACTAGTGTCTCTGAAAATAAATTAATGTTCACAAACAACACTGTGTCAGTAGAATTCATTTTGAGCCCAAAAATTATTCAAACTAATTATTTGGAGTATATTACTATGTATTTATTACATTCGTTTTTTTTTGTTTTTTTTTTGCTATGTGTGGCAAGTTAGGAAATTGGATATCTAGATATTGGCCACTTTGAAAATAACATCGGTAGCATTCTCTGAATGTTTTAGAAGATGCAGCTGGAATTAAATGAAATTATGAAACATTTATGTCTGTCACAATTTGGTAATCCAAGTTAGTCATAAGTGATATGCTGCTCTGATATATAAAATTAAATCCTGTGGTTGAATTCAGTGTTAGGTTGGATTTCAGTGATAATATACTTTTTAATTCCTTCATGATGCCTCGATACAGCTGAATACGATTTCTTAAGCATACACACTTTTTGATGAGTTCTGCTTTATTTCTTCTTTCTCAGCGTATTCTTCATTTTTTTCCCCCTGCAATCTACAATATTTTTGTGTTTTCAAACTATTGCAATACTGATTACACTTTGAAAACAGAGTTTCATGTTCACATTCAGCTTTTGAATTTCTCTGAACTAGGAGCAATGACCTTGATTATAAAATATCTTATTTAGATGTTACAGCTCCATTTGCTTCCTCTTTAGTAAAATACTTCCATCCCATTCGTTTTACTGGTGTTATAATGCAGGCTTAAAGCAGCCTGCAGAGGAACAGTTCCTGCTGGTAGCTAATGCCCACATGCACTGGGATCCAGAGTTCTCAGATGTGAAGCTCATCCAGACCATGATGTTCCTGTCTGAGCTAAAGCGCATCGCTGAGAGGGCATCGGGCTCCATCAATTCTGCATCTCCCACGTCAGACACCAGCACCATCCCTATAGTCCTGTGCGCTGACCTCAACTCCCTCCCAGACTCTGGTAAGTGATATCTGGAACTGCTTATTGAAGATAAATAGTTAGAGGGAATGGGGAACTCACTTGGGCAATCTATATTGTGTAAATTCCAACTAAGATGAGTTCAAGAAGTCCACGTAAGCAAGCCGTAATATAGCGCCCATGAAGTGGATGGCAGGCAGTTGGCTTTGCGTTCCTTGTAATAGGATAAGTGTCTGTCAATATTTCAAATTATGAAAGACCTGAGTATCGATAAGCTCGGAGTTAACGGTTCTGCTATCGGTACTGGAGAAATGAATAAAACACACATACATTTATTATTGCTATATATAGATTATCTTGCAAATTCTATCTCACCAGAGTCGCCAGCTGTTTTTATAAACATTGGTCTATGATGCATTTTTGCTATTCTCAATTCCTCGCGCCCACGCGGAGGAGCTTCAGCACGCGCAACATGAAAGCCCTGTTTAACTATGATAGAAGAGAGAACTAAACATTCAAACATCTGCTTACACTTTAGGCCTGTGGCTGTTTTAGTAAGCTAATTTTATTTTTTTTTTTTCGATTTTGGCTTCTAAGGATTATACAAAAGAAGACATGAGGTAAAGCTATTAAAAACTAGCTGCATTTCGTATTGCGCAACTTCTTTCCCTTCACAGCGGTGCGCATTCGTTCCTCCCTAAAACCCTAACTTAACGTCAGAATCTGCTCAATCGGTGATTGTTGTAAAATGCCGCCTTTACTGTTGCTAAATTGCAGGACATATTTGATAATAAAACGTTCCAAAGCACAATCCGCACAAGAGACGCTGTTCCTCAGGCTGAAATGTGTGCACACGGCGCGCTCCAAAACAGACAAACAAATGACACTTTGAGCTAAGGGGCGGATGTCCAAACGATCAAATACACACAAAATATGTCAAAATGGCCGGCTTGGAGAGTGTTCACTTAAACACAGTTTATGTCTCAAGTGGAGGTGAACAGTTGGGAGAAAATCCGATGTGTGATATTATATTGTCTTAAAGTGACAGACTGGTGCTTTTGGGCCATCAAAATGCAAATCTGCTGTTAATCTGAATAACGTTGTAGCTTTAATAAGCAGTAATCTATCAATACATACAATGAAAACTATGCAGTGTTCATTTACATTTGATTTTTTTTGTAGGCTATTACTTACCTGAACATTAATGTTAGTAGAACTTCATGGAAAAATGACAGCACTGTTTATTTCATTTCATTTGTATATTTGTTTTATTGTATTTGTCAGTTTGTTTTACTTTGTTTCTTTGTTCATGTTCTTACTGTATCTTATCTTATGTATAAAACACAAAAATGCCTGCACACTGGTGCATTTACAAATTTGTTTTATATTCATTTCATTAAATATTTTTTTTACATTTCAGAATATAAATCAATGTTAATTAAGCTCTTAATTTGTCATATATATATATTATATATATATATAATATATATATATAATATATATATATAACGAAAAAGTACTGATAAGAATACCGTTAAAGTACCGAATTGATAAGCAGTATCAGTAAGAGTACTAATACCGTTAAAACCTTAACGATACCCATCCCTAGGTGTGTTAGAACGAGGCGTTTTAGGTAGGCGTGGTTGACTTAACTTTTATAAAGAATATCTCTTTGGATTTGAGACTTTAGTCTTTGCAACTTTACAGGTCTTCTTTATGCACCAAGAGCTTGTAACACTTCAAAGAGAAAGGAAAATTGAAATCGCGTCATATGACCCCTTTAATGTCATTCCTAAGAGAAATATGGACATAAAATTTAGATTCGGCATGAAGCTCTTGTCTCAGCATTACTAGGTTTCCTGGCCTTTCACAGGTGTGGTGGAGTATCTAAGTAATGGTGGAGTTGCAGAAAATCACAAAGACTTTAAGGAACTGCGTTACAGTGATTGCTTAACCAACTTCAGTTGCAACGGCAAAAACGGCAAGCCCGATGGCAGTATCACGCACAGTTTCCAGCTGAAGAGTGCCTACGAGGGGAATCTCATGCCCTACACCAACTACACTTATGACTTCAAGGTGAGGAGATACATAATTCAGATATATTTAGGTTTCACGGTTTTAGTGAATTGTGATTTGCTTTGTTATTGTCTTGCACTGAAACCCCAGTGCACTAGGAGCTGCTGGCTCCTAATTTTATATTATTGTCACAGATTTTTATTTATCTTTTTTTTTTTACCCATTTTTGAAACCTGCTTTCTCCTATTTTGTAGGGCGTTATTGACTACATCTTCTTCTCTAAGACACAGATGCGTGTTCTGGGCGTTCTGGGTCCACTGGAGACTCAGTGGCTGAAGGACAACAACATAACTGGCTGCCCCCACCCGCACATCCCCTCCGATCACTTTTCCCTTCTGGCTCAGCTGGAGTACCACCCGCCTTTACCCCCCCTCAACGGGCTGCACCTGCCTGTCCACAGGTAGTGCAGCCCCCCTTCCCCAAACCATGGACGAATGATGAGCTCCTACAAATATAGGCACACACATTAAGGAGTGAAGTACTCACCTACTTTGTTCCTTTTTTAACCTTTGCACACGATTATATGATCTTATTACGTTTTCCAACATGAAAACAAAAGCTTAATACCAAATTAGGGTTGGGATTCTCTGTTTGGTACCAAACAAATGCTGCTTTCAGGGAAATCGAGTCTAAATGTGAGATTGTGTAAGCCATGTGTCAGTATTTGGATGGTAGAAATGTGTAACTTAAGCGAAGACAGATCATGTAGCATAACAATGTCAGCAAGAGTATTACAAAAAAGATGTTTCAGTTTGCATCCTCTTTTAAATTCCCCTTCAGCATCTCATAAATTTGACAAGAAATCATTATGACAGCATTTAAATCTGTGAATTTCCCAGTACAATAATACCCCATTTGTCTCTTTATTATGCAATCAAATATTAGTTCATATCTATTTTTAATTGAAAATTCTTAATAGTGCAATGTAAAGTATTATGCAAACTTGTCTTTTGGTCAAAAATGTACACTATTAAAGAGGATCCCAGCCCTACTGATTATAACCCAGCTGTGCGGTTTTCTCTTGCTGCTTGCATCAGCATCTAAATCACATCACAGTACTGATGTATATTTACACAATACAAGTCCTCCCTGCCTCAGTGATCTCATGATGTCAGCGAGAATCTCTTGATTGGTAGATGGTTGACGTTATTGGTACAATTTATAATTGCTACAGAAGACTACCTAGGGGTTTAAGGCATAGTTTGCCCAAAAATGAAAATACGGTCATTTTACTCACCCTTATGGTGTTCCAAACCTGTATGACTTTGTTTCTTCTGTGGAACAGTTTTCATTTTTGGGTGAACTATCCCTTTAACTCAGGCTAATTCAGCTTAGTCCTGTTTCACATTTGTTTCAATGCTAATGGCTTGCCAGCTGCATCGGTACAGAATGAATGTTAATTTATAAATGTCATTTTGTGATTTGTTGGAGAAGAGAAAAATGACATGATTCTTTCATTTTATTTGTTTGGCACAACTATACGATTCGAGATTCGATACGATTCTGTAGTTAAAGGCTGTTCTCACTGTTATATCTACATATTTATGGTTTGCAAGGTTGGCATGCTAAAACACAATTTTCGCTAAATTTTTCTAAAAGCTGTAATACGCTACACAAACTAACACAGAAACATATCTGTCATTGCTAGGAGACGAATAACCAGTTCAAACAATATGCGTTGTAAAATCATCTCAGACATTTTTGATGTTGTCCGACTGGACATAGTTCATAGTCCGAAGCGGAAAAAAAAAAGAAAAAAGTCTGTGCCCATCATATACACTGTGATTTTCTGTGAAATCTGTCAACTCAAATCTGCATTTGCTCTGACTTTAGGCAGCTAGTGTCAACTTGTCAAGAGTGCAAACCGTGGTAAAAGTTGTGTAGTGTATTTATAGTCTTAAACTGAATGAATTTGGGCAAACTATTACATTTTCTAAAGCATTTATTTGATGTCAGTGGCATTAGTGTTGTCTGTCACATGACTACTGTGAGAACATTTCCCTGCATGAATTCAGACTTTTATAAACTAAAAAATAGCAATCATCAAAATGTATAAAGCAAGGTCTTGAGTTAAAATCCTGGAGCATTTTGTGATGTTTAACCAATGAGGAGCTTAGGTTGTTGATCGTATTTGTCTATTCGACATATCCAGGCTCACTTAATGTCTTTTTTGTACAAAGCTATAACTTCCCTAACATGCTTCAGCAGACTGTGCCTTGTTCTGTGTTGAGCTGGTGTGAGTAATACGTTTCAAAAGGAAGCTCAGAGGTGCTGAAGTGGACTATTTAGTGTTGGACTATGTGTGCTGCATGCTACTTATCACTTACTGCCATCAGACTTCAGAAAATAAACAACCACACTGATTAACTCACATCCCTGTTCAATTTAATGACATATTTGGTTTGGATACGTGCAACACCTTCACATTTTAGATTTTTAGTCAGCAAAACCGAAGTATTTATTTACAAAAGTATTTAATCAGGTTAATCACGCAATGCTGTGCAAATTCGACATTGCATCATTTCTAAAAGTGGAACACTTTTGAGCATCAGTGCTTTCACTTTTTGTCACTTTTGCAGAAATTGATAAGTAGAGCATTCCTCTTTGATCAAACTGTGCCTAGTCTGAACCATCTTTTCTACAGCAGTACTGCCTGTGAAAGCAAGACGCTTACAGAGTGAGCCAGCACCAGCATCCATCCCTGCACCCTTCCATCCACTCATCCATTCATCTGTCCATCTCTTCTCTTCACCAGAGAGACATGGTGACTACTTAAGTGGCCGTGATACAGTTATAATGTTTTTATAACTGTAAGCAAGTCAATTTGCAATCAACATTGTTTAGTGGTAGCAGTAGTTTTGTTTTCTGGTGGATACATGTGTTCTCCTTGCAGAAATTCCCACTGAACAAGCTGAACATATTTATTCATGGCAAAGGGTCTGAATGACCAGCTATTTTAATCCAGATTGATGAACATGCAGTATTTTTAAACTAGTAATAAAAGCATGTGGAAAATAGCAGTAGTCTTTCATTGAATATGGATTATGGCACCAGGGTTTGAGGTCAGTCTTGATAAGAAATTCAAATTAATGAAGGACTTGCATAATTGTAAGATGATGTAAAGTATTGTTTTGCTAAGAACTTTGAGAAACAATGATTAGAATATCCAAAAAAGAGCATTTTCCCAATGAGATGATGGCTTAATCACTGGATTTTCTCATTGACTTTGGGAGTTTTTTTTCATGCAGTTTATCCTCCGCTGAGGAATACACATTTTGTAAATCTTGTTTAGTCTATAAACATATATGGTGATGATTATATTGGTGGAAAAAACTTTCTGTTTGCAAATGAAAATGATGCTACATGTGGCCCATTTGTAAAACAAGAAATTCTCAACAAAGTCCTAGTCTCCCACCTTAAAGGCAATAAAGATGTCATTTTAAAGGAAGAAGGTTGTGAGTTTTATTTCAAAAGAATAATTACAGATTTTGTAGACAGCCTACGATAACAAATTTGTGACTACGTAAATATGGCCTGATAACATTCAGCACACGAGTTGCCTGTTTAACGAAAAAGAATAGTTGTGAAGTAGGAAGTGGAAAATGTCTTTATAGCAGTTGTTCTTGTCCGCTTTGATTTATGCCGCAGTGGGTTCGGCACTTTCCTTTACATTTCTTTTGCTGTACAGTAGGAAAAAGAAACAAAGACAACCATTAGACAATGCAAAGAAAGATAAAACAAAAGGTAAATTCTAGCTTAAACAGTCTTGTTTTTGGGAGTTAAGACTTAAACCCTACCTCCTCATTACTCTTGTGAGGACTTTGTTGATCCATTGTGCTTCAGGGTCTATGCAAACTGTTTTGTTGTCCTTTTTGGTAATCCTGAGGAATTTAAAACGATTTAATAAATATATGCAACAATATTTGCCTGTCTTACACAAATGTATGGGCGATAAGTGACATTTGTCTGAGAGCTGCGTGGGCAAATTAATGAAAAATGTAACCTATTTTCGAGAGCGCTGAGGTTTGTCAGAACAGAGGAAACATGCACCCCCTTGCACATTTCCCTCATGTCTGTGATTGAAGTGTGTGTGCCACCGATGAGTAGAAGCAAAACATCATGACTCACAAGATCTCAGTTTTGCGACAGTGTGCTCCCGAAGGCAGGATCTCAATCCTCTGGAACAGCCGAGATGGGATTATGGATGAGGTGGTGGTCACACACTGACAGTTGCTGTTGACAACAACACCATCCATTGGCAATGCTGAAAGAAGCCATGTAGATACAGTTAGAATGACATGTTGTAACCATTCTATCAGAAATAAAATAGACAGAATAAATGGCTAGTATGTAAAAAAAGAATTAGGACAACAGTTGAGTGCATAATTAACCTGCAGTAAATTACAGCACATTTGACCCTTTAACAGATCCACCTTTTAAACTTCGAAAGCACTTGGTTTGTACAGACATCTTTGTATAAAAACACCACATAATATTGACCACACAGAATGCTGCACCACTAAAATACAAAAATAAAATACATTTCTATACTCTTACCAAAGAGGGTTGTGAAGCAGCAGGCTGCAGTAGCTGCCAGCAGTAAATAAGAGAGCAGAGACATGTTGAGGCTGAGATCAGATGTGGAGTGAAGCAAGTCTAGGATGAGAGGCGTCTTCTGCCCAGTTTATATTGATGCTCAGAAGAGGAAGTGATAAACGTATAATAGAAAGTGGGTGAAAAAGAATTATGCATATGAGTTGGAATTTTACTGTCAGAGGAAACTAATTATATAGCTTTACTCTTAACGGAGATGGAAAGATAATCACATCAATTCACAATATAATATTGAATATTTTAAAGTAATTTACTTCTGAATCTCAATAATGGATTTTGTTAACTCACTGGCGATATTTAACACATGGCAAGAAACGTTTGAATTTTTTTTTTGAGTGGGGGGGGGGTCATTGGCAGTTTGTTTTTTATTGGATTAGTTATCTCATCAATAATAAAAACTCAAAGTGTATTTAGAAGATCTTCCATCCTCTCACATACAGCCTACTGCATGCACTAAAAAACTCAAGAATAGAAATAATTAGGGAAGATACCCATACAGTACATTATTCAATCAATGAGCTATAAAAGGGGGGAAATACATGCACAGATGCATAAATACATTTTAGAAACAAGTTACTTTCATGTTGCATGTTTCTTATCACAATTGTGCAGTCTTATTCTTTTATCTGTAAACAAGGGCTTTCACTGTTTCACTTTGGAACCTGGTTTTCATTCTCTTGAAATTATGTGAAATGTAGTTTTCAGTTTCATGTTTTAGTTCTTGAGGGAGGCTAAAAGGTGATGTTTCCTCATCTTCACAGAACCAAGTGGTTTGAACTACATTTTGTGGCCCTGATTATCTTCTCCCCCAAATGTGCAGTACACAAATATACTGTCATCTGACATTTGTGTTGTGAGGTCTGATTTGATTGTTAAAGTCAAAACAAAGCTTTCTTTTAAGGCTGATGCATAATAATACTGTGAGGCAATATGTCAAAGTTCAAGCAACATAGTGTGTATGTGTGTGTGTGTGTTTGTTTGTGTGTGTGTGTGTGTGTGTGTGTGTGTGTGTGTATAACGAAACAATTTATATAATTATATAAACAATAACTAACTAAAAAAAAAGGCAATCCAAAAAGAAAAAGAAATGCACCTCTTCCAATAAATATCTGTAAAGCTTATTTGGATTTTTCAAAATTATCTTTAAAATACAGGGATGTTTCTTTTTTGCAGAGTTTATAAACAGCACATAAGTTAGTAGTAGTAAAACATTTGACATGATGCAAGTAATATAAATAGTATTTATATTAAAGTATGAATTACTTGAAGATAAAAAGCTAGTCTTAGACTCAGATTCCCGTTTTAAGATGGACATTTTAGAGTACTGGTTGCATAATCAGTGTATGAACATTTTGCTGAAACTTGTTTACCAAAATAGTTTGATGGTAAACACAAGTGCCTTGTTGGACAGACAGAAATTGCAAAAGAAGGAACAGAAAATGCTGCCTTTGTCAAGCTGTATATTTTGTCTATTTTCAGACTGCCCTGAACAAGTGCTGGCTCGGGCATTTCTTTACCGTAATGGACTCTGGAACTTTTTTTTTAACCATATATGAATTGGCATCATGAACCCAGCATCTAGTAGCGCTACCATGCATCAAAAGTCATGGACAGCAAGAAAATGTGTTCCTAAACTGCTCTGAAACGACAAGCAATTTGTCCAGAAATAGATCCCACTGAATAACAGTGGAGGGATTTGAAAGCAGTTTGAAACTGGAAGTAGGCAGTCTTTAGACTAAATTAAGCTTTAGACTAGAATTAGGCTAAACTGCCATCATTGGTTCCTATATGAAGCACATAATTACAGATATACAGTCCAAATGCTCTGTTATTAGATTAAACTTACAGTGCAAACAAATACTGCCCAGGCCGTTTTAGGATTTCGTAATAATAATGTGCTATTATTTTATTTTATTTTTATTATAACTATAATTAGCCTACTTGACTAGTGAGGACCATAAAATATTTCTGTAAAACTAATGCTTTTTAAATACCCTGATTTTCAGTTTGTTTGTTAGTTTTTTTTCATTTTCTAAACTTGGTCAGTTATCAAAATCTTTGTCTCTAGATCCCAAGAGATCTTTTTTCTTTAAATTGTCTTTGACCTTTACAGTAACTTTTTGTCTACATGTTTCTAAACCTATATGAATCAGGAAAAAGCAACATCCTCTCGCGTATATTTTAGAATGTAAATACAAATGACAGAAACTCAAGCTTTCATCTGGTTTTGTTTTTCTTCAAAAGGAACATTTGTTTTTCAGGTGCAGCTTGTTCTTATAAACCAATTATGCTCATTTATATTTTGGTGAAAAATTATACATTTTTGAATAAATGACATTTTTCTGAAAGTTCTGAAGAAAATTATGTACTAAGTTTAGTTTAACATTGTGGTGGAAATTACATTTTAACTCATTTTTGAGTTTTTTTTCTTCTTTTTTTTGCCAAAGCTATTTTTATAGCTATCATTTGATGTATGCACAACAGCAATAGATATGCGTTGATTTTTCATCATATGTCTCAAATGTCATATCATGCTAGTCATTGACACTCTTGTCTACTTGGACAACAAATACAGTAACTTGAAAAACTGTGGGACAAATGTAATTACAAAAATAGAAAGATTTTTCACATAATAAAAACCTAAAACGTTAAATATTCTTATTTTATGATGGGATTTTTTTTTTTTTTAAATCTATACATTCAAAACATCTGAAAGACAGCCACGACAGTTTGAATGTGACCTTCATTTAACAAAGCTATATTTAGTGTTTGTCAAATCAACACCAACGTCCTGGAAACGTCCTTTTTTTCTAGGGTTAAACCTTTGTTCTTGTAATACTTTGCTCATTTTGGTTACTTCACTCATTCTAAGTATTCTTTACATTTAAAGTTGTTGCAGCTATGTCTTCACTTTTCAATTCCTCTTCAGTTGTTTTGTCATATTAAGCTGATTCCCATAAACCTTTGTAAGGTTAACCAGATAAAAAAGTAGAACTATCTTTCCTTGGCTATTGGGTTAAAACTTTTTTGCATCTGTATTAAAACAGAGGTTCTAAATTGGGGGACTGGGGCCCAGTGGTGCCTCAGCACACTTTCAAGGGGCTGCAAGTTGACTTCATAAAAGGCTATTAGAAATGGATTCAGTGTATTCAGAAAAGTTCTAAACTTCAAAAAATTGTAATGCAGGGCCTGGGAGTAAAAAAGATTAAGATCCACTGTTTTAAAAGACATTACAGTTCAGGGTTGTTGTACACTTTTTGTCATATCCGCAAAGATTTTGAAATGCTCTTGGTCCCTTCTTTTTTCCCTACAATTTTTTTTTAACCAGACTATAGCTATTTCTTACCTCTATCTCATTTTTTCCTATAGGCTATAGAGTACGACAGGGAAATTAAAACATGGCTTTAAACTGGAATTATTCGACTGGCATTAACAGAATAATCACAAACGGGGTTTTCCAGCTAGAATGGTAAACAACAGTTTGACATTCAGTCACTTTCTCAAAACATTATCCACAATATCCACAGCACCAAGCAAGTGGTTTAATAAGTTCATTAATAGACCATATATGTGGGTGGTAGGCCTATTGAGGCTTTTGTTCCACTTTCCGATCACGAAATACTGTAGATGCTGCAAGCTTTCAAGGGCTCGTGCTGAATAGGATGTGGGGGCGAAAATAGGTGGATTCTGACCACATGAGGCTCCACTCATTTCTCCAGTTAACATATGACACATACTTCACAGATTACTCATCAGGGAACCTAATAAATTAAAAGTCTTTTATGAGATTATTTATCCCATATTCTATATTCTCACTCCCCCCATTGTTGTTGTCGTCATAGTCGTTTGCATGTTTGTTACTTTGTGCAGCTCAAATAAACAGCCTTTTACAAATTGTGAACTACTTTTGTCTCTCTCCTCATTTTAAAGGGTAAGTTCACCCAAAAATGAAAATTCTGCGTTTAGCAGACGCTTTTATCCAAAGCAACTTACAGTGCATTCAGGCTATAAATTCTTTTACCAGTATGTGTGTTCCCTGGGAATTGAACCCATGACCTTTTGCGCTGCTAACACAATGCTCCACCACTGAGCCACAGGAACTGAAAGTGAGTAATTACTCACCCTGTCTTGTTCCAAACCCGTAAGACCTTTGTTCATCTTCGGAACACAATTTAAGATATTTTTTTTTTATGGGAGGGCTCTCTGACCCTCCCATAGACAGCAAGGTAACTACCACATTCAAGGTCCAGAAAAGTACCAAGATGATCGACAAAGTAGTCCGTGTGACATCAGTGGTTCAACTGTAAAGTTACAAAGCTACGAGAATACTTTTTTGCGCAAAGAAAACAAAAATAACGAGTTTATTCCACATTTTCGTCTCTACTGCGTCACTTGTGGACACGCGTTCATGACAGTACCAAACCATGACGCGAGCTGTCGCTGACCCTGATCCGGTGTGATGACATCATTACGCCAGCTCTGGGTCAGCGTCGGTGCCGCCACACGCTCACGTCATGATGCTGTTGTGAACGTGCGTCCACAAGTGATGCAGTAGAGACGAAAATGTGGAATAAAATCGGTATTTTCATCTTGGTATACTTTTCTGGACTTTGAACTTGGTAGTTACCTTGCTGTCTGAGAGAGCCCTCAGATTTCATCAAAAATATCTTAAATTGTGTTAGAAGGTCTTACGGGTTTGGAACAACATGAGGGTGAGTAATTAATGACAGAATTTTAATTTTTGGGTGAACTAACCCTTTAAGATAACCATATGTCTCCTCTGGTTCTTCAGTGTCCCCCCCCCCCTCCTCCTCCCCCCCCCCCCCCCCCACCCCCAACCCACCCTTCCTTGACACTTTACAAAACACTGCCATCTAGTGATGCATGTAACAAACAGCATTTATCCATTGAATGTCACACACCCTCATCCTAGATTTTCATTTAATGACTGTTCGCAGGAGAATTAAAGAAAGATCCTCTGTCAGTCTTCTGTACTGAATCACAACTGCAAAATGAAAACAATAGTGTTGTTTAGTTATTCTACTAGTCAAACATGCGTGTACTGGCCTCCAAAATCACATCGTTTCATATATAAGCCATAGATCATAAAACCAGTCTTAAGTCGCTGGGTATATTTGTAGCAACAGCCAAAAAAAACATTGTATGGGTCAAAATAATAGATTTTTCTTTTATGCCAAAAATCATTAGGATATTAAGTAAAGATCATGTTCCATGAGAAGTTTTACCATTTTCTTTTTTTTTTTTTTAACTTGGGGGTAAATATCTCAAACTAAATTTTTGATTAGTAATATGTATTGCTAAGATCTTCATTTGGACAACTTTAAAGGCGATTTTCTCAATATTTAGATTTTTGTTTTTGCAGCCTCAGACTTAATGTATATTTAAACCCTGGATCTATCATTAAATCTCTTGAAGACAAAATATGACGTTATTAATTGAAATGATCAAACAATGTTCCCCTCTACGTCGTCGCGACCGGCAAAAGAATAATATGCGTCGCACAGGCAGACGCAAAAGAAGTTGGGAAACCTCGGGCAAACCGCTATAGAGTTGATATCGCTACAGAGTAAGAACCGGTGAATGTGGTTTACAGGTTTCAGAAAGAGAAATGTGCGCCAAATGAGTCGCTGTAGAAATCGAATAATGCAATGGTTGCGGACGAAATAGCTCACGAGAGCTAATGCAAACGCAGTGACATGTGAAATAAAATATCATCATGTTTTAAAAAAGATTGTCTTATTAAGTGGTGGAAATAGCGGATGATGGGCACAACACGGTAACAAAACTCCGAGACATTTACAGTAGTGTGCAAACTTTACTTCATGGGGATGTTTAGAAAACTAAAATAATTCACTTTCACGTATTTAGAAAATATTTATTGAAATTATTAGTTTTTTTAATATTATATTATACATCTAATAATAATTTACCTCAAAAAGGCAATTCACGAGCCGAACTGCTTCATGTTTTTGCATATTATGTATATGATATTATAATAAAGAGTTGAACTCTGCGTCGATTTTTTTTTTTTAATGAATTAATCAGAATTTCTTGGGGAAAAAAACACGGCACTGTAAAAATGTTTTCTCAGGTATCATTCCACTATATTTGTACATCAAGGGTCAAATCAAAATATAACAGAGCCCAATCAGTTTAAAAGTTACACACTTTATGTTATTGCTGGCAGGTCCTGGTATAAAGAATATTTTCTCAGTCTGGAACTAAATGCCCGCCCAATATGGAATTTTGTGGGGGAACATTGACATTACTGATGCAGTTTATTGCAAAGCTTTGCCTTTACAAATCAGTTATGTCCAATAGGGGGCATAATCCAACAAGAAAAAGATCAACTGAATAGGTTATACCACTGGTTTATACAACAACAACAACAAAAAATATGTAAAATAAATAAATATTTCAAGTTCTTCACATTTTTTTTAGTTTGCTTAGCAACTTTATTTATCATTAAATTAAATTAGATTAAAATAGTTTATTTTTATGACTGTACAGATGGTCAGATATCCTTCTATTGAAGCTCAAGTTGCTCTTTGGATCATCTCAAATCGTGTGTGTGTGCGTTATTAAATATGTTTAGAATGTTATTTTTGTTTAATATAATAACACTCCATATTGAACAGACTAAATATTACACCAACATATTTTTGACAAACATTACGTTTTTCCTATTCTTTCTGGCTTCTTTACTGAAAACAATGGAGGATAGCTTAACCAGATACTCTAGAATATTTGATCCCTTTAATTTGATATTTCATTTTTTTTAAATCCTACAAATTTGGACTCATAATTTCCAATCCTACGAATAATTAATTGTGATGTAGCAAGTAGATGGCTTCTAAAATCTCAGAACATGAAGAAAAAAGGGCACTGTAGTGTTAAATAGCAGATGGTGCTGCACATTCTTTTCCTTCATGCCTCTCCTTTTTTATCTAATCTTATATTTATGCAATTAATTTATTTTTAATTTAAACTTAATTACAGAGTCCTTTGTGTATTCAGCATAACTGTTTTTCAAAAAGTGTGATCAGTCTTCTTCTGTAGTTGAAAAAAAGAAAGAAAAATTATGTAACTTTAAAAAGAAAAGCAGATGGTATGCATCTGTTTGAGTGCATGTGATTATCTTAAAAAAGTGAATTGTGTCTAGGGTTTGGTTATCATTAAATACATTTTTTATTTATTCTGCTGGCATTGGCTTTAACTGTAATCTTATTTTATTCTTTTTTTTTTTTTGTTTATCAAATCCTTTAACGAGAGACAATTTCACTTCAAGGCAAAAGCACAATCACAAAACTAACCCTGGACATTTCTTAAACAACTATTTTATAGTCTTCTGATGGATGATGTGTACTTGGCGCTCAACTGTTATAATTTGCTTGTAGTTGGCGTACTAGTTTTGAATTAGGATTCAGGCTGACTTTTATGTGAGGTTTCTTCAAAATCACACTGTGGGCAGAATATAAAGCATTTAGTTTACACTGATCACATATCTGTTGATCACACATCGTTTAACACACACACAAACATCATAAAAGCATTCTGAATTTAAAAAAATTGCATTACATAATCTCAGTGGTGTCACAGAATGCACTTGGTTTGTGTAGCTACTTTCCACTCCTTGATGTTTCCAGGCCACAGGCATCGCTGCTTATGAACATCCGTTGACCTAAAGCAGAGATAAAGCAGTAAAAAAAAACACCTTGGAAAAAAACAAGATGCTACTCTATCTGGATGTTGTTACTTGAGAGCAAAATATCTAACTTATTCTTTAGGTGAGTGACCTGCTGCGTATTAGACTTCTTATGCCAAAAAATAAAAAATTCCTTACAAATAATGTGTTCAAAACACAGATAATTGTTACAAATACATTCAAATTAGGTAAACAAGGTCTGCCCTGTGGTTTAAAGTATTCTACTTAATATCTAAATACAAATATGTTTACATATGGCCTAATATGGCCAATGACATTAAACCATTTTCAGAAATATCTCAGTGGTCCTCGATCTTTCTTAATTCTTCAAGAGGCATGTAGAGCATAACTTAGAAAAAGCATAACTTTAGCTGTTGGAAATAAACACTCAAACGTACACTCATAAAGCATTTACTTAAAGTAGTCTTTTGTGAAGGACAAAAATGAAGAAAGGGCAAAAATGTCGACTCTGTGCATCTTTGCGTGATACTTTTTAATTATAAAAAGGTATAGGTAAAAGTGGGGTCGCACTTGGATAAGAAGCGCAACGCCGGACAACTCACAGCTCAGTCATTCTTGAGAAGTGGGACAAAACAGGGTGCAAAATTGAAAAAATAAAACCTTGTACTCAGACAAATGAAACTACATTTATGTATCTTATATGTACTAAGCTACTGAGCTATGCTTTGATGCAACCTCCCAACTTTTCTCTTTTTTAACAAAATGTGCTTTTTTTAGCTTGGACTGTGTAATATAATTTCAGCTTTATCTTTAACAGCATTCAAGATGTTTTTAACATTTCAAAACACATTCTCGTGTTAGCAGACAGATTGCACTTTCACATGTGACCAACAATTCCACAACAAATATAAAATATCATAATGAAATATTATCAAAATATTCAACTGACGGAGGTGACAGAACTGACGGAGTTGACACATCTGACGGAGGTGACGAAAACCTGAATTTGTAATCATTTTAACTATCAAACACATTTGAATCAGTCAATTACTGTATTAAACACAACAAACAGTGTGTATGTTATTGTTTATAAAGCTTTTATTCAAGAGTCACATTTAAGTATTTTGATATATCACTGGAACACAAAATCTTATGGTGGTGACATCTGACGGTGTTGACAAATTTGGCATTTCTTTCACAAAACCAATGGAGTTCATGTAGTAGCCATTTTATTTTTTTCTGTTGATGCTAGATGCTAATGGAACCTGCTTCAGGAGAATAAAATTATCTAAATATTTCCAATAATTTCCTCAGAAATTGGAAGATGGTGTTGACATATCATGGCTGTGACAAAGGAAATATTAACATTAGGATTTAAAATATTCTAAAACTATGAAATTTAGCAGAGCCTGTCTGACACTGATGTACTCTGCAGAGGTGAACTGTGGCGAGGGGGTCCTTTAGAGGGACAGCTGCCCCTGATATTCCCTGATTTTATTACATTTTATTGAATGTCTGACGGTGTTGACAAAAAGTGGGGACGCAACTTTAAAATCGTATTAAACATGCATGTGTCATTAAAAAACAACCTTGCTTTGATAGGAGATATTATTAAGTGTTGCCTTTGATAAAACAAGCTCTTTTTCGTCATTAAAAAACATTTTTATCCATTTTATTGCATTTGAATGATTGAACCCTTCTCTGTGGACTTGGACACACTGTTTTAGATGTAGTGAGAGGACATTAAGAAACACAGATTTGGTATAATAATGAGAAAATTAAATTGAAGGTGATAATTGTGTTAAATACATTCTATTATTAATCCCTCATGACATTTAAAATTGAAAATATTTTTATTTTTAAACCTAATAGCAGTTACCCTTGCTGGACCTGTTTTGTCCCATGTCTCAAAAATGACATAGCTATCACACCAACACGTCGCGTTCATTTCCAGGGGAACAGTAAATCTAGCGGCTTTGGACACCAAACGGGCAAAAGTTCATATCAAGAATAAACAAAGTGGCGTAGATGTGTTTGAGAAAAAAAAACAAAAACGGAAAGAGTGATGTAGCCTATAGCCTATTAGCTATTATTATACAGTTGACTAGATATGAAGCAGAAGTTATTGTTCAAGCCACAAAAAGTAAAAGATACACAATACACAATCTTTCAGCCTAGCGTTTGGTCATTATGTACATTAATAACAATTTGGGACAAATTTATGTAATTTAATGGAAAACTATGTGAGCGGCAGGATTTTGAACAGCCCCCTGATTGTCTGAAGAGGCCCTGCTCTACTCATCCGGTGTGCAGCCCCCGTTATGAATGTGTGTGATATGGTCCTTGTTATCTTATTGCACTGAATGATGATTACTTAATTGCATCTGGACAATAGACAATAATAGAAAGTTTGTACAGCTAGCACTTTTGCTATTGCTTCCTAAAGATAAAACGCTTGTTGTGTTCCCAGTGGCGGCGCTGTGCTTGACGGGGCTATAAACTTGCTTAGCCCCGGCATATGCAGCCCCCCCAAGGATTTCCTAATGATATTCTTGATTTTTAAGTCCCAGTGTCACTTTAATTAACACTGAAAAATAAACATTAAAAAGACATTAATTTTAAGTTTAGTATCAACAGCTCTTCTAGCGGCAGGGGCGGATCTAGAAAATAATTTTTAGGGTGGCAAAGGGGTGGCATGGGGTCTATGAGGGGTGGTAACACCAAAGCAAGCCCCCATGCACAGTTTTTGGGGATCTATGGTCTGACATACACAGTTGTGTTCACAAATATTGTATTACCATTAAGTAATCATCTATACTGTTTAAAATGAAAAATAAATAACATTTCAATATCCATCATTGCACCAAGTCAATACACAACATAAACTTCAACCGGTTATAAATGTTTCTGAGCTTGTATCACTAAAAAAAGACATGCGGTTCTATTAAAATTTCATAGGCTACTTAGATGGTATAATCACGTTAAGTGCAAGTTTAAGAGCAACAAAAACTTGAATTTCCTAACATTATAAAGAAATACAATAATATCAAAGCACTGAAACTGGATCAGTTTTGAAAACAATGTTTGATTTTCTGTTATTAACAGAGGTGGGAATGTCTGTAATCACCCAGAACAAACTCTATCAACCATATACTCTAGCAACACCCCGGCAACTGCATAGCAAGAGCCTAGCATCAACCACCCAGAATATTCTAGCAACCAACTAGCAACACTTTAGCAAACATCTAGAACATCTAACTGACCAAAGTCAGTTTTACTATCCTTATACTCAACATGTTAGAAATCGGTGGTGACACGGTAAAGAAGTTTCAGCCAGTATTACTCCACAAAGTCTCCATCCTGCTCCTAATTTGGAGACATTCCAGCTAGAAATGTATGTCTGTGTCTACATGGGCTTATGGCATTTCCCTTATTTTCCCTTTTCACTTAAGAATGTTGTCTATACTTTAGCAGCTGATGGAAATTTAAGGGGTTTTCTCTGCCTTTTGCATTGTAACATTTACTGAGTTGCAAGTCATGGCAAAGCACTAATTAAAATCCAGACTTTTTTAACTTTTTTTTTTCTCCTAATTTTTTTTATAATGTAACCTCATTATTAACTTTTTTTTAATTCTTCAAAAAATAACAAACCAAAGCAAATTACCCTAAATCTGTTGTCTGCTCTAAAGATTGTTCATAAAAAAGAGAGATATGTCACAAATGAATACAAAGCACACTGAGATTACTTTTTTTCTGCATTCAAATAGAGGACTTAAACACGCAAGATCAATAAACAGGCTCTGCATCAGAGTTGTAATTGCACCCACACTGATATATTCTGAGCAGTAATCAGTAGGACAGGAAATTGAATGCATGTCTTTCTGTGTTTGCTGCAGCATTTTGACGACATAGCAGCCAAGTGACTTCCTCTAGAACGAAGTACTTCTGAGAAATGATATGTTTTATATTAAACAGGCAGTATACTTTTCAGAGAGAGAAAAAGAGTGAAAGCGAGAGAGAGAGAGAGCGAGAGCGAGAGAGAGAGAATAATTAGTTATTACACAATGTTCAAGACAAAAGTGCCTCCCATCAAAGTACTATGCCTTAAAAGTATTTTGACTTTAGTATTTCATGCTTGTGCTTTAATAAATATAATTAATTAAAGTTTGCAATGCAGACAGTCAAGTGAAACTGATATTTTATGATATTTGATTCTTAGATGGGAAAGTGCACCCATGTTGTTGACATGATGTCAATAATTCCTTTTTCACAACATATCCTTCATTGTGAGAATAGGATAAAGAAAGAACTTGAGAACAAATCACGAACAGCAATCTAGTGCAATCTAGTGTACACTGAATATATCAGAGCATTTAGAGGTCAGTTAAATAAAAGTATCAATTTAGTCTCCAGTTTTTCAGGCACTATGTATGAAAGCAGATGATTTTTAGAGATTTGGTTATTGATTTCAAGATCAATCAACACAGGCGGATCCATGGATCAGGACATTGGCTCTACTTGATTCATACTGATTCATACTTCTCTTGTTTCTGCTAAGAGAAGACTAGAGAATGAATAGTACTTTTTTCAGAAGTGAAAGTGATGTGAAAGTCAAAGGGCATCCCATACTCAGAATTTGTGCTCTGCATTTAACCCATCCAAGTGCACACACAGCAGTGTGTAGTGAACACACAAACACAGAGCAGCTATTTTGCTGCAGCACCCAGGGAGCAGTTGGGGGTTCGGTGCCTTGCTCAAGGGTCTCACCTCAGTCATTGAGGGTGGAAGAGAGCACTGTTCATTCACTCCCCCCACAGACAATCCCTGCCAGACCTGAGACTCGAACCTGCAACCTTTCGAGTCTCAGAGTGATCACAGATCATACTCTCTAACCATTAGGCCACGATTGCCTCATTTCCTAGCATTCATTTAAATTAGAGACTGTCTCGCCATGCAGGCCTGATGTTTATATTTTTAAACTGAATTTCAAGGAAATAAATATATTTACATGCTGACATTTTTTGAATGGCTGTCAGTATATACTTCTTGGTAAATCTTGACCCTGGATTCAAGCATTTCTGCCCTGCTCCTCTCATAGTGACACTTCACAAACAAGACGCAAAGAAAATTGGCAGTTATTTGATATCTAAGACAAAGCATTTATGTATAAACAAAAATAACATGCTTACACAATCTCCAGTCTTTTCCAAGAAGGACTTGGAAGGATGATTTCAACCTTCTCGATTGCCTTTCGAGAGACTTTATTCACTCCTTTATCAGCACAAATGTATCTGCCCTTCACATCCAGTGAATGGCCTGAAACAACCCAGTGTTAATTTCAGATCAGTTTTAGAATTCTTATTTCAAAGTATCACACTAAGTTCATTTTAATGTGAAAAACAAACATAAAACATTATTTTTATGAGAGAGAGAGCTCACCTTTCACCTCCACCACAAGGAGACAGACGAGAACAATGAACGTAGTTGTTTTCATTTTGTTTTTGATCTTGTATAATCTCTCAAATGTCTGACAGATGATATTATGAATAATGAGATTTCAGCAACTCTGTTTTTATACTGCCAAGGTCTGGCCACTGAGGTGATTGTCACTTTTTGTTTCATTAAAGCTTCCTTCATCTGTACTGAGAAATTGAAGCCTTTAAATGTAAAGAGAAGCTATGTCACAAGGAAATTGTTTAGAGAAAACTTTCTGTTTCAGTTATAGTTTCAGAATAGATCTTTTCAGTAACCGTTTTTGAGAAATTAATGTTCAAGCAGGAATGATCCCTAATAATTCACATAATCCACTGATTAATTCTGGTACATTTCAATTTTATTCAAATAATGCTCATGCTATGATTTGTTTTTACAATGATGCTTTAAAGAGACTACAGTGCTCAGTTCAGGAAGCGTCTGCCAAGAAGATTGATAGGTCCTTTTAATAAATCAGTGTCAGGACAAAAACAATAAGGCTCAAATACATTGGATTTGCACAGAAGAAAGAATATCATATGAGTGTGGATCAATAAATATATGAGTATATGATAACAGAATTTTCACTTTGTGGCAACTAAGCCTTTAATATTCTGACATTCTCAATGGCAGGGTTTGTGTACTGCAGCTGCTTAACAGAAAATATATGTTGTAAATGTATAGACTGAGAGAACAATGCTTTTCTACACATACACTGACACACATTTTAAATTCCGATCACAAAGGGGAGAAGGTATAGTGCCCCTGAACAAGTCAGTTATAAGCTGTTCTAAGATAACTGCTAATTTCACACAGCAATCATCAGCTAAATACCTACACTGAAAATTAATCACTTTACATAACAGAAAAAACTCACTCATTTGCTATAACATAACAATTTTAATAAATACATCTTAATCAATTTAATAACATACGGTACTTACTGTCATTATATTTTGACTGTATATAGGGGCATAGTTTTCAACATGAATATAATCCTATAAACTATTCAATAGTTATTCAAAATACATACACAATAAGTGATTAGAACATGCTAGTCAAATGTGTGGGTTACATACATAATATGGAGTTATGCATAGAAATGATTAGTTGCTCATAAGTCCCTTTAGCGTCATTTAGGTGCATATATACATGGATAGGTAGTTTCTGTGCCATTCTGTGAACATAAGGACATGTTCTGTGAAGACCAGAGGTTAAAAGGTCTCATAAGGAATCTCAGTCTGGTCTTTGTCTTCTAGGTGGGGGAAACCACCCAAGGCAGTTTCTACTAATGATTTTCCTCATGCCTGGTCTCATGTTTATACGTAGGAATTAATACGTAACATTTACAAGCACAAAACGTACACTTTTGTAAGTTTTTAGTCATGCTAAAACGTACAATTTAGACGTATTTCAACGTTTAAAACATACAAATCGCTACGTATTTTTAGCTAAAAAACGTAAAAATATTTACGTATCTTTTATATCATTTAGATATTCATATCAATGCATTTTTATCATTTTATCAATAAGCGATTTCGCTTTTTAGACCCCTTAACCTACCCCCAAACCTAAACCTACCCATTTTATAGCGAATATGCATTTTTATCATTTTATTAATACTTAATTTAGATTTTTAGACCCCTTAACCTACTCCCAAACCTTAACCTACCCATTTTATAGCGATATATAAAGGATATAAAATGCAAATGACCGAAATACGCAGGAAAATAAAACTTTTAGTAACAATATAGCCTTAAAATATATTTATAGTCGCTAATTAATAAACATTTCTGTACAGTATAAGAAAAACATGACAGACAGATAAATGCAAATAACGTTACAATCATTTATTTATTGCAAAAATGTCAAAAGCAGCACTAAAAGTAATCCAAATGACCATGCGTTGCACCCGCAATCCTCTCTGGCAGAATACAGTAGGTTTATGTGATCCAGAGCAGAATTTATGTTGTTAATCGCTGAAAATATTATCCAGATCATTTTCCCGATCCACTCCATGAACTCGTGAAGGAACGTGCTGCGCTTCATCAAACACACCTAAACATAAACACGGCATGTCGCAATCGGTGACGAATGCAGGCGAGAGCCAATGAGCGTTCGATTATCCTGCCGTAAAACCTGTCGTTTGAAGCGGCAACATTTGAGTTTGTAAAGAGCGCGTCAGTCAGCGCGGGCTTTGCTGCTCACGGTCACTGGACTCGCTGCTCGGGATGGAGAAGCAAGCAGATCGCCGAAAAAAGGCTTGGATTTGGGTCTGTTCCTCGCAGTCGTATGGATTCGGAAGATTTGGATTACAGCGCAAGAATAAAATAGTTTCATTTCGTAATTATGTTACGTTTTTTTGCGTTTTTTATAGTTCTATTGTCAGTCACAGCAATGTCGGAGAAAACGCCTTTTGTGGCCCACAATCAAAGTAAACATTACATGACAATGTAAATGTGTTATTTATTTTAAGGTTTAAAGTGAAGTCGTGTTTAACATTATGTAGGCATGTTCTTGGAAACGAGCTGGCAGCAGAAATCACAACAAAACGAAATGTTATCATTTCATAAGTAAACAATTTAATAATGCAATTGAAAACAAGTTAATTCATATGACAACTAAAAACTAATAAAATTAATGCCGCGATTTCAATATTCATAAGGATTCATTTTTAAATACATCAGTTTTGTACGTTTAAATGGTGAAAATACGTCATTATTGTACGTTTTAGTGCCTGTAAAAACGTAAGTAAATGTACGTTTTATAGAACCACATTTTACGTAAAATACATAGGAATTATCATGAGATCACGTTGGATGGTCATGATATGCTGTGTCTTTGATCATATCTTGGTTTTTTTGTTTTTTTTGTTTTTGTTTTTTTACTTGCCCCAAATTTGACAATCTCCTTTCTGAGTTGAAATGATCAATGTGTTCTTTTGTGTTAATGTTGAAAGCTGTTCTGTGAAAGAGTTGGTTAGTTAGACTTGCTTCAGTCTTGTGGCGCCAGGGTATCGTGGACAGATTTATGACATGGTCTAATGTCATCCTGGGCCTCTTTGTGGAATTTGGCTCTTTGGGTGGTTTTAACACCAATCTGATCGAATCTTAAATTGTCTGATTCACTCTGATACCCTACAGTTCTGATGCAACTTTAGGATCGGTTTCACCTGTAAAAAGAATGAATCATTAGGGGTTCAGACCAAAGTCATTATGAAATCAAAATGAATTCAGTTTGACCCTCACAACAACAAAAATGTGTTAAACTATACTGAAAACTTTTAGTAAATAAAAAGGTTTATGGACAATTTTGGTTTCTTCTTTTTCCGTTTCATATATAATAAAAACTACTGAAAATCAAGTACGCTATATTCAACTAATTAACTACAAAAATCTATACTATTACAAATCGTATATGAATGTAAAAATCATACTCACAGGAAGATATTTTGGGCATCCCTGTGTCTTTTTTTCACTATTGTGTCAGAAAAAAGTGATGCATAGCATATTTGTTAACGGAGCATAAATGCTGAATCAATTTAACAGAGTTGCAGTTTACATTACCTTAGAACTGAACAATCCTAAAAAGCTTGAAACCCACCCGTACATTCTGTTTTGTAGAGTTAAATTCAGCGAGGTCTGCTCCAGCATAGTGCAGAAAAAGTGACAATATGAAATTGGTTAGTCTTGTTTATCCACATAAGTTTCAGTACTATTTCAAGTACTTTCAATAGCTTAGCTGTATTTACATGTTTGCAGCTAACTTTGTGTTTTGCACACATTTAATCATCACTTTAAGTAACACATGTATTTAAAGGTTATTTGATCTGTTCTGCCATATATGTATTACTTGTATTAAAAGAAGTTTAAGAATCATATTTTCTTTCTTTTTTATCCATTTGGATATTTATTTAATATTCCCATGGTCACTAAGGACAGGGAGTGTGTGTGTGTCAAGGAGGGTTTTAGTCATGAAAGGGGGTGAAGGGCTCTTAAAGGGTGCAGTAAGTGCTGGTGCGGGGGGGTGGTCTGCAAACCACAAACAAAAAATATTATGTTTGTACATACTGTAGTCCTGGCTTTATAAATAGGGGAAAAAAACAAATCGGACCAATCAGAGCGAGCACCACAACACTCTTGTAGCCAATTAGCAATAGTTTATGCTCATGATGGGGAGGAGAGAGAATGAGCAAGAGGGAGATTTGTAAAAATAATGTAGAAAGAAAGATGGCTGAGACTTTAACAAAGAGTAAAATGTCACAAGAATATATCACTGGAAAAAGAAGGGTTATGATCAAGCAAGAGTAAGGACTCGTGTTCTTATTGGACAATTTTTCCAGTTTTAGAGAGCGGGAAGGCCTGAAAACAGACACTGAGGTTCAGAAAGTATAATTGGAGTATTAACCTAATGTATTCATTACATTTAACTATGTAAAGCTAAATGTAATAAATAAATAAAGCTATGCTCATGTGTTTAATGCACAGGAGGCTATCACTAAATATGAGATGTGATCATTTACCCTGAACCATACTTAACATTACATTTTCTGATTAATATTGATCTTTTATCCTGAAGAGCTGGATACCTGTGGCTGCAGCCATTGAAGGATTCTGGTCAGAGCTTCATAATTCTTCCCACACTTCAGGAGTCCTTCATCCTCGTAGAACAAACAGTCCACTGTGAGTGTATTCACCCTGGTCACAAATCTGCTGCTGTCTGGCACAGTCTTCTCTGGGTCGAATGTGTGATGAAGCACCATGAAAACAACTGGTTTAGACTCTGTTAAAATGGAGTGATCAAATAGTTGTTATAAGTAGTCGCTGTGAAAATGAGTACAATAACTTGAGATTATTAAATAAAGATATTACATAATACATGCACTAACAGCACAACACCTGAGAGAGCTTTAAGTTCATTCAGTACAGCGTCAATGTCAGTTCCTGCCCTTGAAATAATGAAGCAGAAAACCAAGATGGCATCACACTTCTCCACGGTCAACTCCCGTAGACCTGATATTTGCTGAAGGACATTTGTTATGATCTCCTCTTTAGTCGCGAAGCTCTTCCCAGGTGAAAGGATGAAATATTTATTTCCTTCAAGAGGAAGTAAACTTTTGGTTAATGTAATATAGCTTAATTCATATAAGTCATAGTCATCTCACCTTAAAAGTCATCCATTTTTATCTATTATTTTCCCCAATCTAATTACAAATAGAGTCTTTAGAAAAGAGCACTGAAGCTGTTGGCTACAGTTACCAGTAATCGTAGGACATTGGTCTCTCGGTCCTTCAGTGCAGTTCACATCAGTATCTGTCTTAGATGTGTGATCCATTTTGAAGTTTGTTCTTAATTGATAGTACACAGTATATCTTGATTATCATTTTCCTTGACCATCTTGGTTTAATCATGATTGTTCTAACATTACTATTATTTTTTTTTTTTATATATATTTTTTTTTTTTTTAAATTTTTATTTTCATAGTCTGGGTCTTGGACAAAATTAAAACATTAAAATATACTCATAAATTATTCATGCCATTCAATTATGTGACGTCATTGAAGATGACTAAGCGTCTGTTCATGGAAAATGTTCACTGGATGTCGATACACTACAATAAAATATTGCCTTTTTAACAGTCCGAATATCGGCAAAAACACAAAATACAAGCGCTTTTGTGGTGCATAAATACACGGCTGTGTTTGTATTAAGCTATAAATCCTTCAGATGTTTATTCGAAAATGTGTCCTCTGATGTCGACATATTTAAGCCTATAACTAAGCATAGCCTTGTGAAAAGAATCATCTTTATGCATTATAGACTATATTAATGCATAAATAGCCTACACAACAGTTTATCAGACGTGCATTTATTCGAATAAGTCTAGTGCGATACGGTTTATAATAACGTTATGGTTTATGTTGCTCAGAATAAAATGAGAGGATCTGCTGCTACTCACCCGAACTGCTCTCCTCTCTCTTTTCTAACAGAATAGATAACAATCTTTCACTTTCGTGTAGACTTTCAGACGCGCTGTCACGTTCCTGTTTCTTTCAATTTCACCCTTTTCAGGATAAACAGGAAAATACAATATATAATAATTCAATAAATACACAGTGAGAAACAGTGCATAACGTTACAACTCTGCAAAGCAGGAGTGTAGCGCTGCAGATGCGTAAAAATGGGGCACGCAACATAGTCACCAGATATAGGGCGCAACTCTGTTGTTATGAGATGAAATGACCTCTTCTCTATGTCCTATAAATAACAGTACGTTTGGTGTCACATCAGTTGTTAATAGGCTAATTCTGTAATTAAGAGATTTTAATTCTGTGTTTCTCCTGGTTAATTTGAAAACATACAGAGCCCCTAAAGGGACATGGTGGCAGGGGCGGATCTAGAAAATATTTTTTAGGGTGGCAAAGGGGTGGCACGGCGTCTACTCTATAGGCCTAGTATATTCGCTTATGGGTTGAGAAATTCATTTTGCGCGTCATGGTGTAAGCTTTTCATTTAAACACATTTTAAGCATTTTGGTTTAAAAACTAATTTAACTGTTCAGGGACATTAAGCAGTGGGGCAGAATTCATTTTGGCAAATGCGCGCGTTAAGGCGGCCTGACTAAACTAAGAGTTATTTTTCGCGCATTGTGTTTAAACGTTCGAATAGTTGTGTGAAAATGCCTTTCTCCTCGTCAACAGTCATTTGTGTCTTAAATGAACGTTAATAGTTTAAGATAAAGCATGTGCACTTGGCTATTATGAGATCCTGGCATTATATGATGAGATTTTAAAGGGATATAGTTCACCCAAAATTACTGTCATCATTTACTCAGTTTCAAGTTGTTCTGAAGCTGTATGCATTTCTTTGTTCTTGTCACTTTTTGTTTCATTAAAGCTTCCTTCATCTGTACTGAGAAATTGAAGCCTTTAAATGTAAAGAGAAGCTCTGTCACAAGGCAATTGTTTAGAGAAAACTTTCTGTTTCAGTTTCTAGTTTCAGAATAGATCTTTTCAGTAACCGTTTTTGAGACAATGTTCAAGCAGGAATGATCCCTAATAATTCACATAATCCACTGATGAATTCTGGTATATTTCAATTTTATTCACATAATGCTCATGCTATGATTTGTTTTTACAATGATGCTTTAAAGAGACTACAGTGCTCTGTTCAGGAAGCGTCTGCCAAAAAGATTGATAGGTCCTTTTAATAAATCAGTGTCAGGACAAAAACAATAAGGCTCAAATACATTGGATTTGCACAGAAGAAAGAATATCATATGAGTGTGGATCAATAAATATATGAGTATATGATAACAGAATTTTCACTTTGTGGCAACTGAGCCTTTAATATTCTGACATTCTCAATGGCAGGGTTTGTGTACTGCAGCTGCTTAACAGAAAATATATGTTGTAAATGTATAGATTGAGAGAACGATGCTTTTCTACACATACACTGACACACATTTTAAATTCCGATCACAAAGGGGAGAAGGTATAGTGCCCCCGAACAAGTCAGTTATAAGCTGTTCTAAGATAACTGCCAATTTCACACAGCAATCATCAGCTAAATACCTACACTGAAGCACTTTACATAACAGAAAAAACTCACTCATTTGCTATAACATATAATATTTTTAAGACATCTTATAGTTCAATCAATTTAATAACATACAGTACTTACTATCATTATATTTTGACTGTATATGGGGCATAGTTTTTCTCCATTATCCAAACATCACAAGGAGTTTATCAATCCTTGCCACAGTTGGCTTGCATGCTACAGGACTAAAGACATTATGTACAATGTATGTGTGATGTATAAGTGTTATGCCATGACTTTTAATTAACTGCTTAGCATTTAACCATTGCAGTGACACACATAACCCAATAGTAATAAGTCTTGTCACTACATATAAATTGTAATAAACTGCACAAAGTTTCACAGGTTTCATACTTCTCAATATTACCACATAATGAATTAATAACTCAAATGAACAAATTAATAAATAATAATGAATTATAAGTATACCCAGCCTTACCCAAATACATACAGCATACTAATGTTAAGCGGCATGTACTATATAGCAAATCTCAACTGCTTGAGTGTGTTGTAGAATATTTCTAGTTAGAATAAATTGCTCTGAAGTCTTGGAGGTTTTGAAGTCAGATAGACTTTTGAACAAAGTAACAAAGCTGAGTTGTGTTTGCAAACACCACTCCAGAATTTGGTTTCGTACTCACATATACTGTATGCACCTGAAGCTGTTCAACAGATTCCGTACATGTCTTTCTGTATTTTTAGATAAAGAATCTTCACCATATGAGCTCCTGAAGGGTGATCAGTAACTTGTCACATACTTATTTCTAGCTCCTGGATAAGGTCCCTTTTTTATGTGAGTGTTTTTCAAGTTTTAAATAGTTCATTGTTCTAAGTACACTGTCATCCTTAGCACACAGTCACACACACAGCACACAGACAGATAATAGTAGATAATTTTCTCTTATGATAATTCTATCTATTATTTTGAACCAAGATCAAAGAATATATTCCACAAGTGCTTGTATTGTTATATTATCACCCAGCTCTAATCTATTAAATATGTCTAATCTGCAAATAAACTTGAATTTGCTTGGTTTATTTGAGTTTTACTAAACCTTTACTTAAGTTTTTTTATATCAGGATTCTTTTAATCTAACATGCATTCTTCTACTAATTCAAAAGTTTCACTCTATTCTGGGCTCTTTCTCTGATTATTTAACTCTTCATAATTCTTGCTCTGAATCTTCTACCATCTCCAGCAGCTTTGAAACCTGAGATTTATTCTCAGTCTCACTAATATTGAGAAAATGAAACTGATTTCCATATATTTCAAGTGTCTGGAGGTCATGGTCTTTGATATTCTTCTTTTGTTGTTCATTTTGTTGTTAACAGTAAAAAGGATCAAGACCTTCTCCCAGCACCTTTCTCCAAAAATCATCTCCACTTTCTTCACTATCTCTCTCTTCTCTCCAATAGACTGCTTTGCTGGTATGACTAGGAGGAAAGCATAAATTCTACGAGAAGACAGACGGATACAGGATTGTATTTTTTGTTGTATTTCTTCTGTGGAGAGCCCAGAGCTGAACCAGGCAGGAGTGTTGATCACAGCCACCTGTCTCCCATCCACCACTCTCGTATCTACTGTGATCTTCCTCTGAATGGCTGGAGAGGTGTCAGCTTGACTCTCCTCTCTGCCAAATATCATCTGTTCAACTGCAGTCTTCTCAGGCCCAGACATGCCCAGCAGGACAAGTGTCAGTTCTGATGCAACTTTAGGATCTGTTTCGCCTGTAAAAAAGAATGAATCATTTGGGGTTCAAACCAAAGTCATTATGAAACCAAAATGAATTCAGTTTGACCCTCACAACAACAAAAATGAGTTAAACTATACCAAAAAACCTTTAGTAAAATAAAAAGGTTTATGGAGAATTTTGGTTTCATATAATTTAATATATAATAAAAACTACTGAAAACCAAGTACGCTATATTCAACTAATTAACTACAAAAATCTATATTATTAAAAATGAATGTAAAAATCATACTCACAGAAAGATATTTTGGGCATCCCTGTGTCTTATTTACCCTATTGTGTCAGAAAAGAGTGATGCATAACATATTTGTTAACAGAACAAATGCTGAATCAATTTAACAGAGTTGCAGTTTACATTACCTTAGAACTGATCCATCCTAAAAAGCTTGAAACGCACCATTGCATTCTATTTTGTGGAGCTAAATTCAGCGAGGTCTGCTCCAGCATAGTGCAGAAAAAGTGACAATATGAAATTGGTTAGTCTTGTTTATCCACATAAGTTTCAGTACTATTTCAAGTACTTTCAATAGCTTAGCTGTATTTACATGTTTGCAGCTAACTTTGTGTTTTGCACACACTTCATCACTTTAAGTAACACATGAATTTAAAGGTTATTTGATCTGTTCTCCCATAAGAATCATATTTTCTTTCTTTTTTATCCATTTGGATATTCATTTAATATTCACATGGTCCCTAAGGACAGGATTTAAAAAAAAAAAATGTTTTTATCATAAATTGACCTTAAAGGTGCAGTAAGCGATTTCTCAAAAAAAAAAAATTATAATAATAATGTTTGTACATACTGTAGTCCTGGCTTTATTAATAGGGGAAAAAACAAAGTGGATCGGACCAATCAGAGCGAGCACCACAACACTCTTGTAGCCAATTAGCAATAGTTTATGCTCATGATGGGGTCGGAGAGAGAATGAGCAAGAGGGAGATTTGTAAAAATAATGTAGAAAGAAAGATGGCTGAGACTTTAACAAAGAGTAAAATGTCACAAGAATATATCACTGTTAAAAAGAAGGGTTATGATCAGGCAACAGGTAGGACTCATGTCTATTGGACATTTTTCAATTTAGAGAGCGGGAAGGACGGGAAACAGACAACTGCGTTCAGAAAAGTATTAATTGGAGTATTAACAATGTATTTATCATTAACTAGTAAAGCTAAATGTATAAATAAAGAAAGCAGTGGCGAGCGGTGACTTTTTTTAACCGGTGATGCTGCGTGATAAGATTTAGCCCCCCTTCTAACCTCATTGTAATAAATTAATCTCCATCTTCTTATAATGTCAGGTTTATCCATAGTTATTTGAGCTGCTAGAAATCAGCTGCTTTTCCAGTAAAACCCGGTAAATAACGTAGTTACATTATGATAGTAATATTCAGAGGGTGGGGAGATGGGGTATTCCCCCGCACTATATGTCTCTGCATCAACTGAATGATTTATTTATTTTTTCATTCATTCATTTATACCCAGTTGCTAGGAGTTTCAAACTCCAAACCGGGTGGACACTACTCATACTAGGAACATGCAAAATATCCAAATATAATAATAATAATAATAATATCTTTAAAATATTGCCAATAACGTTGCAAACAACAATAAAATCAGAAAATGACTTTAATTGCAAGCGACACAAGTAGGCTATACGAAAAACAAAAGTATTGTTTCCTATTTTTTCCTGATGTTTGTTATTATTTAAAATTTTATTTAGCTACATTTTTATAAACCTTTTTTTTATTTATTTTTTTTAATTTACCACTTAGGCATGTTGACAATCATGTCTTCAACATTGTCTATGACAGATATGTTTTTAGCGGACTTTCAAAATTTGCATTGCTTGAAAAAGCAAGAAAATATAGTTATGATGTTTTTTTTCATATGATTTAGTCAAGTTAGTTTTGCATCAAACACAATGTGATTTTCGACAATCGAGATCTGACAGGAACAGCACATTTTTCAGCTTGGGCGAGCGCTTCGCGGACAGCTTACCTCGCACATGAAATCAGCCGCAGACCAGCAAATCACTGAGAACGCGCAACGATCCTGACGAGTCATATGACATTTCCCGACCAGGCGCTGAGAGGTGCCAATCACAACACACACTGGCCCAGCTAACCAATCACAGCACATTTCGTATTTCTGAAGGCGGACCTTCATTTGATACAGGAAGTATTCGAGCCGTTCATGCCAGACTGGGGAGAGAGGTGTTGTAATAATGTAAAATAATGTGTTTTTCGAACAATCAAGTATGAGAGCCTGTTCTAGTAAACCCCCAAAACAAAATCAAGACTTTTGTAAAAGAGCATAATAGGACCCCTTTATTAATTTGTAATAGTACGGAAGTTCCTAAGCCGGGGATTATTATTTTTCTTTCTTGTTTTCTCATGATCATGACTTAATTTTCTCGTGGTCTCGACATAACAAAAGTTGTTTTAAACGTTTCTAAACAGTTATGACGTAACGAATCCTCATTACTGAAATCACAAGACTTTGCCAGTTTCGTCAAAGTCCCTTTAAGTCAAGTCATGTCACTCGCCGGCCATCTTTGAAACACCTCTCAGGAATGCAAGTGCAGCTCCTATCTCTTTGAATGGGGAAACATCAAATTCTCCAAAACCATTTGGCACGCTTAATTTTAAATTTCATATTTGAAATCACCAATGGAATCTGACAATAACTGTCTCATAAATGTTGTTCCTTTTGCTCAAATAGCATTAAAAAAAGCTTATTTTTCAGGCTAGACCAGCCAGTGCGCATGCGCAGCCCTGAGCTCACGTCTCAGAGTGTTTCTCAATTCCAAGAACGCAAAAAATGGACTTGCGTGCTCGTGGAGACCGGTCTTGCCAAGCTTCCTTGGAAGAACGAACTCGGAAGGACGCGAGGACACAGAACGCACCCTTTTGAGAATTGAGATGTGCTGCGTTCTTTGCTTAACTGACCGCATAGTCACAGAATAAGCAGCGGCCAATGAACCATAAATATAACATAACATTACAAACAAAAGTTATGGCAACTTATTAAAACATTTCATACTATTATGGGGTGCATGGGAAGATCATTCCACCAGCCAGGAATGGTGACACGAAATGTTTCTGAAAGTGATTTTGAGCCTCTTTGTGATGGTACCATGAGGCGTCGCTCACTAGCGTATCTCAGACTTCTGGAGGGGATGTAGATTCTTAGTAGTGAGTGGAAGTAGGCGGATGCTGCGCCTGTGGCTGTTCTATATGCAAGCATCAATGTCTTGAACTTGATGTGAGCCGCAACCGGTAGCCAGTGAAAGGAGATAAATAGAGGTGTAACATGGGCTCTTTTGGGTTAGTTGAAGACCAGTCGTGCCGCTGCATTCTGAATCATTTGTAGAGGTTTGACTGTGCTCGATGGAAGTCCAGACAGAAGAGCATTGCAGTAGTCCAGCCCTAGAATGACAAGGGTGGGGGGGGGGGGGGGGGTGGGGGGGGGGGACTGGACAAGACGTGTGCAGCAGGCTCCGTTGAAAGGGCATGATCTTTCTACATGTTGTGCAATGCAAACCTTGCAAGAGTTGACGCAGTTTGCAATGTGGTCTTTGAAGGTCAGCTGGTCATCAAAGATTACACCAAAATTTCTGACCAAACTTGATGGGGTTATTGTTGATGAACCTAGCTGGATGGTGAACTCATGCTGTAGAGTTGGAGTGGCAGGGAAAAAAAAGAAGCTCAGTCTTTGCCAGGTTGAACTGTAAGTGATATTCTTTCATCCATGACGAGATGTCTGCCAGGCAGCCTGAGATCCGTGCAGCTACCGTTGGATCATCTGGTTGAAATGAGAGATAGAGCTGTGTGTCATCAGCATAGCAATGGTAGGAGAAGCCATGTGCCTGTATGATAGGACCCAGTGATGTAGTGTAAATGGAGAAGAGGAGAGGTCCAAGAACTGATCTATGAGAAACCTCAGTGACCAGTTGATGTGCTTTGGATACCTCCCCTCCCCAGGACACTCTGAAAGACCTACCAGTGAGATAGGATTCAAACCAGCGAAGTGGAATCCCTGTGATGCCCAGTGAAGAGAGGGTGGACAGGAGGATCGGATGATTGACAGTGTCAAAAGCAGCAAAAAGATCCAGCAGAATAAGAACTGATGATTTGGAATCAGCTTTTGCAATCCGCAAGGCTTCCGTGACTGACAGTAGTGCAGTCTCAGTTGAATGGCCACTCCTAAAACCTGACTGGTTAGGATCCAGTTTGTTGCTCTGTGAAAGAAACAATGATACCTGGTGACAATAACTCATCAGGGTTTTTGCCTGAAAGGAATGGAAGGAGAGAGACAGGTCTGTAGCTATCTGTAAGTGAAGTGTTTAATATAGGTTTTTTGAGCAGTGGGGTTACCCGAGCCTGCTTGAATGCAGTGGGGAAGATGCCTGTGAGGAGAGATGTGTTGATGATGTGTGTGAGTGCTGGTAAAAGTGTAGGAAAGATTGCTTGGAGAAGGTGTGAGGGGATTGGGTCTAGAGGGCATGTTGTAGGATGGCTGGAGAGGAGAAGTTTGGATACTTCTGCCTCAGTGAGGGGACAGAAGGAGAAGATGGGAGTTTTAGTAGTCGGTGTGGTTGATTTGAAGTCCTGTGTGTGGGGGGCTGAGAATTGACTACTGATTGTTCTAGTTTTGTCTGTGAAGAATGTGGCGAAATCATCAGCTGTTATAGAAGTGGTGGGAGGTGGTTGAGGGGAGAGAGGAGAGAATTTAATGTCTTGAGATTACGTGTCTGGAGCGCTGTTGATCTTGTTGTGGAAGTATGAAGATTTGGCAGTATGGACTTCAGCAGAGAAAGATGAAAGCAAAGACTGATACATACTCGGGTCTGACGGATCTTTTGATTTGCGCCATTTTCTCTCTGCTGCCCTGAGTTTGGTCCGATGCTCACGAAGAACATCGGATAACCAGGGGTTAGAATGGGCAGCCCGTGCTGGCCTGGAGGAGAGAATTCCAGAGACCCACAGAGAAAGAAAGAGGTGCAGTAGAAGATGTAGAGATAGGATGCAGGTTAGCAAGATTGTGTTGCCGTCTGCGAGTGATGCTAGAGTGTTGTTTGCGAGACAACCGGAATGTATTGAAAACACATGATAGAGGTTGAAAAGAGAGGACAGAAAAGGAGAGTGTGTAAAGGTAAGATAAAAATAATACTTAAGTGCATTGCCAGTTTCGTTGCTCAGTGAAGTCGCGCAGGTAAAGTTGCAGGTCTTTACACTCGTCGGTCTTCACACAAGGAGGCTGAACACTTCCAATGATGATCCGCATCAGCATACGACATCAGAGAATCCAGTCTAGACACTAAAGTGAAAACAGCGTGCCGCCTTCTAATAGCACAGCCACTGAGCCTAAGCAGGGACAATTGCTCAAATACAAAATACCAGTCGCCTAATGCAGGAGGGAGCAATGCAAATAACAGGCTCCTTTAGCCGAAGGGCATTATTATAATTCCCAGTAAGTGCATCAAAAGACAAACTCCAACAAAAATACAAAGTGAAATAGGCGAAAAGGAATTTATTCTCGAGAAGCAAGTAATAAATTTAAGATTTAACAAGTATTAAGCAAAACACTCATGCGCTGCCGTCCGTCTCTTCTGTTGACAAATCGCTTCTCATACTTTATTAAAATTAAGCAAAATAAAATGATAAATGTTTACTTTCAAGAGCTGTCAAGTATTTGCGAGAGCGAGTTTAAAGCTTGCAGGCTTCCATACACCGGCCGCCCGCAGCATCTTCTGGGATTTCTAACGGCTCAATTCTCTCAAGTCTGCCCTCGATGCATCCTAGATATCAAGAACACATCCGAGCACTTTCATGCGTCCTCTGTACTTGCATTCTTGAGAATTTGATTGACCTGTTGCGGTTAATGATGACGTAGAATGAGAACACAAGGGCTGCGATCCAGTTCACTTTTAGACACGCACTGGTGAATTTCCACTAGAAATTTACCCTCGGGGGAATCCCGCCGCCATTTTGAGGTGTGTTCCACTTCGTCAAGTGGACGAGGGAAGTGTAATGACATACCCTCGAACCCCTCGATTTTGACAGCGGGAGCGAGTCTGATTCATAGCACATCAGCCGCTCATAGAAACCACAAGCAACCGACTATGACGTCATCGCAGATCGCGTTTAATTTATCCCAACCCCAAACAACTCTATAATATATGAATGATTTTTTTTATACATTTATAACAGCCCAAGCAGATCTATATACATATAGAATGCTGCACCAAACAAGTTCGTAAGGGGAAACATGTAAACAATAAACCAACTCCATAGTGGATTCTAAGTGATGAAGTGCTTAGGTTGTTCCAGTTCAGCACATTCCAAGGGTTCCGCCAGTTGTGGGCACTCGTGCAATGTAATTAATGACATACATCCGAGTAAACGAGACGGAAGGAAGTTTGCGAGTGAAGGGCATGAAAAAAATGGACTGCAACGCAACCAAGGACGCAAGATCGCTGGAGAACGCATATTGAGAAACGGCCAAAGTTCACATCTATCCAAGTACAGTTCAAATCCCCAGATGTGTTCTTGCTCCGCCCCTTTTATTAAGGATGCATCCAGAGGCAAGTAGATATAATTACAGACTGGAGATCTCCAAAATGGGGCGTAGACTCCAAAAGTGGGCAGAACCTCCAAAATGGGGCTGGGAAATTTCGGGGGGGAAATTCGTTGGGTAGGAGGGGGTAGTGACGCTGGGTGTAACTAAAAAATGCAAATCTTCCCACATCGTGACATAGACATGTGGGGGTGTGTCAGAACGAGCCGTTTTAGGTAGGCATGGTTGACTCTTAACTTTTATAAAGAATATCTCTTTGGGTTTGAGACTTTAGTCTTGGCAACTTTACAGATCTTCTTTATGCACCAAGAGATTGTAACACTCCAAAGAAGGATTTTCCAAAGGAAAAATTTAAATCGCATGACCCCTTTAAACTTTATACGCTGTGATTTAACTAATTAACCACGAGCACGTCATGTTGCAGTTAGCAATCACCAAATAACCCACATTTATGCCAACATGTTGTTTTGATCTACTGATGATGAATAATTAATATTTTGTGTGATTTATGGTGTTTAAATCATACCTGTAAACTCACATTTCAGCCAGGAAAGTTTTGATTTCATTTTCCTTTCATATTACCTCTGCGTAATAACTTAGCGTTTACTTTATGTAATGGCTATATAATTCTGCTGTTCCACAAACGCCACCTTGTGGCAAAGAGTGAATTTGCATTTTCGCTTATATTCACATTTTATGCAGAACAGTGTTGTGAACTGGCATATTAACAACACAAAAAAAAAACGAAATTTGACAGATAATTGTTAGGAAGCTTAAACAAATTAAAAAAGAGGTTTTCTGGGGTTGGGGTGCCTACTGTAATGCTGTAGCCCAGGGGCCTTTGGTTATCTTAAAGCGCCCCTGTACGCACACTGAGAATGAACAAATGATTCGCAAAGGGTTCGAAGCTGAAGCAGTGCTTCAAAAGCGGTCATCACTAGTCTTCACCGCACACCCACCAACATAAAAATAACTGTTTATGCTCAAGCTAAGTGCTATCTATTTCATTGAATGATATACTCACGTTTACCATGCTGCTTCTCTGAAATAACTGTGAATAAATACTTTGTTGTTGACGTTACCTTTGAGTCTTTTCCTTCTGTAGGCCTACTTGTGACAATATGGATTCTTTGATAAGATAAATAAAAAACTTTTAACGGCAGTTAGAAGTTTTTTTTTTATTACCATAACCTTTCTCATATTACAGAATTAAAGCTGTACTTACTGTACTGGATTCACACGTTCCTCTATCTCTTCTTGTAATGCAATTCCATATTTTTGCCTGTGAATTAATACCAGCAACACGCAAGTAACAAACTAATTCAGACTTACTCTGTGGTTATATTTCATCCTCTGAGCAACAGTTTCACATGTAACCATAGAGATCAATAAAATTTTAATATTTTAGAAGTGACATTTTTTTTGTTATAGTTATTGTGTTCAGGTTTTCTTACCGTCACGATGCCAAATATCCAACAGTATACTCGATGCAGACATTTTTGGAAGATGTCCCACATATAACTGAAATACATTTGTACAATTTCAAGAAAATGTTTCTGAGGGGGAAACAAGCAATATTATTAAGTAAAATGCAAATAAATATTCTTCACTGCACAGCATTGCTTAATTTTGACTGCATGGTCCACCCAAAAATGTCAATTCAATCTGGAAAAATACACAGCCTTTTAAAATTGTGCAAAACTTTAATAGCACCATCAACTTAGATTTGGCATGTCTATGTAGTAATTGAGGTATAGGCAAAATAACTGTTAGGACAAAACAACAGAAACAGGGGGACATAAACTGACAAGTTACCAATTATAAAATTATAGTTACCAATTATAAATCATGTTTGCATAATTAGTGTTCACATACTTCAATGAACTTAAAAAAAATAGGTAAGACAATGATACCTGATATTTGAAACACTGAACAATTTTGGCCAGCGCCTCCTCATTCCTGTTGCATGTCAACAATTCTACGTCTTCATTGAACAGACAGTCCACTGTGAGTGTATTTCTCCTTAAATAGCTGGTTTGGATGCTGTTTCAAATAAACAGTTAGATAGTCAAAAATGTGTGAATAGTATTACTCATATCTCAATATCTGAATAACCTTCTGGTGCTTAATCTTGAAGTTACCTGAACATGTATTAAGTTTATTCAGTGCAGCATCAATGTCAGTTCCTGCCCATGAAACAATGGGGCAGAAAACAAGAATCACATCACAGTCCTCCACACTGCGCACTTCCTCCAAATCAGGTCTTTGCTTTTGGAGATGACCTAAAATCTCCTTCTGCAAATTGCCTGACTTGCCCATCTCAATTATGTAGTATTTTCCTTTAAGATAAAGAACAGAATATTAAGGTGTGACTTAGATAACCAAATACCAATATGCTTACTTATTTAATTTAATAATCCAAAATCTTAACTTGAATGGTTTTACCTTGAGCTGGGTTGAATGGCTCAAATTCTTGGACCTGGTATTGGTTCATTTCTCTCTCTTCTTCTTCCTGTTGAATAAACTGTTGTTTGCACTGGTCTTCTAAATGTTGTTTAGTCTCTGCCTATTATTATTATTATTTTTATTCACTCTTGATTATCACTTGATTGTTTGATTTTACCCTTTGCATAAGGTAACCTAAGCGATTACAATTTTCATTTAGGTGTTGCTACATTTGTACAGTGATTGTGTATACAGTGAACTGATACTTTCCATGTCACAATTTTCAGATCTCAAACATTTCATTCCTGGTCAGGAACCTGTGATGTTTTCTTGTAGCTGCTTAAATCAAATGTAAAGCATTGTTTCTATACTGAACTATGGTATGGTCTAGTCCCTGCTACCCCCAAAAAAATACAAATAATAATCTTAAAAAAAAACAAGTCTATTAAAAAGTCTATTAAAAAATAATAATATACAATATTTTAGCTTTTCCTCAACAAACTGGCCATTAACTAATAAACACTTTCACAGGGAGAAGGATCAGAAAAATCATTAAGTCAGTAAATCAGACTATGTTGCCTTGTGCTGATCTTCACTGCCCTGTTTTCAATCTTTATCACTTTCACTTTAATTCTTACTAAAAATAAAAAAATATGCTTGCTTCACCTGTAACATAATATAATAAGTATTGAAAAATGAAATAGCATTTTTTAAATCAGATAAATAGACCAATCTTTATTCATATGGAGTTGTCAAAGTTTTTTCAATTGGTTTAATATGACGTCGGTGTTAAAAGCGTATATTCAGACATTAAACATATAGAGCTGTGTTTGTGCTTCTCAAAACACAAGCACGAATAAACCATCACTGCCGACTGCATTGGGTGTCTCATCACTCCTGCTGCTCGCTGTGTCTCACCCAGAGTAAAAGTCCTTTCACTTTGTTGCTCTTGCACTTATTGGTCGACGGGATCACACAGTAGCCTACAGTTGGCTGCATGATACCTATTAGGCTATTTTTGCATTGTTTTTATCTAAGAATATGAATATAGAACTAATTCAAATATTTGTACAATATACACGCTTCCATATAAGTTTATGGATTGTAGATTGTAGTAAAGGTTCAACATTTTCTGTCTCACAGCCTTTAATCTTCGTAAGCGAAAAGATTACTGTAAAGTTTTCCTTCTGCATTACTTCCAGGGAGAAGACATTTAACATGTAAATAAAACATTAATATTTTAGACAATATAATCTATTATGATATTACAAGTTGACAGAAAAGTCTATGTTTACAAATATAAAACATTAACTTGCAGGTTAATAAGAAAGAAAAACCCAGCCTGATATAACTGAATAAGGGATTCAAAGGACCAATGAAGATTAACGTTAAAAAGAAAAAGTTTAGGTCCTTTTAGACTGTTGATGCAGTTCCTTAAGCAAGTCAAGTATAGCTTTCCTTTTTAGTCTGCAGGCTTTGATAATGTCAAATATTTGAACTTACTATAAGTTCCTGTGGCTCAGTGGTAGAGCATTGCATTAGCAGCGCAAAAGGTTGTGGGTTCAATTTCCAGGGAGCACACATACTGGTAAAAAATGTGTAGCCTGAATGCACCGTAAGTTGCTTTGGACAAAAGTGTCTGCTAAATGCATTAATTATAGAATCTCTACTCCTAGTTCTTCTTTACCTGTTAGGAATGTGCATCCTAAAAATGTCTTATGCTTAAGTATCATGTTTTGAATTTTGTATCATGTTTGAATTCTGAGACACATTCGCAATCAAGATTCACTTTAGTTTATAATTTATACATCCATGTCAAAGTGTGATATTAGGGATCAGTAATATTAAGCTCCAACAAAAATTTATAGTTGTGCCATAGTTTAATGTCCCTTACAAGTACAATAGAAGTAATACAGCTGTAATTCAATCGTAACACTGAACTTCTCAATCTAAAGTCTCAATATTAATGTTTATTCAGGCTATTAAGCACAACAATTATCAATTTGCATGCATTTAATCAAAACACAACACATTTTAGAGCTTATTATAGTTTAAAGTTAATTACACTCAGTATGATAATGAGCAACAATTTACACTCTGTCCATTCAGAAATACGCAGTTAATGGTTTATTTTAGCAGATCATACTTTTCAGTTGTTTTGTGTTCCATGCCATCCAAACTGTGGGGGGAAAAATATTGAATTTGAATTAGATTAATTGTCGCAAATTTAAAGACCACCAATTTACCAAAATAATCTAAAATCCAATGTCTAAAATCAGATAAAGTCAGATATTAATATGAACCAAACAAGTTTATATTACACTGTAAGAAAAGCAGTGCATCCCAAATGAAAATTCAGTCATCATCTACTCATACTCATTGAGAGATTCTCACCGGAAATAATTTGTAAAGTACCAAAAAAATAAAACCAGCGAGCATAGCTTTGATGATGATTCCAGAAAATTTCTTTAGTTCCTAAAAGAGAGAAAAGCATATATATTATCATCATATAAAATGTTTCAATAATTTATAACATACAATAATAACGTAGAATATAAAAAATAGACGAATTATCAATTAACAATATTGCAGACCAATGCTGGCTATTTTGATTACATAAGAATGGCAATATCCACATGTGACAGTAAGACATGACTTGTACGTTTTATTTTTTTGAAGATTATTGGTACTTTTATATCTTTACTGATTGGTTGCTAAAAATGCTTTAGAAAAATGTTTAGTGTATATCTATGTTTAGAGTGCATTTTTAATCAAATAAATAACTAAAATAATTTTAAAAAATGTTTTTAAATATAGTTATCATAGCTTGTGTTGTCCCTTATCAGTGCAAGGTCAACCAAAAATAAGGATTTAGATATTGTCTAAGACTTCCAGACTTTTGGAGGGTACTGCACAGTGTATATACATTGTTTAAGCAAGTCTGGACTAAAAAGCATAGTTTAATACAGAGTGACTGTTCCCCACATTTTTCCTACTTTGTATATAGTTCATTATTATTATTAAAGGGAAGGTCTAATGCTTTTTCATGCATTATGACTTACTTAAATTGTTATTTACTTACCATTTGAACTAAGTCATATCCGCATAATTACTTTTCACATTCATCTCAAATTAATGTAAGATACACTTAAAGAGGTAAACCTGAGGCTTGAAATGGCAAACAATTTTGGCCAGTGCCTCCTCATTCCTGTTGCATGTCAACAATCCCACATCTTCATTGAACAGACAGTCCACTGTGAGTGTATTTCTCCTGGTTATAAATCTGCTGCTGTCTGGTAAAATTTTATCAGGGTTGAATGAGTGATGGAACACCATCAAAATAGCTGGTTTGGATGCTGTTTCAATTTAAGAACAAAAATGTGTGAATAGTATTTCAACTCATATCAATATCTAAGTAACCTTCTGGTGATTAATCTTGAAGTTACCTGAACATGTATTTAGTTCATTCAAAGCAGCAACAATGTCAGTTCCTGCCCGTGAAACAATGGGGCAGAAAACCAGAATCACATCACAGTCCTCCACCTTGTGCACCTCTGTCGATCCAGGCCTATGCTTTTGGAGATGACCTAAAATCTCCTTCCGCAAAATGTGTGATTTGCCCATCTCAATTATGAAGAAGTATTTTCCTTCAAGATCAAGAACAGAGAGTGTTGTTTTTGTGTTGTGTATTTTTGGAACATGGCAAGGTTATGATATTTGTGAGAAGTAAGATAAGACAGAAAAAAATATTTAAGAACCTTAAGATGCAAGTTAAGCCATAAGCATCTTATAAAGTCTTACAATGAATAATGGTTTCCCCATAATATTTTATAATTTCAATAATCCAAAATTTTACCTTGAGTAATTTCATTTTGTTGGAGTTGGTTCTGGATCATTTTTTGTCTTCTTACAGTACGTTTTTCGTACTGGTTACTTGTCGTTTAATCTTGTCCTGAAACAAATTTGAATTCACTCTTGATTATCAGTTGATTAGTTGATTAATGCGACAAATAAGTCAGAAGTCAGTGTCACCAGTATTTTGATCTGCCTCTATCATCAGTGTAACCATGACCATGATTTTAGCTTAGTCACTGAGAGAGTTGTCTCGTGCTGCTCTTTACTGCCCCCTGTGTGCGAGACTGAATATAACTGTTTTAAACTTTATCACTTTCACTTTCACTCTCTTCATAAAACATTATCAACATCAAACATTATTGCTGTTTTTCTTTATTTTATAAAGAAATATTATCAAAATCGCATGCTATCACATATGGCTTTAGTCGTTTAGACTTGTCATTTAAATGATTGAGAGCTGAAAGCTTTGACATCTGTGGTAACCCGGTATTTGATCATTAGACCTAGCACTGTTTTAAACTTCTCCAAACACAATGAGAAACGAACAACACACTCGCTCACACACACAAATAGCCTACACGAATATAACACATTAGTCTCTCGGCTGCAGACTGCGCCGGGTCTACATACCGCTCCTGCTGCTTGCTGTGTCTCTGAAGAACAGAATGAAAAAGTCAGAATAAAAGTCCTTTCGCTTTCGGCGTGGCTCTATTTGAAATGGATCAGATGCAATAAAGATGATATAAAAATAAGTTACACCGCGAAGTTATAGTTTTTACTTTGAATATCATTTTACATACATTTTCATTTACACACCTCAATAGCACCCTTTCATACGAAGTAGCCTATGAATGAAACAAGTATTTTCCACATCACGACCCAAGTGTGCGTAAAAATAACAGTCTATGCTTTCAAACTAACACTTCTGGTATTGACCATGCAGGCCTAATTGTTCACTTTCAGCAGCTTTTAGTATGAAGTCGCAACAAAGATTATACATCATATAAGTCTGATAAAGAGACGTTTATGGCCTCTGTTGCATTGTGCTGTGCTGAAATGGCATTTTAATATAACACACTTCCATGCGAATTCCTCTTTCCTGTAAACAAAACCTGTAAATTCATGATAAAATCTTGAGTTTATTCATTGGTTTTAAGAAATGCTGAATAAATAGTTCTGTTTCCCTTTTGAGGTCACTGCTATCATGACATTTTCCAGTACGCAAACAACCATAAGAACTCATATTAAAATATATGTTGACTGGTTGGTTACACCTTAAATAGATTACCATTTTTGATCATCAAAAAATAAGTATAAAAAATATGGTAAATAAATGAAGCCGATATACTTTGTTCTTCTTGCTTTTATTGTCCAGGGTCTAGAACAAGTATACACACACATGTATAAATATATATTGTAGAAATATAATGTATAAATATATATATTGTATATTTATACATGTACTCTAAAAAAGATGGTTCTTTAAAGGTTCTATACATGTAATAACAGTTCTATTCAGAACCATATCATCCTGACCCTGATATAGCACACGTACATCATGGAGATGTATATCTGACGTGCCTTCAGGACATTTTTTAGAATGTAGCTCATCTGCAATATGTCTAGTAGGACATTTCCTATCAGATGCAATAGACGTTTAGAAGAGTTTATATTATTTAGAATGTATAATGTAAAACTGCATTAAAAGAGGTCCTATCGATGTTTGTACACAGCAATGCTTTCCATATGAAGCGGGAGGTCCTTTAATGACATCCTTTGCAGACTGTCAGGGATCTGGAAGTGATGACCCATTGCCTTGATTGTAACAAGGTTTATTGACAAAAGCAGATCAATAACAAGGTTGTGCGTGCACAGGTGATCCCACAACAGGAACACAATATAACCATAGCTAAGGAAGGCCATGGACAGCCTCAAAAAAAAAAAAAAAAAAAAGACATCAACTGCCTAATACTATAGCGAGAGGTGGCAATACCAGGCCGGAGAGACCAGAGAAAGGTACCAGAGAGCTGAGCTCAGATACTTATTGACCATAACTCTGAAGCACCCCAGACGCCAGGCAAGGGAACCAGTGGACAGGAACTGGTCAGGACAGGAACTCTAACACCACAACAAGACAAAGCATAGCTCCACAGAAACACAAATTACTCCAAGACAGGCAAGAGAATAAACAAAAGGACTAAATATTATTATTATTATTATTGTAACCAACACAAATAACCAAAAAAAAATGAACAAAAGATCAGGACTAAGAGAACTAAATAAATACTAAATTAAAGGCAAAGGGACAAAAACAGACCGCATCCAAAAACAGGGAGCAAGACAAGAACATAGAATTACAAGAGGCAAGACTAGGGCAAGACTAGAGCACAAGAACAAACCAACAGGAAGACAGGAACACATAATCAGACAGAGACAGAGACAGAGACAGACACACACACAGTGAGGGGAAGAATTACCACCACCACCAGACAATAGGGGCAATTGCACTATAAATAGGGAGGAAGCACACAAGGACCCGGTGAGCGCAATTAACACACCAGGACCTCAGATTCTAACAAGATGTTGTTTTACTGAGAAACCATGAGTAAGGGGCTAAAGCACATGCTCAGAAAAACAAACACGTAGCCCTGGTTCTGACAGAAACAGACACAATAAACAAACACCAGACAACCAGCATGTGGCAGTTGCAAACCCTGCACTACCCCCCCCTCCCAACGGAACGCCTCCTGGCGTCCCATTCCACCAAACGATCATATTGCCAGAATTAAGTTGCGGGCATCATTGGTAGGGGAGGGTGGTGTGGGGTGGGGGGGGTTGAAGTCATCCTAAACGTTTAGACTCCACGGTGAAACATGACTATTCATGAAATACTCTGAGGTACTCGTGCGAAACAGCATAGACAGTCTGTAATGATGCGCAGTGGGCGAACCTCACTACAGAACATCCTCTGAGGGACTCTTCAAAGCACAGCCTAGCCGTCGGTATGATCTCATTGGGCGCCACTTCCACTAGCAGGAACATCCTCTGAGGACGCGTCAGAAGCAGCAGATATATTATCTGGTATGATCTTCATTTATTGGTAACTTGACTAGCAGGAACACCTCTGTTGGCTTATGCAAGACAGGATCAAGTGACGGACAAAAACTGACAGCACAGCCTCCACAGGTGAAACATGACTAGCAGGAACATACTCCGAGGGACTCGTCAGAAACAGCAGAAAGCTGGTCTGGTATGATCTCAGTGGGTGTAACTTAACTAGCAGGAACAACATCTGTGGGCTTGACAAGACAAACAGGAACACATCTCCATAGCCATGACCCAACTGGCAAGGATGGCCTCAGAGGACATAACAGGACAGGCAGGAACATTTTATATGGCCATAATTTGACAGGTAGGAACACCGTCTATGGCCATGACCCAACTGGCAGGAACGACCTCTGTAGGCATGACAGGACAGGCAGGAACACTTTGTATGGCCTAGACATGACGGGTAGGAACAACATTTGAGGGCTTGACAAGACAGGAACATTCTCTATGGCCATGACCCAACTGGCAGGAACGACCTCTGTAGGCGTGACAGGACAGGCAGGAACACTTTGTATGGCCCAGACAGAATAGGTAGGGACAACCTCTGAAGGCATGATTTGACAGACAGGAATGATCTCCATGAACTTGACTGGCAGGAACCACTTTGGATCTGACATAACAGGCAAGAACCAGCTCTATGGACTTGACACGACTGACAGGAACATCTTCTGTGAACTTGACAGACAGGAACGATCTCAAAGGGCTTGACTTGACTAACAGGAACAACTTCTGTGGACTTGACAGACAGGAACGATCTCAAAGGGCTTGACTTGACTAACAGGAACAACTTCTGTGGACATGACATGATAGGTAGGAGCATCTCAAATGGACTTGACTGGCAGGATCAACTTCTGAAGGCGTGACATGAAAGGCTGGAACAGTCTCTTTTATAACTGCTGTAAATGAGTCAACTGGACTGGGAGGCTTGAAAGAATACTTCGTAACTGTAACTTGAGGCTCTGACACCAAGGCCAACGAACTAGACACCTCTGGACTCACAGGGATTGAGGGTTCTTGACACAAGAAACAAAAACACAAGACAACCAGAGTGTCAGGGCAAAACCCTGACACAGACGTATGTGTGCTATCTGGGGAAGAACACCTTTATGCTGAAATAGTTCTTTATGTTAGAGTTTAGGGGTCTTTATTCCTGCCTTTTTGATTTTAAACCTGTAGCTGTCAAAGCACCTCATTACTGATTTTCTGGAGCTCATCAATCCAACTACACAGACGATCAACACACTCTCAACATGTAAATGATTTCTTTCTTAAATTTACAGACAAATTTTAACTGGTTTCCACACAAACATGTACTTTTCTCTTTTTAGTTTTTTGGTCACATGTAAGTGTGAGCATCTCTGTTAAGCTGAGGATACTTCTCTCCTCTTCTCCACTTAGTAAGTAACAAATGACATTGAATTTATAATCCATATTGTTAGATTTAGTTTTTTTGTAATTGTTACTTGAGTTTGTGCATAAACATACCCAGACACAAAAACATTAAAGCGTGTTTTGTCTTTATCTTTATCTTTGTCTATGACTTTATATCACTTTTTTCCTTTTAAGATTGTGAATGGCTCACATGCTCTCCATTTTTGCTACTTTTGGCCTTCCGTGAACATAATTGTTTTTACATAAACAAATGGAAGAGGCACACTGTAACTCTAAACTTAATTGTGTATTTCAGATGCATCACATCCCCCAACCTCATCATCTGCAGAGAGAAACTGCCTCTCAATCACACCAAAATGATGGACTTAAAGGCATCATAGATGATTGTGGAGATATTTCACTGGAACTTGTCTTCATCACATCTATTTTGTTTTACGTCTTTATGTCTTTATTCCTGTTCAGTGTAAATAGTCATTTATTGATATATTCAGCTAATAACTGTTCTAAAGAGCACTAACATTTTTTCTACAATTTCACATCAATAAAAACTAGAAGTACCTAATTCACACATGTTGTTGTTGTTGTTTTAATGTAAAACCCAGAGGCTACACTCTAAGATGCCTCATAGCTGATTTTCTGGAGCTCAGCCATCCAACTACACAGACTGTCAACACACTCTCAACATGCAAATGATTTATTTCTTAAAATGTCTATAATTTTTAACTTTCAAATTATAAATGGTTTCCTACCAATCATATATTTTTCTCTTTTTAGTTTAGGAGAACATGTAAGTGTCACCATCTCTGTTCAGGTAAGGAGGTAAGGATAATTCTCTCCGTTTCACCATCCCCACTAAGTAAAATAAAGATATTGAAATTATGGTCCATATTGTTAGATTTTTTTTTTGTGCATAAATATACCCAGTCACAGCTATCCCATGGCTTTACGCTTTCTTTTTAACACTCACATACTACTTTTGGCCTTCATAAACAATTGTTTTTACATGGAAGGAGACACATTGTAACTCTAAACTCAATAGTGCATTTCAGATGCTGTCATATCCGCAACCTCGTCATCTGCAGAGAGAAACTGCCACTCAATCACACCAAAATACACATAATGATGGACTTAAAGGCATCATAGAGGATTGTGAAGGACACTATTCAACAATACATTGGAACTTGTTTCTATTTTTGTTTTACTTTAAGTATTTATTTATGTTCAATGTCAATTGTCATTAATTAATGTATTCTGCTAATAACTGTTGTTAGAGCATTGTCATTTTTGCTACAATTTCACATGTCATAAAAAACTAAATTGAAACTACATGCTGTTGTTGGTGTTTTATTTTTAAAGGTAAACCCTAATAGAGGCTACAAAATATTATAAGACCAGGCAGATAGAGGGATAAAAAACTATGTATAAAACAATATATACAAATAAAATTAATAACACTTTATATATTAATGATATAAATATACTAATATGCAAATTGTTATGAAAATAAACTATCATTAAAAATGTTATTTATAACACCATTAAGGTCCAATATATCATTTTTCAAAGCATGGTTCTTTATGGAACCCAGACATATTATTTCTATGTGTAAGATGATGTATAATATTTTCGGTTTTGATTTCTTGGAAATGCTCTGCTGTAATTAACCCAACCTCCAGATCAATACTTTGCATAACAGCCTAGCAGTTGTAAGGTCATGTAAAATCATAAATCAATACTTTGCATAACTGCCTTGCAGTTGTAAGGTCATGTAAAAATGTAAATATAAAGCAGATGTTATATTATTAACTTCAAAGGTTTATCTACTGAGCTCAAGTGCAACTGTGCAATGTTGTTTCCATGACAACGTCACAATAAGTCCGCCTGCGGCCTTCACACTTCAGGACTTGTTCCAGCGAAAAGGCTTTCACCTAGTTTCATAATAAAATAGTTTTGTTTGAATGACTTTGAAGAATTGCTGTATAAGCTGTTTTAATTCTCTTTAATAGGGAAGTATTGTATTTTGTGGCATGCAAGCTTTTATTTGGAAACTGGGGGGAAAAAACTACAGTTTTCTCCCTCTCCCTTTTTTCCCGTCATTTTTCCAGAAATTATAATGACCACAGACAGAGATAGTGTGCTTTGTCTAGCACTTTACTCGTGTATGTTTTATAATAAGGCAATGCATCAAGCACACAGCCTGAAAGCTGACTTGTTGCCTTGCTGCCCTATAAGCCAATGATTCACAGCAATGTTTGTGTTGGAAGGTACCTTCCTAAACTGATTTCAGACACGCTTCTGAGGCAGCATAAGGGTTTATGATCTACAACAAAATAGTGAGAGCTTTGATGATAACCAAGCAAATATTTAATTACCACAAATATTAATGTCTTGCTAGAAATCAAGCCAAAAGTTGAAATTAAAAAAAAAAAAAAAAAAACACTTTCTAACTACAGATTCACATGCACTGGCTAGCGATATATCATAAGGATACAATATGCTGCCTGCTCTGGGTTGAGTTCTTTGGGTTCAGAAGTGCTTTGTTCCAAATGCAGCCATTATATTTTGTCATTAGTCACAGTCACAGTCTTTCATAATGTACAGACTTCCTATTTAGGTTTGGTATGAGGAAAGAATAACTGTGTGATGTCCGCATCACTCTCTCACTATATAAACTCTCCTCAGTTCCTCTCACATTCAGAGGCTGGCAATGGCAGAGTTTAAGAGCATGCAGGACTCCAGCAGCAGCTCACAGAACAATCTTTACTGTGTACTAAATGAGGACATTAACAAGAAACCATCACACACATGGAAAGGTATGGCTTATACCAACCTGCATTACATTTAGTGAAAGCTTTACCTGTTGTTCATACATTAAAAAATAAAACTTAGTTAAGTACTTACTGAAGACCTTACAGTTCTGTCTTTCTGATCTTGCTAGAGAGTGACACCTAGAGTTATTCAGTGAATATTGTTCATGTTTTGGACTTTAGTTGAAGGCTTTGATTTGTCCTCAGATGAAGTAATAGCCTTTAAATGTGGATGTGTAATCATATCAGTGTATTTGTAATCCTATCAGTATAAACACATTTTGAAACAGCTTGTAGAATTCAGGATATTTCAGTCAAATCTATTTAATCAAAAATCTCTGATTCTTAACAAATATTATATTCTAAAAAAAAAAAAATCTAAATTCCATTAAAAATGTAATGTATTATTGAGAGAGCAAAGAACAATAATAAATCTTTGATTGTAAATCAGAACATAAACAGTAATTCACCTCTCCATATTGTCTACTGCAGGTCGATTTTGGAATAAACAGTTTTGCTTTCTTCTGATGTGTGGCGCTGTCATACTCTTCATGGCCCTGTTAATCACTGTATCTGTAAAATGTAAGTTTCACAGATGCTTTGATTGTAAGCTTTATCATCTACAATAAACACAGTAGCCAGACCATGATTGTTTTTTTGTTTGTTTTTCTAGAAACTCCATTAGTTGTGATTTTGATCATGCGAAAATTAAAAAGTGTAAATAGGAAATACATGTGCCATAATAAACATGTCTAGCAAAGGCTTTGCTCAAGTTATGCTATGTGCTTAGTGTTTTTGTATCGTTTTAACCTCATTTTGCAAACTTATATTTGTGTTCTTCACAGTGCAGCACCAATACAGTAAAGTGACTGAGGTAGAGAATGAAGTGGCCAATCTGACATCTTCTTTAGCTTTGCTTTCTTCAAACCAACAAGATATATGTAAGATTTTATATTCATGTAATATTAGGCAACATTGTTCCGAATATGATTAGGAGCATGATATTGTTTTGATACACCAGTGCAATGGACAAGAATTAAAGTAACTTGCATTTCAGAGACATATTGCCAGTTTCTTTGTGTATTAGTGACTTTTATTAGTAACGTGACATGTGGCCAAGTATGGTGACCCCTACTCGGAATTAGTGCTCTGCATTTATCCCATCCAAAGTGGGCACACACAGCAGTGAACACACACACACCACACACACACACGGAGCAGTAGGCAGCCATTTTTGCTGCAGCGCCCGGGGAGCAGTTGGGGGTTCAGTGCCTTGCTCAAGGGCACCTCAGTCATGGTATTGAAGGTGGGAGAGAGCACTGTACATTCACTCCCCCCCACCTACAATCCCTGCCGGTACGAGACTTGAACCTGCAACCTTTGGGTTACAAGTCCAACTCTCTAACCATTAGGCCACGACTTCCCTAACATATATATTGGTATTTTTGCTGCAATAACAAAAACATTACGAAAATAAGTCAAACCAAGAAACAACCTTTGCCTCTCTGAGCAAAACACAGTTCCCTTTCGAAAGGGAACTCCAAGCTGTGTCCTCTAGAGGGCGCTAGGGGAACGCCTCTAGCGTGACCGGTGTCTGAAGCATGAATGAAAAAACGACAATGAACTTGACATTGGCAGGCGGAAGCCTATGACGTAACCAAATGAGCGACTGTGGGTATAAAAGGAGCACCTGTGGAATACATCATCCTCTTTTTTGTTTTCATCCTTGTTTCTGAAGTGTGATTTGGTAAGAACAATGTCTGTTGTGAGATGCTTTAGGAGATGTGCAGAAGGTGTCAGCGCTATCTGACACCAGATGATGCACACTTTGCGTTATGTGTTTGGGCGAAGAGCACGCGCGTTCTGTTCTCGAGGGAACGGAATGCGTTCATTGTGAGCGTTTCTCAGTGAGAAAGCTCCACTCACGTTTGTCCCTTTTTTCGTGGGGATTGGGACAATCATCTTCCCCCAGTGGCTCGGGTCCTGCCGCTGCTGAGGCAGCGAGGAGACTGAGATCGTGGGGATCGCAGATGGAGCTTGCTGACGAGTTCGAGAGAGGGGTTAATCTCTAGCACTCGTCGGCGGCTGCCTAGGGTGAACTGCTGGAAGAGGATGTGTTGTCATTTACATCCTCTGATCCACCAGGAAGTGCTCTGTTGGCCAGTCAAGGTGAGCAGGATCTGGCTGATGAGGGTGGAGAGGATGTTTCTGAGCCTTCTCAGTCTACCTGCCCCCGCGTATGATGAGCTGTTGGAGGTTATGGATCGCGCCATTGCGAAGTTAGATCTGCAGTGGAGGTGCGAAAAAGGGGACATTTTTTGTGGCAGACTTGATGAGCGATTTCTTTCTGGACATAACCGCCCAGCTCCCGTGAGCCTCCCATTCCTTCCAGATTTCCATATTGAGATCAAGAAGGCATGGGATAAACTATATTCAGCCCGCATCCATCAGTACCAGCATAATTCTAATTATGCTAACATCGAGGGGATGCGTGAGCGCGGATATGCGTCGATGCCCCCTATCGAAGAGACACTTGCGAGCTATCTCTTGGCTGGGGTGACATCGACGTTGAAGGCTCCAGCCCTGCCATCCAAGCCATTGAAGGAGACTTCGCACTTGAATGGTAGGGCATACGCGGCAGCAGGTCAGGCTGGTGCTGCTTTGCATACGATGGCAGTATTGCAGGCGTACCAGGCTGATTTGCTGAAGGACCAGGGTCAGGGGCTGTGCCGCACCACGCTCTCAGGGCCACCAAGCAGACAGCTGCCGCGATTGGTAGGTCAATGGCGGCGATGGTGGCCACTGAGAGACATCTGTGGGTGAACTTGGCGGACATCGGGGAGAAAGAGAAACGCTTTCTTCTCGATACGCCGGTTTCACCCTCTGAATGGTTCGGCACATCCGTTGAGAAGGTGGTCAGTAAATTCAGGGAGGCGAAAGCGCGCTTGGCGGCTTTTAAGTCTTTTATACCGCGCTGGTCTATGTCTGCGCCCAAACACGATGGGGATCCTGGCCCATCCCGGTCTGCAGATTGGAGACAGGGTCAGGCGGTTAGTGTGGCTCGTGGTCCTCCTCCTCCTCCGAGTAGATCGCAGAGGAGGCGGGAGTTCAGAGACAGGAGAAGGGATCTAAGGGGAAAGATCCAGCGCTGACGTGACAAACAGCCATCTGGAGCTACGGGGTCTTGAACCTGAAAACCCTCTTAGCCTACCCCTGCACCCCCCCCCCCCATGCGTGTGGCACTGAGAGTGGACCCCTGAGGCCGGACCAATGACGAGGATTCTTTCTGAGGGTCTGGAATCGGGTTTCATTATAAGTGTATCTTCGGTGAGTGAGTGTTGCTAGGTTTCCTCTCGTTTTAGAGAGTTATTATGCTGAGATGTCCACTCTTAAGAGCTCCTCAACTAGGACTGAGTGTTGTTAGGCTTCCTCTCGTTTAAGAGAGTCATCCTGCTTGAAGCTCTTTTTGAGCCTCACTAACTGCCTCTGGCGTTGAGTGTAGTCATGTCTCCTCTCGTTTTAGAGAGTCGTTATTCTGAGACCTCCACTCTTAAGAGCCCCCTACCAGGGTTGAGCGTTGTTAAGCTTCCTCTTGTTTAAGAGAGTCATTCTGCTGAAGCCCCCGCTCTCCAGAGCTCCGCTTAGGCAGTAATATATGAGTTGTAGGCTCATTCTTTTTGAGCCTCATTAACTGCCTCTGGCGCTGAGTGTAGTCAGGTCTCCTCACGTTTTAGAGAGTCGTTATGCTGAGACCTCCGCTCTTAAGAACTCCTAAACTAGGACTGAGTGTTGTTAGGCTTCCTCTCATTTAAGATAGTCATCGTGCTGAAGCCTCCGCTCTCCAGAGCTCCGCTTAGGCAGAAATATGGGTTCGTAGGCTCTTTCTTTTGAGCCTCACTAACTGCTTCTGGCGTTGAGTGTAGCTAGGTCTCCTCTAACTTTAGAGAGTCGTTATGCTGAGACCTCCCCTCTTAGTGTTCTGTACTTTGGTAGGTGAGCTAGTCTACGATGCTGGCGAGCTTTGAGCCTGCCTGTAGGGGTTTGTGGCTCGGGTCCTGGCAAAAGCAATCTGGCTGGGGTAGGGATGGTGTTCCTTGAGTCCTTGACTTAAGGAATCCAGGTTTTTTGGGCACTCATCCCTCAGCATGGCAGTGTGGGTAGACTATTCCCCTAGCGCCCTCTAGAGGACGCAGCGTGGAGTTCCCTTTCGAAAGGGAATGTCTCAGGTTACGCATGTAACCATGGTTCCCTGAGAATAGGGAATGAGACGCTGCATCTCATTGCCATGCGTCGGGTGTCATATCTGTGTCTCCTCAGACAAAAAAGAGGATGGCGTATTCCACAGGTGCTCCTTTTATACCCACAGTCGCTCATTTGCTTGAGTCATAGGCTTCCGCCTACCAATGTAAAGTTCATTGTCGTTTTTTCATTCATGCTTCAGACACCTGTCACGCTGGAGGCGTTCCCCCTAGCTCCCTCTAAAGAACGCAGTGTCTCGTTCCCTATTCTCAGGGAACCATGGTTACATGCGTAACCTGAGACGTTTTGTGGAGTTTTCTTTCTGAACGAATCGGTTCTTTTGAATGAATCGGTTGATAATGACTCAATGATTCACTCATAAAGACAGCAAGTAATTTATTGCTACCTACTGGTGTATCGATGTAACTTACTGTAAGTACAAAATGATGTTTTGATACCCTAAAAAGTCCAGAAAACTTTTGAATTTAACAAATTGAATTTAAAGCCTATTTATGGTAAAAAAAAAACAAGAAGGAACATGTGAATGCTTAGTTCTTGTTTGTGTACAGATGACAGATTTATGGAGATGGTCGGTGAACTGAAAGCTGATCTGAATAGCAGAATAAGAAATTTGACTCGGCGTAAGCAGTATCAGTATAACACATATATAACACATTATATAAACATATATTACACACACACACACACATGTAGATATATATCATATATCTGTAAATGATATCGTGTTTGGGTATTTTTATATATATATATATAAATATAAACAAAATCACTTTCACACTATAATATGTTAGAGAAAAAATATAATGTTATAAAACTGTTTCTCTGTCTTAGATAAACCTGTTCTGAGCTGTAAAGCTGGGTGGCAGCCTTTTCTTTCCAACTGCTATGAATTTTCCAGTAATAAAGTGAGCTGGCAAACGGCACGTTTATACTGCAGTAGACAGGGCACCCTGCTGCTTATCCTGGGGAATGACTCCAGGGAGTGGGTTAGTGATACACAGACACAAACATTGCATAGAAATTTAATATAATCTCATGGAATGTCTATTTTCTTTGCTTCATTCAGGATTTTATTGTGCAACGCACTGCTCTTTCATCTGAATCCTACTGGATTGGTCTTACAGATGCGATAACTGGACGTTGGAGATGGGTTGATGGAACACCCTACACCATGAACAGCAGGCATGTAAATATTTGTAGCTCTTCCATAGCCTCTCAGTCAGATCATATGATTTTATCATAGCTTTTACTGTTATTGAATATTTGTTGTTATTTGGTAACTTTTACCATTTCAAAAATCAAGACGACTGCCAATGTTGTCTCACCATTAAACTAGTGAACTGCAAAACAACAAAGGTGATAAAATACATGCATCTACAGACTTGCCCTTACACATATAGTCAACACAATTTTTAACCTACTATTTTTGTTGGAAAATCTGCCATATATATATATATTTTTTTATGCTTGTTCAAATTACTTGGTTAAAATGAACAGAAACAACTAAATTCTTGATTTTTATTTCCATTATGTTCAGTCCACTTAAATTTGTTAAATTTAAGTGAACTTAATCATGTTGTGTTGGGACCATATGAATATTTTTTGTTGACACAACTAACTGAACAGTGGATGTGTAGTTCCCAGCATGCTTTGCATGGGATCACATTAAGAGGGAAACATTTGTTTGTTGAAAAAGTGTTTTTAATTTAAGAAAATTACATGTTAGAGTTGTATACATGTAATGGTGAGTTATTTAGTATATTTAGAAGAGGTTTGGAGATTAGAAAAAAATGTGAGGTTATACTGTGCAGAAGAGCACTCATGCTTAGGGTGCTGGCAGCTTCCTTGACTGAAGAGATTATTGCACTCTTAAAACCACTGCAAAAGGATTTTGTCATGTTAGGAATCCCCTTTTGTTGCTGTTGTTGTTAATTCGGTGTTTTTGGGCACTATATGCTACTAGTGGTTTGTAATGCATGTATGTATATATGTATGAATGTGATTACTTTTTTTTTTTTTTGTTGCCAGTCCATGGGAACCAGGAGAACCAAATAATTCGTTGGGTGAAGAGGATTGTGGAGAACTAACTGCATCTGGGAAACTGAATGATGGCCACTGCTCAAAGAATTTCAGATTCATCTGTAAAGCACCAGCCAGTGAAAACTAACCAATTAATGTGGCTCTGTTGTAATGCCATTCAAACAGTAGGCCTGCCTACTGATATTCTGAGAAATATGCAGAATCGGAATGGTGGAAGATTTTTAAATATATATAGTATATAACATTGCATGTACAAGTTGTAAGTAAAAGCTGAAAATAAGTGAGCAAAGGGGAAAAAAGCCTTTTGGTGTTGCTCATAGTGACATTAAAGACACAATGTTTGAACCTGCTATACTGCAGCAGGACTATGGCATGTTCACGCAGGAGCCCTGGACATTTTTCTTTTAGTGTTTTTCAGAGTCAGTAGAAAGGTCTCTTTACTGTTATTATGGCTGTGACCTTAATTGTCTACTGCCTGTTCGTGTTCCAAAGGTGCATGTTCAATAAGTGTTATGGTTCATTGAACAAGCATGAAAAATTGTTTAAACCTTTTCCAATAAAGATTTGTAAAACTTATTTGGATTTTTACAACATTAGCTTTAAAATACAGCATCATAAAAAAGAAAATATAAAAAATGTTATTGATCCCAAATGTTTGAATGCATTGTAAAATCCAATAGTTTACCTTACTTAGATTTAACTAGTTATCTTTACTTAGTTGTTATACTTACTAGATTTTGTTAAGTTACAGCTACTTTCAAAGGCAAATAAAACAATTTACTTACTGTTTTGAGTGACACTTACTTAAAGGGCTCATATGATGCTGCTAAAAAGAACATTATTTGGTGTAATGAAATGTGTTTATGCTGTTTAAAGTTCAAAAAACACATAATTTTCCACATACTGTACATTATTGTTTCTCTATGCCCCACCTTTTTGAAACGCGTCGATTTTTACAAAACTCATCGGTCTGAAAAGTGAGGTGTGCTCTGATAGCCAGCTAGCCACGGCGTGTGATGCCGCCGATACCTTATAACAAAAATTCAGAAAAAAAGTTGTGACGAAATGTTACGCCTCTCACATATGTTGATGCTGTGTCCGGCCGGAGCGACGAGACATAAACAATAAAACCCATTACAAAAGAGGCATTTGTTGCATCCAGTGCGGACATAATTACGGATTATAATGACTATACTGTCTTTTTATGCACGTTGCGTTACATTGCATCGCGCCGCGTAAACATAAACTATGTCTGCATTTGTGTTCGGAGAAATGACAAACAACAAGTGCGACTCTACACTGCCCAAAAAACTGCGTTTGACCTCATCAGTGGCAATGAAAAACACAGCGGTCTAGCGTGAGGGGAAGCCCCAGCTTAGCGTGCGGCTGAGGCCGGGATCGAGTGAGCTGAGGCGGGCTGGACTCCGCTTCGTCCACGGTGAAAGTTGATGTATTCCCTCAGTGACCAGCACGGATCAGCTCTAGGCATGACGAAGAGGATATCGTTCTCTTTTGGAAGACCAAACAAAGTAGTTTCGCTTTCACAACGAAGCACACAGCGCTTCACGACATGGCTGCAGCAACAACAAAACTACAGCGAGAATAAAAGTTAGCCTTCTTTCTTTGCGTGAACATTTGAGCGGCGTTATGCAAATTTCCCAGATCGTGACGTAGGTATGTGGGGGCGTGCTAGAACGAGACATTTTAGGTAGGCGTGGTTAAAGGCTTAACTTTTAAATAGAATATCTCTTTGGGTTTGAGACTTTAGTCTTTGCAACTTTACAGATCTTCTTTATGCACCAAGAGCTTGTAACACTCCAAAGAGAAAGGAAAAATTTAAATCGCATCATATGACCCCTTTAAAATATTCAAGTAGCCACTAGCCACAAAGGAACCAATGGCATTAATAAACCAGTGAGAGGCAGCAGTGCACTAATATGTTGCTATTGTGCAACATAACAGAAGAAGAAAAGAAAAAGAGTCTTAATAGACTTTTCACTCATTTCCTCCATGTCTGCAGTTATCTTTCACTAGTTGCATTCACTCGTTTCCCAAAGTCATCATGAATATTACATTTTCAATTAAACTGAAATATTTGAGAGAAAATCACATAAGCTAACTTCATAAATTGATGTTGATTTTCCTAAAAAAAAAATGTTTTAACTCACCGTTATAATGATTAGCGTTCCCTTTGGTTGGGCACTTGGAACTTCTTTTATATTACTGCAATTTTAACCTGTTTATGCATCAGTGCATCATGAAGTCAGAATTATTTGATTTCAAGGAAAGCAGAACAATAAATAGATTACTTATTAATAGATTTGTGTAATTATTTATTAACTTTTTCAAGTTTCATTGTTCATATATAATTTGAGATGGTATTAATTGGGTTTATATAATCCTTAAATAGTGTGTGATAATATGCAAAAGTCACACACAGACTTAAACATTCAGCACGTGAGTCTGGTAACAATGGTAACAATTCAATTTCATTTAATTGCATTACTTGTAACAATAACCGTTTTATCTGCTCTTTTTGTTGTGCTACTACTGACAAAAGACAGCAAATAAAATTAACAACTGTAAAACAAAGCAACTGCATTATGTATTAATGCCGGAATGCACTCTGGGAGTCAGTGAGTAGCTATAAGTCAAACCTAAATGAAAGGATCGAGTACCCCTACAGTTCTTTTTTAGTTACTAGAACTCTCGGGTAAGTAAACTATACTAACTAGGCATCTGTCAGTACAACATACTATTCCTATTTCACTTTACTTAGTTTTTTCAAAGCAAACGGTTTGCATGCTTTTTTTCAAGTAAGCCCAACTATTAGATTGTACAGTGTGGTAGTATGTCACAAAATATATATATAGATAGATATATATATATAATATATATATATATATATATATATATAATATATAATATCTATTAAGAAGTCTTGAATTATTATTATTACGTTTAAAATAATGTTGTTCTAATATATACTTTTAAAATTAATTATTCCTGGGTGGCAAAGCTACATTTCATCAGCCATTACTACATCTTCAGGTACAAAACCGTTATTTGTTAAATATTAAAGTAATTTGTGAGAAACGAAGCTAATCGAGTTGGTTCTTGTTATTTATTTTTTTTGGGCAGAAAGAATCATGAATTTTAAATAAAAGCTGAGGGAGTGGGGGGGTGGCAGACAAACACTGAAAAACATGGTCAGACTGCGGTCAAACAAGCCGTTTATATATGTTTGGCGAACAACAAAAAATGTTTAGACTTACATGCGAATATTTCAGTGTGTGGGGTTTTTGCTTCAAATAAAAAATATTTAATCAAAAAAACTTATGTAACCCTCATGTGGTGTTCGGGTCCTTTTTGCTCTGAAATTTTTTTTATTTTTCCCGAAAATACTAAATGTTATCGTATTGGACTGAAATTTTGTGACTTTGTTGACAAAGGGTATAACTACTTTAAAAAAAAAAATTTGATCATTTTAATTCATACTTTTTTGGAGGAGATTTTTCACCTTGTTACACTTGTGGTGTTCCCAGTCAAAAATGACCGGCCTACAAAAAAATTGCTTATAAATTACTCATTATGCTATATTATCACCAAATATTGGATTCAATCTTTTTGTCAACTTCTTTTCTTTCATTTAGGACTGGTTTTGTAATTATATTTGGTTCTGATTAATCGTAGGCCTCATTTATATGAGAGTAAGCACCTCTTTTTTGAGTGAAAAAAGCATTATTTATAAATAATTTTCGCAATATTAAATAAAAACTGATGAAAATGTACACTGTTTATCACACTAGTGTACTTTAATGTTTAATCAGGGAGTTTGTTTTGAAATGCTTTTATCTTGTACAAAATGGCACAAAGTCACACTTGTGGTGTTCCCAGGCAAAAATGTCCAGCCATTCAAAGTGAATGGGAAAGAATGAAAGTAATAGAAACTATTAGTGTTCAGGAGCATGTTGATCATGTTCATATATGTACATGTGCTTGCAAACATAAAGGCCTTGGACCTGTTCATGTTTGGATGCATGCATACTCACGCTAACACACACACACACACACACCAAACACACACACACACACACACACTTATACAAACTATTGGGAGTTTTACAAGTTTTCTATTTCATCCTACCCTGAACTGCATCCAATATCATTTCATCAATCTGATAGTATAACTCCCTCTTTCTCGCTCTCTCACTCACTCATTCACTCACACACACACACACACACACACACAAACTGGCTTCACACTGCTTCAAAAGAATCTTTCTTTCATCACACCTTCTAGACAAAATATCACAATAGGTATTGAGGCTTTCATGTTCTCACAAAGCAGACAAAAGTTTACTAATAAATGCTTTAGCACAAAGACAGAGCATATAAATATTGTTGAACCATGAAATGTTCTCGATATGGCAGTGCTGTTTTTTCATGTCACAATGGTCAGATTTGTTGTTGCATGACATTGTCTCTGTATGACAGCGCCAGTGTTATTTTTTTTTGTGACAGTATAAATATTGGTTTGTTGTTCAATGAAATTTTCTCTATATAAGAATCATAAAGGGTTAGTTCACCCAAAAATGAAAATTCTGTCATTAATTACTCACCCTCATGTCATTCCAAATTCGTAAGACCCCCGTTCATCTTCGGAAAACACAAGATAAGATATTTTTGATGAATTTGAGAGTTCTCTGACCCTCCCATAGACAGAAATGTAATTACCACGATCAAGGTCCAGATACATAGCAAGGAGATCGGTAAAATAATCCATGTGACATCAGAGGTTCAACCGTAATTTTACGAAGCTAGGAGAATACTTTTTGTGCACAAAAGAAAAAAAAAAACGGTTGAAAAACGGATTATTTTACCGATCTCCTTGCTACGTCTTTGGACCTTGATCGTGGTAATTACATTGCTGTCTATGGGAGGGTCAGAGAGCTCTCAGAATTCATCAAAAATATCTTAATTTGTGTTCTGAAGATGAATGAAGGTCTTACGGGTTTGGAACGACATGCGGGCGAGTAATTAATGACTGAATTTTCATTTTGGGTTGGAGTAACCCTTTAATGTGTTCTTTCTCGTATGCCACAATGTTCAGATTTGACAGAGAACAGCAAAAGTGTTACTTTTTGCCACTTTACAGAAAATAAAAGCATTTCAAAATAAAGGTCCTTTTTTTGTGATCTTTCCCATTCACTCTGAATGGCCAGTCATTTTTGACCGGGAACACCACAAGTGTGACTTTGTGCCATTTTGTACAAAAAATAAAAAGTAACATAAAAGCACACTATTGTGATAAACAGTGCAAATTTTCATCAGTTTTTATTTAATATTGTGAAAATTATTCATAAACAATGCTTTTTTCACTCAAAAAATTAGGTGCCTACTCTCAGATAAATGAGGCCTACGATTAATCAGACGCAAATATAAATACAAAACCAGTCCTAAATAAAAGAAAAGAAGTTGACAAAAAATATTGAATCCAATATTTGGTGGTAATATAGCATAATGAGTGATTTATAAGCAATCTTTTGAGGCTGGGTCATTTTTGCTCTGGAACATCAAAAGTGTGATAGGGTTTTGAAAACAACACAAGGGTTAAAAAGTTAAATACTGTACATGTATAGGCTATTTTTCCTATAGAATTATGTTTTACATACACATATTATCACAGAACATGCTAACCTGTTACTTATTTATAGTCAACGTTTAATTCTCATCATGCAGTGTATTATTACTACAATTACTACTGAACAATTACTTCTGAAAATCACAAAATAAATGTGTAGTTAAAACAAAAATTATTTTTTTTTTTTTTTTTTTTTTTTTTTACCAGAACCAAAGCAACCAGCAACAAGCAACAGCAAACAAAATAACAAAATAGTATTACAGATAAATCACACAACAGCCCCGAAAGAAAGAAAGGCTCTCCTCTCAAACGGCTGAGGCACTGAGTCATCAGGGATTAAGAGATCACTTTCTGCATCCTGTAGATCTAGTAGGTCTGTAGATAGAAGTGGATTTCCATGATCTTCTGCAAAAATACAAAAGACAATTTATACAGAATATATAATTATCATAGACCTTTATTATTTTATTGAATTAGCAATAGTAATTACAGTGTCACACGTGTAAAAGTGAAAATTTCACTGAATAGGAAAACTGTAAAGCTTGGACTACTACTTTTAAAGTAATAAATAAAGTCTGCTTCTGGAGAGGCCACAAAAATTAATACATCAATATATCTTATTTATGATAGATATATATATATTATATATATATATATATATATATAGTATATAAAGAAATGTATTACAGCAGACAGAAGAGAAAAAGGTTCAACTTCACTCCCTCATTCACTGTATTTGAAAAACCCGTGCAGCAAGTGTTTTTTCTAATTTGATGCCAAGGTCATATAAAGGTATTGTGTTATAATTCCACATTTAAACATTTAAAACTTTGCTTTTTGTTATGTGGAAACACATACTCACGGTTTGTGTAAAGGGCTTGGTGATCAGCCTACCTTTGATTTTAAGTCCTTCGCAATTTTACTAATTGCCTTCGTATTCTTCTGACATTTCAGTAACCCAGTGTCATCGAACAGACAGTCCACTGCAGATATGTCCTCGCTGTTTATAACCCTGTTGCTGTCTAGTATAGGTTTCTCTGGGTCAAGCGTGTGATGGAGCACCACCATGATGACTGGCAATGATGACAGACAACCAGAAGCTGTAAGGCAGTTATAAGTGGATTGTTAACTGGACCATAAAAAAAAACTAATTTGGTTAATAAATTTAATTAAATATGTTTTATCATTAATCTAGCTACACTTGTAAGTGACCTTTCACTTCATTGAGGTACTGCACTGCAGCTTCAATGTCAGTTCCAGCACGAGAAATAATGGGGCAGAAAAACAGTAAGAAACGACATTGCTGAGGGGAAGATGCCTCCTTCAAACCAGATTTTTTAAGAGTTTTCTTGAAGTCATGTACAGCACAATCCATTGTCCTGAATCCAAAATTAGGGGGGGAAACATAAAATGGTTGAAGAATGGTTAAAATGGATACTACATATTAAGGACACAAACTTAAAACGTTGTTTTATTAGACAAACTCATCAAATAGTGCCTTACAAAACAGAAACTATGTTTTTTTAAAAACATCTGTTTAAGCTGCTCAGTAGCCTACTGTAAAGGGCTGTATCTAAAGGCAGGAAATCTTCAAATCCTATACAGCATGCTTAGTCGCATCATGTCTATGCCTTGCCTTCATCTGATACAGTTCAGAAGGCATGTTTTTTAACGACACTGATGTGTTTTAATTTTTGTAATTGCTTTTAATCAGTATCTACCTTTGTTATGTTTCACCCGTTTCCGGCAACCCAAGAGACCTCCGCTTGCGCTCGAAAATGATCCTTCAGCTGTTTCTTTGAAACTGGTCTCCGTATTGCAAAGGCTGCCTCTGCTTTTAGAGACGCAGACAAAAGCGAACGAATTTTTTTCTACTTTGCAAGTTTAGAGAATGAATTTTCTGTAGTGATTGCAGCGTATAGTTGCAACAAAACATCACGAGTCGGAGACAGGGCACCTACATCACTTTCACATTTGCTTTCGAAATTCATCACGTTCTGTAGGAGGGGAGAGGAGGGGAAGGGCTCCTCCCCGGCGCCGGCCCTGATCACGCCTCTTCCTGGTCCCCGTTATGGCGGCGCAGACCGATCCTTGTACAGAGAGCAGACGCTCTTTATACTTTCGAATCCTCTCGCAGTATTTTGATGTACATACACCGATCGGTCTGCGCAGCGCTGCTTCAAGTCGAACACACCTATGTATTTGCTTTGTCATCTTGCTTAAGGTCCGCATAGTGGTTTCACTCTGTTTATCTTGTCCAAATATTTAGGTGAAGTAAGCGGAGCAATGGGGCGTGATCACACCGGTCTTAATTCTAGGCTCTGCGATAATGCACTTAAAATCCCATAAACACATGCACAAATTATAAGTTAACACAGGTAACGTTAACAGACAGTTTTGTAGGCTAAATAATGGAAATGAATGGAGGACACACATAATACGTAGGCTACTCACCGTAAGTTTTTCTTCAGAGGCTTAAAGTGCTGCGACAGGTTTGGGCGTTAAATCAAGAGTCACTGTGCAACACTCATTTTCATCTGCTTCAAGCTCAGCCTTCTTTCACTGTCGTCTAACGCTATGCACTAACCTCAAACTATGACAACACATTACATATAGCCTACGTGTTTTATAACATCTTGCGCTAGATAATAAACAGTAGCCTACAGAGAGAAAAACTTTAGTATTTGAATGATTTATTTAATTAGTTGATATCCCATATTACAGTTATAAATTAAGGTACGTGATAGCCTGTGGATTCTCATAAAGATATTCTGTTATTGTACTACTCAAATTCTCTTTCATAGGATACATTCAAGCACAACAACAAATATATTTAATAGTATTGTATGTAATAATAGTATCTTTAATAGTACCTGTGAGCTTAATCATCTGCTTAACCCAAGTTTACTCTTCTACGGTTTTATTAATGCATATTCATTCCAACTGGTGTTTAAACTTTTACTCATCCCACTTTTAAAATCTCATAAACACATTCACAAATAATAATGTAAAGTTTATACGAATCTTCCAGTGAGAGGGATATTTGGAAATCATCAAAATACACGAAGGACATACATTTGTTTCTTGCTGAGTTTATCATCAAAAGGCTAAGATTGATGTATTGAGGTCCATCGAGGCCCCCTAGTGGGCCTCGATGAGAATAGGTCAAGAACCACTGTTTCTAAAATCCTGCAGTACCGGTTTCAGGACTGCATTTCTAGGACCCTATTTTTTCGTGACAGCGCCACCTAGCAGCCAATTCTACTACTAATTCAGACCTATTCGGCCTCGATAATGCGGAGGATCATACTACTTGGAGAGCTAATACTATGTATAAATTGTTGCTTAACTCCAAATAAATAGATTATGATCCACAAAAAAATAGAATGAGATCCACAAATAAATAAAATGAGATCCACAAATAAATATCAGAGTTTCACAAACATTAATTAAATTCACAAATAAATAAAAAAGATTTGCAAATAAAAAACATATTCACAAATATATATTTATGTCACAACCACAACTTTGCCTGGCATTTATTTGTGAATCGCGTCCTGTGCATTTGTAGATAGCTGCACGCATTTGTGAATCGCGTCCTGTGCATTTGCGAATTGTGAAACATTTCTTGCAACAAGATGTGCTGACAATCCACAAATACGTGGACTCCACCCACCGTTTACTCAAGCCAATCAGATAACAGCCACATTCGCTGACCAATCGTAGCACGATCTCGCTATAGCCTCACGTTTTGCTGTACAATAAGGGCGGTCTCGTCATGAGGAAAAACTTCATAATCTGCCATTGGCTCAAGAGTGCAATAAGGGCCAACAATGGGTACAGTAAATATGTTTAAAATGATTTCGTTTAGACGTGTATCATGCCAAGCCACAGTATTTTATGTTACGTGCCTTTGAAAATGCCAGAGAAACAGTGTGGATGAAGGTAGTAGGTAGATAGTGGGCCTAGTGCGCATTTTACAGTGGTGCTTTCTTTCCTGTATGATTCCGTTTATTAAAAACATTTCGATGTATCACAAAATTCAAGATATTGGGAGGCAGAAAATTATAATTATTAATTTTATATAGTTTATATAAAATATCATTCTATATCATTGTCGTCCCTTTATTTTCTCCACAACTCCAACATGATTTCAGATGTGATGTAAATTATGTGATATTAATATACACGTCCTAATAAACAAAACATGACGGTGTGCGTGCGTTCTGAATGAATCAACCTTTAAATGATTCGGATAAATCGCAATGACTCTAACAGTGACTTGCTGCCACTTACTGGTGGTTTAAATTTCACATTTATATTTTTTTTAATAATTTCAAATGTCAGTATTCGACGTTTTTTGTTTACAATATCGAAACATTATCTATGCATTTGTAACTGCAGGTTTAAGCATCCCATGTCCCTCTGAGCTGCATTAAACAGTGTGACATCTAAATGTCACTTCAGATGCAACTTGTTTCCTCTGCATTGTAAAGATTAATTTCGTTGATATTTATACCATTTGTTTGGTAACAGCCCAAATGTCTCATTATTCTAATTGACAAATTATATGCAAGAATTTGACTCAAAAAGAGAGGTACACTTTAGAAAAATGGCTGTATAAATTGTAAAAATGCTTTTAAAATTGTAAATATATATTATATATATATATATATATATATATATATAAGCTTATTGGTAGATTAATTTCTATTACTGCTGTGACCACCACAGAATATCAAAAACTTAATACATCGTTAGATCCACATAGCAGCTCATATACATCGGCTTGACTGAAAAACTGGGAAATGCTGTTGGCTGTTGTGTGACGGCAATTTAACCTATTACACAAACAAATGTTTATTATGAGGTTGAGTTCAGTTATTTATTAGTCAGTTACTTATTGACACTTTTATTTCCATATTGAATAACATGACGCTTCCATAACGCGTTTGAATCCAGTATAGCGTTGTTCCCATATAGCCGTGATTTAAAGCTTTCTCTGGCATTTTCAAAGGCACGTAACATAAATACTGTGGCTTGGCATGATACACAGAGTCTAATGGTCTAACGAAATCCAATTTTAAACATCTTTTACTGTACCCATTGTATGGCCCTTATATGACCTATTTGAGCCAATGCAGATGAATGAAGTTATCTCAGGACGAGACCGCCCTGATTGTAAAGCAAAACGTGATTGGCTATAGCGAGATCGTGCTACGATTGGTCAGCGAATGTGGCTGTTATCTGATTGGCTTGAGTAGACGGTGGGTGGAGTCCACGTATTTGTGGATTGTCAGCAGGTGGGGTCTTGATGCTAGAAATGTTTCAAAATCCACAAATGCATAGCGAGCGATTCACAAATGCGTGCAGCTATCTACAAATGCACGGGACGCGATTCACAAATACCTGCAGCTATCTACAAATGCACAGGACGCGATTCACAAATAAATGCCAGGCAAAGTTGTGGTTGTGACAAACATATATTTGTGAATTTTTTTTTTATTTGCAAATCTCATTTTATTTATTTGTGAATTTAATTCATGTTTGTGAAACTTTAAGATTTATTTGTGGATCTCATTCTATTTATTTGTGGATCATAATCTATTTATTTGGAATTAAGCAACAATTCTACCCCCATATAATACTGTTTTAGCCAGACGATCATTGCACAGCAGCTCGCTAGAGATCAGTAGTGCACAAGCAGATTGAGAACCACCACAAAACATGAAGAAAAAAATCTCATTTTAAACTTCCAGAAGAAAATAACCGGTAACCGTGTATGGGGTTCCATTTGTGTCAAAAATGAGTCGACTGCTTTGTGTTTTGTACTATACATTTGTCTTTGTCTACAGTCATTGCCTACTTGATCAGGTAAATCAGTATATGTAGGCGTATATGTTGTCTGTTGACGTCGTCTTAATCTGCTGTCCTGCCGGCTTTTTCTCTGTCATTTTTGCTGTCGCCCTTATTGTCGTGTTGTTCTGTCATCTAATTCTGTCGTCCTTAATGTCGGGCTTGTTATGTCGTCCTAACTGTGTATTGTTTTGTGCCTAAAAAAATGTCGTTTTTCTGAAGTCCTGTTCTGTCGTCCTAAACTGTCGTCCTGTTCTGTCGTCCTAACTGTCTTCCTGTTCTGTCGTCCTAACTGTCGTCTTGTTCTGTCGTACTAACTGTAATGTTCGGTCGTCCTAACGAGTCTTGTATGTCGTATAACTGTCGTCGATTTCTGCGTCCGAACTGTTGTCTGTTCGTCGTCCTACACTGTCGTCCTATTCTGGGTACAGAAACGCGTTCCTGTTCTGTCGTCATAAATGTCGTTCTTTTTTGTCCTCAATACTAATCAGGCCTCAGTTAAAGTTAGTTTCACGTTTCATATTTGACTAGGCTGCTTTAGGAACCGTCTGCAAATTCACCTCACAGTACAAAACGAAGTACAATAATTCATTCAAATTAATGTTCACAGGACTATAGTAAATGCCTAGTGGGCAAACTGACTAAATATATTTTGCCAATGTCTCGCCTTAGACAATACTTCCAACATCTCCCTTACAGACTGTACAGTACACAAATATTTTCATGAAAAATTAGGCTACTGTATTTTTTTTCTTCATGTTCCAAAGGTTGTAGGTTGTAGAAGACTGACTTATTACAGGTGAAATTTTGCCAAAAATCTCCCTTACTGTACATACAGTACACAAATATTCTTAGAAAAAAAACTACTGTAATTTACCAAAAGGGTTTGTTCATGTTCTAAAGCTTGTAAGTCTGTTCGAGATACAAGACTGATTACCTAGTGTGAGATTTTTGACAATACTCCTCATTTTGTACAGTACACAATTATTTTCATCAAAAAAATACTTGTAGTACAACCTTTGGAACATGAAAACAAACAAAAAAAACATATTGGTAAATTAATATGGGGGCAAAACTCACTAAATATAAGACAACCTTTGGAACATGATAAAAACCCTCTTGGTGAATAACTGCAGTTTTTTTAAAAAACTATTTGTGTACTGTACATACAGTAAGGGTGTTATTGCCAAAATTTCACCTGTAGTAAGTCAGTCTTGTAAATAAGAAAACACTACAACATTTTTCTAAAAATATTTGTGCACTGTACATACAGTAAAAGAGATACTGGAAAACCTCACCTGTAGTAAGTCAGTCTTGTAACTAGGACTGTATTACAAGTATTAGAATATTAACAAACCCTTTTGATAAATTACAGTAATTTAAAAAAATATGTATTTGTGTACTGTACATACAGTAAAGGAGATATTGACAAAATATCACCTGTAGTAAGCCAGTCTCATAACTAGGAATGTACTACAACCGTTTGGAACATGAAAAAAACCTATTGATAAATTACTATATTTTTTCTACAAATATTTTTGTACTGTACATACAGTAAAGGAGGTATGAGCAAAATTTCACAAATCATAAGTCAGTCTTGTAACTGCAAATGTACTACAACCTACAAAAAAACTGCGTACAGTAATTTTTATGAAAATAATTGTGTACTGTACATAGGCCTATATGACGAGAGATACTGCCAAAATATCGCATGTCAGTATCTAGGAACATACTACAACCTTTGGAACATGAAAAAACCTTTTTTGGTGAATTACAGTAGTTTTTTTTTTTTTCTAAACATTAATTTTAATTAATTATTATACTTCATTTTGTACTGTGAGGTAAATTTGCAGACGGTCCCTAAAGCAGCCTAGTCGAATATGAAATGTGAAACTAACCGACAGAACAAGACGGTGGTAAAGAGGACAGAATAAGATGACAGCTAGGTTGACAGTAAAGACGACAGTAAGGATGACAGAACAAGATAACTGTAAGGACGACAGAACAAGACTACAGTAAGGAAGACAGAACAGGACGACAGTTAGGACGACAGAACAAGATGGTGGGAAGGCGGAAGTAGGGAAGACAAGAACAGGACGAACGAAAAAGAAGGCGAGTAGGGAACGACTGCAAACACGACGACAGAACAAGACGACAGTAAGGATGACAGAATAAGACGATAGTTCGGACGACAGAACAAGCCGGCAGAACAAGACGACAGTTAGGACGACAGGAAAAGACGACAGTTAGGACGACAGAACAAGACGACAGTTAGGACGACAGAACAAGAAGACAGTTAGGACGACAGAACAAGACGACAGTTAGGGGTGGGGGTGATGACGACAGAACAAGGAGACAGTTAGGACGACAGAACAAGACAACAGAAAGGACGACAGAACAAGACGACAGTAAAGACGACAGAACAAGACGACAGAACAAGACGACAGTTAGGACGACAGAACAGGACGACAGTTAGGACGACAGAACAGGACGACAGAACAAGACGACAGAACAAGACGAAAGTTAGGACGACAGAAAAAGACGACAGAAAGGACGACAGAAAAAGACGACAGAAAGGACGACAGAAAAAGACGACAGAAAGGACGACAGAAAAAGACGACAGAAAGGACGACAGAAAAAGACGACAGAAAGGACGACAGAAAAAGACGACAGTAAGGACGACAGAACAAGACGACAGTTAGGACGACAGAACAAGACGACAGTTAGGACGACAGAACAAGACGACAGTTAGGACGACAGAACAAGACGACAGTAAGGACGACAGAACAGGACGACAGAACAAGAAGAAAGTTAGGACGACAGAACAAGACGACAGAACAAGACGACAGAACAGAACAGGACGCACAGAAAAGGACGACAGGTAGGACGACAGAACAGGACGACAGAACAAGACGACAGAAAAAGACGACAGAAAGGACGACAGAAAAAGACGACAGAAAGGACGACAGAAAAAGACGACAGAAAGGACGACAGAAAAAGACGACAGAAAGGACGACAGAAAAAGACGACAGAAAGGACGACAGAAAAAGACGACAGAAAGGACGACAGAAAAAGACGACAGTTAGGACGACAGAACAAGACGACAGTTAGGACGACAGAACAAGACGACAGTAAGGACGACAGAACAAGACGACAGTAAGGACGACAGAACAAGACGACAGTTAGGACGACATAACAGGACGACATTTAGGACGACAGAACAGGACGACAGTTAGGACGACAGAACAAGACGACAGAACAAAACGACAATAAGGACTACAGTAATTAAATGACAGAGAAAAAGTAGGCAGGACGACAGATTAAGACGACGTCAACAGACAACATACATGCCTACATATACTGATTTACCTGAACAAGTAGGCAATGACTGTAGACAAAGACAAATGTATAGTACAAAACACAAAGCGGTCGACTCATTTTTGACACAAATGGAACCCCATAGGAAAGTGCGTTAAAGGATTCAAGCGAGCAAAAAGGATTGGGACTGATACATAAACACGGCGCGATTGTTACCGGAAGTCGGTGCTCTCGTCGAACTGCGGGAGGCTCGCGTGAGGGTCGTCCTGGAAATGGTCTTTCTCGAGCGCCTCGAGCTGGCGGGTTAAACACGCGCCGCTGGGTGGGATCCTGCGAGTGGACTGAGGAGGGCAAAAGATCTGAATGCGAACTACAGCTGGATTTACATGATCAGACGATAGCAATGCATAACAAGACTGTTGACATGTTTGGCCGCAAATTATGAGAAACGTAGGGATGGAAACAGATTGACAATTATTGCATTTAATTGAGTTATTTATGCCATGCGCTGTTATAAGTCAAAGGCTACAGAAGTTTACTTGGAACGCACGGTTATGAGGTTCCATTTGTGTCAAAAATGAGTCGACTGCTTTGTACTATACATTTGTCTTTGTCTACAGTCATTGCCTACTTGTTCAGGTAAATCAGTATATGTAGGCGTGTATGTTGTCTGTTGACGTCGTCTTAATCTGTCGTCCTGCCTGCTTTTTCTCTGTCATTTAATTACTGTCGTCCTTATTGTCGTCTTGTTCAGTCATCTTGTTGTGTCGTCCTAACTGTCGTCCTGTTCTGTCGTCCTTACTGTCGTCTTGTTCTTTCGTCTTTACTGTCGTCTTGTTCTGTTGTCTTTACTGTCGTCTTGTTCTGTCGTCCTGTTCTGTCGTCCTTTTTGTCGTGCCTAACCTGTTCCTTTCTGTCGTCTAACTCTCGTACTGTTATTGGGTCCGAAACTGTCTTCTTGTTCTGTCGTCTTGTTCTGTCGTTCTTACTGTCGTCTTATTCTGTCGTCCAACTGTCGTCTTGTTCTGTCGTCCTGTTCTGTCGTCTTAACTGTCGTCTTGTTCTGTCGTCCTGTCTGTCGTCTTGTTCTGTCGTCCTAACTGTCGTCTTGTTCTGTCGTCCTGTTCTGTCGTCCTAACTGTCGTCCTGTTCTGTCGTCCTAACTGTCGTCCTGTTCTGTCGTCCTAACTGTCGTCTTGTTCTGTCGTCCTAACTGTCGTCTTGTTCTGTCGTCCTAACTGTCGTCTTGTTCTGTCGTCCTAACTGTCGTCCTGTTCTGTCGTCCTAACTGTCGTCTTGTTCTGTCGTCCTAACTGTCGTCTTGTTCTGTCGTCCTAACTGTCGTCCTGTTCTGTCGTCCTAACTGTCATATTTCCTGTAGTACTAACTGAGTATGTGCTGCACGGCTTGTTCTGGCGTCTGTTCTGTCGTCTAAACCTGTCGTCTGTTCGGTCGACTGTTTGTCGTCTAACTGTCGTCATGTTGTGTCGTCCTAACTGTCTCTTTTCTGGGCGTCCTGTTCTGTCATCCTAACTGTCTTATTTCTCTGTAGTCCTAACGGTCTCCTTTACGGTCGTCCTAACTGTCGTCTTGTTCTGTCGTCCTAACTGTCGTCCTGTTCTGTCGTCCTAACTGTCGTCTTGTTCTGTCGTCCTAACTGTCGTCTTGTTCTGCCGGCTTGTTCTGTCGTCCGAACTATCGTCTTATTCTGTATCCTTCTGTCGTCTTGTTCTGTCGTCCTGTCCTGTCGTCCTAACTGTCGTCCTGTTCCGTCTTCCTTACTGTAGTCTTGTTCTGTCGTCCTTACAGTCATCTTGTTCTGTCATCCTTACTGTCGTCTTTACTGTCAACCTAACTGTCATCTTATTCTGTCCTCTTTACCACCATCTTGTTCTGTGGTTAGTTTCACATTTCATATTCGACTAGGCTGCTTTAGGGACCGTCTGCAAATTTACCTCACAGTACAAAACGAAGTATAATAATTAATTAAAATTAATGTTTAGAAAAATAAAAAAAACTACTGTAATTCACCAAAAAAGGTTTTTTCATGTTCCAAAGGTTGTAGTATGTTCCTAGATACTGACATGTGATATTTTGGCAGTATCTCTCGTCATATAGGCCTATGTACAGTACACAATTATTTTCATAAAAATTACTGTACGCAGTTTTTTTGTATGTTGTAGTACATTTGCAGTTACAAGACTGACTTATGATTTGTGAAATTTTGCTCATACCTCCTTTACTGTATGTACAGTACAAAAATATTTGTAGAAAAAATATAGTAATTTATCAATAGGTTTTTTTCATGTTCCAAACGGTTGTAGTACATTCCCAGTTATGAGACTGGCTTACTACAGGTGATATTTTGTCAATATCTCCTTTACTGTATGTACAGTACACAAATATATATTTAAAAATTACTGTAATTTATCAAAAGGGTTTATGTTACAAAGGTTGTAGTACACTCTTAGTTACAAGACTGACTTACTACAGGTGAGATTTTCCAGTATCTCTTTTACTGTATGTACAGTGCACAAATATTTTTAGAAAAAGGTTGTAGTGTTTTCTTATTTACAAGACTGACTTACTACAGGTGAGAGTTTGCCAATATCTCCCTTAATGTATGTACAGTACACAAATAGTTTTTTTAAAAACCTGCAGTTATTCACCAAGAGGTTTTTATCATGTTCCAAAGGTTGTCTTATATCTAGTGAGTTTTGCCCACTAGTAATTTACCAATAGGTTTTTTTGTTTTGTTTCATGTTCCAAAGGTTGTACTACAGTATTTTTTATGAAAATAATTGTGTACTGTACAAATATGACGGGAGGTATTGTCAAAATCTCACACATAGTAAGTCAGTCTTGTATCTAGGAACATACTTCAACCTTTGGAACATGAAAAAAAAACCTTTTGGTGAATTACAGTAATTTTTTTATAAGATTAATTATGTACTGTATGTACAGTAAGGGAGATTTTTGGCAAAATTTCACCTGTAATAAGTAAGTCTTCTACAACCTACAACCTTTGGAACATGAAGAAAAAAAATACAGTAGCCTAATTTTTCATGAAAATATTTGTGTACTGTACAGACTGTAAGGGAGATGTTGGAAGTATTGTCTAAGGCAAGACATTGGCAAAATATATTTAGTCAGTTTGCCCACTAGGCATTTACTATAGTCCTGTGAACATTAATTTGAATGAATTATTGTACTTCGTTTTGTACTGTGAGGTGAATTTGCAGACGGTTCCTAAAGCAGCCTAGTCAAATATGAAATGTGAAACTAACTTTACTGAGCTGATTACGTATTGCATGACAGAACAAGACGACAGTTAGGCCGACAGAACAAGACGACAGTAAGGACGACAGAATAAGACGACAGTTAGGACGACAGAACAAGACGACAGTTAGGACGACAGAATAGGACGACAGTTAGGACGACAGAACAGGACGACAGTTAGGACGGGGCAAACAGGATGACAAGTCGTTAGGCCGATCAGACCCAGAACAGGAAGACAGTTAGGACGACAGAACAGGACGACAGTTAGGACGACAGAACAGGACGACAGAACAAGACGACAGTTAGGACGACAGAACAAGACGACAGTTAGGACGACAGAACAAGACGACAGTTAGGACGACAGAACAGGACGACAGTAAGGACGACAGAACAAGACGACAGAACAAAACGACAATAAGGACGACAGTAATTAAGTGACAGAGAAAAAGCAGGCAGGACGACAGATTAAGACGACGTCAACACACAACATACACGCCTACATATACTGATTTACCTGAACAAGTAGGCAATGACTGTAGACAAAGACAAATGTATAGTACAAAACACAAAGCAGTCGACTCATTTTTGACACAAATGGAACCCCATAGTATCCGACGTTGACAGTTGTGTTTGTCTTTATTGTTCTCGCCTGATGGATTCTGATTTCAAGGCAAGCGGAGGAAGAAGACAAAAACTTCAGACTCTTCTGCAAGAGGAGGTAACGCATCTGTCACTCACTAGTACTGCGTGCTGAGAAACATCCAGAGAGAAACTCACACTCTTTTCTTGGGTGAATTGTTCAAAAGCATAAAACACTAAAAAAACTTGGGTGGATGTCATCATAAAACGTTAAAAAAAAGTCTTCAATAGTAAACTGTATGTACACAATGTAAAATTATTAGTTCTAAAACTAGGCTTAAACAAAATATAGTTGTTTCTTCTCTTTTTGGAGTCCTGGATATATGTTTTGTAGGGGAGAGCGGGGCACAAAGTAACACTTTTTGACTTTCTTAAATTTTGTAAATCCACATGGGGTTCAGAGTATACTTTTTTTTTATCCACAGTGATTTCACACTTGTCTAGTACAAATATTTGGTTTTGTTTCATAATTACAGTGTATACTTTTTTATTTTATTTAAACCCCTAAAATGGAAGTGAAATGTGACAACATTTAGGTAGGTGGGTACATTGTAACATCTGAGGTGCACGTTGTAACATGGCCATATATGACAGCTTAAAATGTTATCTGATCGCATGAAAAAAATATAAAAGACAAACTAAAATATTTTGTTAATAAAAAAAAAATTTAAAAAAATAATGGTGTTTTTTAAGAAGTAAAGATAATCTGATTTTGGAGTTTGACAATAAACACATTGCAACCATGCTTGGGACGACCCACATAAACCAGCAAAAATGCTTTACACGTCTTGAAATAATAATTTCTAAACATTAAACACTGACTGTCAGTATTTATTCACCTGTTTCTCGTCTTTTACCATTAAAAAGTATGAAAGTAAATAGTCTGAATTACATCGCTAATGTCAAAGAATAGCACGGCAGAGCACATTGTAACGCCAGTGTTACAACATTACCCCATCTGAGCAAAACGGGAGAATTTAAAACCGGTTACTGTTTCTGATAGTTAGCGAAGCATCAAAACTGTCTAAACTGATAAATAACAGATTGGAGGTTAAAATAATAGCAGATTTGTCTAATTTAAAATGAATAATAAAAACAGATGAAAAATTTTACTTAAGCCAGAAATGTAATGTTACTATGGTAAAATAAATGCCTTCAGCGATACTTCAAAAAAACCTTTTTAATGTTGATTGTGCCTTTTTTCTCTATATATGGGATTTATGGTAACTAGTAAATGCTGTTAAATTTGGTTGTGCTCGAATGGGTGGAAATATTTCAACCAGTGTGTTAAAACTTACCCCACGTTAAGTTGTGCCCTGCACTCCATACCTCTTTCTGTCTTTGTGTTCTTTCAGGGACTGAGGTCGGTGAGGGTCGAATGTGACGCATCATGTGCTGAGCCTCTAAGTCTACCATCAGGACATTTCTGTGCAGTGTGCGGTCCCCATACCAGCAAACTACACTGGTGTCATGTGGAGGATCGTACAGCTGTGTCCGAGTTTTAGGAAACACACCTGAGAACAGGTCATGCACTCGTCACACCGCTGGTGGGACAGAAGGCAATCACAATTCCTCAAAGTGAGACCAGATAATAGCAACCCAACAATTCCGTGTTTCCACACGCTGAAGCCACCAAGAATGGTGACGTTAACATCGAACAATGCACCCCCAAATGACATTTCTGTCATTGTTTACTTCATGTTGTTCCAAACCTGTATGACTTTGTTTTGTTGCGGAAAAGAAGATATTTTGAAGAATGTTTTTCAAGAAGAGAGTTATACATGTTTAGGGTATGTAAATGACGAAAGGGGGGGAAAATTTTTTAATTATCCATTTAAGATCAAAATGAAACATCATTAAAATAGATTCAATACTATGGTAAATGAATAGGACTAGGGAAAATGAATTAAGTGTGAATTGCGCTCCTTGTCTTTTCAGGTGTCTAAAGTGGACGTTATGATTTGTTCCTCAATTGAACTCCTATCAAAAGTAAAGCAAGCTTATGGGTCAAAATGCACACTTACGAGCTTATGTTCCTCAGAAGCATCAGTCATTTGCCGGCACAATAAACATGTTGAGGTGTAAATCACTAGAAGCCACAGACCTGACTGCTAAAATAATAACCTGTCATCTCTGCACTTCTTTGTACAGCAAATGGGCTGCACTTCATTTGAGATTTCACATAATAGGATGAAACATAAAGCATTTGCAAAAAATGAGGAGCTGTTGAAGTATTGTAATTAGAGTTAATTCTGTGCCAAGCTTTGGCTCGTTCTTATTAAAATATAGAGAATGCCAGTGAAAAACTGCTATTTAAGTGTTTTGTAGTAAATGACCACAATTGGCAGAAAGGAAAGACTTGCATCTTATGGTTACAAAAGTTAAAACATGTTCTTTAAAAAGCATAATGCCTATTCACGGATTTCTTTATCATAATTAAAAGAACCTGCAGCAGTTACAATGGTTTTTGTATATGAAGTTTTGTAATTTAACACAAAGTATTGCTTCTGTATGTAAATATGTGTACATGTTTATCTTATTGCTATAAAATTTTATTTTTAAGACTTTGCTCTTGAAAATGCCACTGATGGATTTAAGATAAACGCATCAAAATACATGTATAAATCATCCATATTTATAATATTAAAATAATTATGAGCTGGAAATGATATTTTCACACTTAAAAATACCCTTTCCCCTCAATACTCTTCACACATCTTTTCATTATGAGCACTAACATGTTTTAAATGTCCAGCGTTTCATCACTGTGATAAAGGTATTAAATTCTTTATTTTTGGATGAGTAAATTATTTATTTTTTTTGCATGTTCATTTACAGCACATAATATACAGCTCCATATGAGCATCATTCTGATTTAGACCCCAAATTACATTCATTCGATTCACTTTGTGCTTTGAGCATCATTTGGGAGAAGCAAAAAGCTAAAAATTCACATGAAAACAATTCTGAAATAAGTATGTTCTCCTCTTGTATCTGTCCCACATTATATAATTCTGGCAGCTGTTTCAATACTTGTGCTTTCCAACATCTTTTTTTCTGTCAATGAAAACTCTGCTCCTGCTTGCATTGGCCTCCATCAAGAGGGTAGGGGACCTGCACGCATTTTCGGTCGACGATTCGTGCCTAGAGTTCTATTATAATATATAGTAAATATAATGTTATAAAACTGTTTCTCTGTCTTAGATAAACCTGTTCTGAGCTGTAAAGCTGGGTGGCAGCCTTTTCTTTCCAACTGCTATGAATTTTCCAGTAATAAAGTGAGCTGGCAAACGGCACGTTTATACTGCAGTAGACAGGGCACCCTGCTGCTTATCCTGGGGAATGACTCCAGGGAGTGGGTTAGTGATACACAGACACAAACATTGCATAGAAATTTAATATAATCTCATGGAATGTCTATTTTCTTTGCTTCATTCAGGATTTTATTGTGCAACGCACTGCTCTTTCATCTGAATCCTACTGGATTGGTCTTACAGATGCGATAACTGGACGTTGGAGATGGGTTGATGGAACACCCTACACCATGAACAGCAGGCATGTAAATATTTGTAGCTCTTCCATAGCCTCTCAGTCAGATCATATGATTTTATCATAGCTTTTACTGTTATTGAATATTTATGTTGTTATTTGGTAACTTTTACCGTTTCAAAAATCAAGATGACTGTCAATGTTGTCTCACCATTAAACTAGTGAACTGCAAAACAACAAAGGTGATAAAATACATGCATCTACAGACTTACCCTTACACATATAGTCAACACAATTTTTAACCTACTATTGTTGGAAAATCTGCACTAAAAAAAAATTACTTTTGATTACAGTTGATTACTTACTAATTACAGTTAAAATGAACAGAAACAACAAAATTCTTGATTTATTTTATTTTTTTACAACTTATTTGCATTATGTTCAGTCCACTTAAATTTGTTACATTTAAGTGAACTTAATCATGTTGTGTTGGGACTACATGAATATTTTTTGTTGAAACAACTAACTGAACAGTGGATGTGTAGTTCCCAGCATGCTTTGTATGGGATCACATTAAGAGGGAAACATGTTGAAAAATGTGTTTTTAATTTAAGAAAATTACATGTTAGATTTGTATACATGTAATGTGAGTTATTTTGGAGATTTAGAAGAGATTAGAAAAATTTGAGGTTACTGTGCAGAAGAGTGCTCGGGTGCTGGCAGCTTCATTGACTGAAGAGATTATTGCACTCTTAAATCCACTCCAAAAACAATTTTGTCACGTTGAGAATCCCCTTTTGTTGCTGCTGTTGTTGATAATTCAATGTTTTTGGGCACTATATGCTACCAGTGGTTTGTAATGGCACAATGTTATATATGCATGTATGTATGTGATTATTTTTTTATTATTATTTTATTTATTTGTTTGTGTGGGTGTGGGGTCAGTGGGAACCAGGAGAACCAAATAATTGGTTGGGTGAAGAGGATTGTGGAGAACTAACTGCATCTGGGAAACTGAATGATGGCCACTGCTCAAAGAATTTCAGATTCATCTGTAAAGCACCAGCCAGTGAAAACTAACCAATTAATGTGGCTCTGTTGTAATGCCATTCAAACAGTAGGCCTGCCTACTGATATTCTGAGAAATATGCAGAAGGGGAACGGTGGAAGATTTTTAAATATATATAGTATATAACATTGCATGTACAAGTTGTAAGTAAAAGCTGAAAATAAGTGAGCAAGTGTTATGGTCATTGAACAACATGAAAAAATTGTTTAAACCCTTTCCCATAAAGATTTGTAACCTTATTGGCTTTTTACAAAATTAGCTTAAAATACAGCATATAAAAAAAGAAAATATAAAAAATCGATTCATCCCAAAAACAAGAATGGTAGTATGTACAACACCCAACACACACAACCACCCACACATATTATATATATATATATATTAAAGAAGTCTGAATTATTTTTTATATACTGTAAAATATAATTCTTCCTGTCGTGGTAAAGCTGAATTTTCAGCATCGTTACTACAGTCTTCAGTGTCACATAAACCTTATTTGTAAATATTAAAATAATTTGAGTACTAAAGCTAATCTGGTTTGGTCTTTTTTATTTTTATTTTTTGGTGCGGAAAGAATCATGAATTTAAATAAAAAGATGAGGAGTTGGGGTGGCAGACAAACACTGAAAAAATTGGCAGAACTGGGTCAAACAGCCGTTTATATATGTTTTGCGAACAACATTTTTTTAGACTGACATGCAAATATTTCAGTGTGTGTGCTTCAATAAACTATTTAATCACAAAACACTTATTTAAAAAGTGAAATACATGTACAGGCTATTTTTCCAATAGAATTATGTTTTACATACACATTGTCACAGAACATGCTAACCTGTTACTTCTTTATATTTAACGTTTAATTCTCATCATGCAGTGTATTATTACTACAATTACTACTGAACAATTACTTCTGAAAATCCAAAAAAAAAAATTGGAGTAAATAATCACAAGTATTGCCCGAACCAAAGCAACAGCAAACAAACAATCAACAACCATAGTTTATTTATGGGAAATAACCAACGCCTGCCGCCAGAAATGGCTCTCCTCTGAACCGGCTGAGGCACTGAGTCATCAGGGATTATGAAATCATTTTCTGCATCCTGTAGATCTAGTAGGTCTGTAGGTAGACGTGGATTTCCATGATCTTCTGCACCCTCCACCAGCCCCTTATACCGAATCCAGCGCCTTTCTGTCCGCCTTCTCATTTTTACTTCCGTGTCCCCTGTCACCGTGCCCCCTGTCCTCAAATTCATGCGACCTGTCACGCTTGGCCTACTTCCTTTTCAAGTACCCTATCCCGTTGCTTCTGGAAGGAACTTAATCCCTCCAGTCCCTCTCTCTGTCTTTATGCATCTATTCACTCTCTTCAATCTCTATAAAGAATGTATTACAGCAGAAGAGAAAAAGGTGACAAATTCACCTTCACTCCCTCATTCACTGTATTTGAAAAACCCGTGCAGCAAGTGTTTTTTCTAATTTTATGCCAAGGTCATATAAAGGTATTGTGTTATAATTCCACATTTAAAAATTTAAAACTTAGCTTTTTGTTATGTGGAAACACATACTCACGGTTTGTGTATAGGGCTTGGTGATCAGCCTACCTTTGATTTTAAGTCCTTCGCAATTTTACTAATTGCCTTCGTATTCTTCTGACATTTCAGTAACCCAGTGTCATCGAACAGACAGTCCACTGCAGATATGTCCTCGCTGTTTATAACCCTGTTGCTGTCTAGTATAGGTTTCTCTGGGTCAAGCGTGTGATGGAGCACCACCATGATGACTGGCAATGATGACAGACAACCATACGCTGTAAGGCAGTTATAAGTGGATTGTTAACTGGACCATAAAAAAACTAATTTGGTTAATAAGTTTAATTAAACATGTTTTATCATTAATCTAGCTACACTTGTAAGTGACCTTTCACTTCATTGAGGTACTGCACTGCAGCTTCAATGTCAGTTCCAGCACGAGAAATAATGGGGCAGAAAAACAGTAAGAAACGACATTGCTGAGGGGAAGATGCCTCCTTCAAGCCAGATCTTTTAAGATTTTTCTTGAAGTCATGTACAGCACAATCCATTGTCCTGAATCCAAAATTAGGGGGGGAAACATAAAATGGTTGAAGAATGGTTAAAATGGATACTACATATTAAGGACACAAACTTAAAACGTTGTTTTATTAGACAAACTCATCAAATAGTGCCTTACAAAACAGAAACTATGTTTTTTTTTAAAACATCTGTTTAAGCTGCTCAGTAGCCTACTGTAAAGGGCTGTATCTAAAGGCAGGAAATCTTCAAATCCTATACAGCATGCTTAGTCACATCATGTCTATGCCTTGCCTTCATCTGATCCAGTTCAGAAGGCATGTTTTTTAACGACACTGATGTGTTTTTATTTTTTAATTGCTTTTAATCAGTATCTACCTTTGTTATGTTTCACCCGTTTCCGGCAACCCAAGAGACCTCCGCTTGCGCTCGAAAATGATCCTTCAGCTGTTTCTTTGAAACTGGCCTCCGTATTGCAAAGGCTGCCTCTGCTTTTAGAGACGCAGACAAAGGCGAATGCATTTTTTCTACTTGCAAGTTTAGAGAATGAATTTTCTGTAGTGATTGCAGTGTATAGTTGCAACAAAACATCACGAGTCGGAGCCAGGGCACCTACATCACTTTCACATAAACTCACAGCTCAGTCATTCTTGAAAAGTGGGACAAAACAGGGTTCAAAATTGAAAAAAATAAAACCTTGTACTCAGACAAATGAAACTATATTTATGCATCTTATATGCATTAAGCTGCTTAGCTATGCTTTGATACAACCTCCCAAATTTTCTCTTTTTTAACAAAATGTGCTTTTTTTTTTAGCTTGGACTGTGTAATATAATTTCAGCTTTATCTTTAACAGCATTCAAGATGTTTTTAACATTTCAAAACACATTATCGTGTTAGCAGACAGATTACACTTTCACAAGTGACCAACAATTCCTCAACAAATTAAAAATATAAATTAAATATCAAAATATTAATCTGACGGAGGGGCATCTTACGGAGGTGGACGAAAACACTGAATTTGTAGGCATTTTAACTCTCAAATACATTGAAGCATGTCAATTACGTATTAAAAACAAACAGTGCGTATGGTATTGTTATAAAGCTTTTATTCAAAGAGTCACTATTTAAGTATTTGATATATCATTGGACACACAAAACCTTATGTGGTGAAATTGACGGTGTTGACAAATTTGACATTTATTTTATGTAGAAAGACGTTATGACATTCTTAAAAATAAAGATGCTTTATGATGCCATAGAATAACCTTTTGTCTAAATGGTTCCATAAAGAATTTTTTTAACATCTGAAGAACCTTTCTGTTCACAAAAGGTTCTTTGTGGCGAAAGAAGGTTCTTCAGATTCAAACCGTACGGAAAGAGTGGTTCTTAAAGAACCTTGATGATGGTTCTTTTGGGAACCAAAAAGGGTTCTTCTATGGCATCACTTGAAGAAACTTTTGAAGCACCTTTATTTTTAAGAGTGTAGTAGCCATTTTATTTTTTTCTGTTGATGCTAGATGCTAATGAAACCTGCTTCAGGAGAATAAAATTATCTAAATATTTCAAATAATTTCCTCAGAAATTGGAAGATGGTGTTGACATATCATGGCTGTGACAACGGAAATATTAACATTAGGATTTAAAATATTCTAAAACTATAAAATTAAGCAGAGCCTGTCTGACACTGATGTACACTGCAGAGGTGAACTGTGGCAAGGGGCTCCTTTAGAGTGACAGCAGCCCCTGATATTCCCTGATTTTATTAAATTTTATTGAATGGCTGACGGTGTTGACAAAAAGTGGGGAACGCAACTTTAAAATCTTATGAAACATGCATGTGTCATTACAAAACATTTGCTTTGATAGGAGCCTATTATAAGTGTTGCTTTGATAAAACAAGCACTTTTTTCATCATTAAAAAACCATTTTTATCCATTTTATTGCATATGAATGATTGAACCCTTCTCTGTTGACACTGTTTTAGATGTAGTGAGAAGACATTAAGAAACATAGATTTGGTATACTAATGAGAAAATTAAATTGAAGGTGATAATTGTGTTAAATACATTCTATTATTAATCCCTCATGACATTTAAAATGGAACATATTTTTTATTTTTAACGCTAATAGCAGTTACCCTTGCTGGACCTGTTTTGTCCCATGTCTCGAATGACTGATTTGCTTTCGAAATACATCACGTTCTGTAGGAGGGGAGAGGAGGGGAAGGGCCTACCCGGCGACGGCAATGATCACGCCTCTTTTGCGTCACAGTATGGCGCGCCTGCAGGACGATCTGTAAGAGAGCAGACGCTCTTTATTCTTCGAACTCTGCAGTACTTGATGTCTATGGCGTGTGATTTAAGCACTTATATTATGGCGAGTATTATGTGACAGGATTACCTGCCGGAGTTGACAGTCGTGTACTTTTACGTGTGAGAAGGGTATGTCGCCTCCACAGACGCGTGATAAGTACGTGGCCTCCAGACTGTGACGTCAAAAACCTCAAATAGTGTTCAATTAAATTATTTTCGGTTTTACATTTATTATTTTACTACAAATTATACACCATCAACAGAGCTGAAAATTAATTGTATTTTCACAATAACATCAACTTTACAGACACATAAATTCATTAATTATTTAACATATTATTCTAATATGTGCCATTCTGAGGTTTTACTTTTGATATATTGGTTATGTTAATCATTTTACTTAACACTCTGGTATGGTGCTCACAGTTGTGCGAATACATTAGCTCAGGAGAAGAGTCGATACATCATGTTGTTCAAGAGAAGGTGATGAAACGGTATTTTAATAGAATTGTTAAAGAAGTGTATAAACAATGCAGGTGCATTTTGAAACATTAAATTGCGCTGTCACTAACGATTATTTTGTTAAATGAGCAATCTACTGATGATTTGGTATTTTATAGACTTAAATGAACAGTAGCTTAAACTGTAAATCTTTAAAAATAGACTTAAAATATCTGTAACGATGAGGCAATAATAATTGGTTTAAATAAAACATCAAAAGTGAGTAATCATATGGTTTCATTGAACAACACTGTTAAAATACATTAAGAAATGTACATCTAAACCAGGGTGTGGCGAACGTCGGTCCTGGAGAGCCACAACCCTGCAGAGTTCAGCTCCAACCCTAAATAAACCACACATGAACAAGATAATCAAGATCAAAGGTTACTAGGAAGCTTCAGCAGGTGAGTGTTATTAGGGTTAGAGTGAACTGATTTCGCCACCCCTATCTAAACAAATCAACGTAGTACAACATGTAGTATTAAAATGCATACAGAGGGCGCAGCGGCACCAGGGATGCATATTTAGAAATATATGAGGCAAATTGTGTGTAGGCGTTAATATTGGTAGTTTTCAACGCGCACCTAGCTATGCAGAGAGGAGTTTGTTGAACGGAGTTGCGAGAGATGTGCTCCAGTAAAACAGTGAAACCAATGCACGTAATTGGTATTTGCATTACTGTTAGGGTAGGTTTAGGGTTGTGGTAGGTGTAGAAGTTAATAAACCATAATTTTACAGGTAGTATTTTTCGTTGTCGAATTGTACTACCCACTGTTTTAATGGGTGGTAGCAAAATCTGACAGGGTAGCACTAATCAACAGAACACTTTGATTAGTGATTTAATACTTCTTGTATTAATTAAATGGAGCATCTCTTGTCACTTTTTCAGCAACAGTTTGCAAGCACAATTTCGAGAAGCTTTCTTATGATTACATCATCAATGACTTCTAGGAATAAAACTCAGTTCATATCATGTATGACAATACCAGCATCATTCTTTGGTTAGCCTAAAAAGGAAGTACTGTTCAAACCCAGTCATAAATTTATTCATAGACCCAGTCAAAATTTTAGTTTAGCCATTTTAGCCAATATTCCCATGGTTTCACAGACAAGGCTTAAACCTAGTCCCAGACTAAAATGTAAGTCTGAGCTGTTTCAACTGAAAGAATCTTGCTCTGACTGATTTTAAGATATATTAGTGTATTTGAATTGTCTCAAGATGCACACCAGTAATGTTTTTTCCTTAGGCACATTTATAAAAATACTTAAATGTCCTAATTGAACTGTGGTCTAATCCGGTTTAGTCTAACCCAGGGGTGCCCAAACTTGGTCCTGGAGGGCCTGTGTCCTGCAGAGTTTAGCTACAACCCCAATTAGACACACCTGAACCAGCTAATCAAGCTCTTACTAGGCATGCTAAAAACTTCCCGGCAGGTGTATTGAGGCAAGTTGGAGCTAAACTCTGCAGGACACACCGGTCCTCTCCAGGACCAAGTTTGGGCACCCCTGGTCTAACCAGGCCTTAGAGTCCTTCTTTCTAATACGCACTTATCATCTGCTATTCACAAGTAAAGGGTTGTGTATACTGGCCCAATACCATATTTTGAAAACTAGAGCTAATCAACATTTTTAATCTTTTTTGTTCTCAGTGATCAATAATTTAATAAAGTTTGACAGCATTTCAGAAGCTTTTTAGTTTGTACAAGTGTAATTTGAAACTGTCCATATATCTTGATAAATTTCATCCAACCTTAAGTGCTATAAACGGAGATGATCTTAATGCTCCACAGCATAATTGTTGTGCTTGTAATTAAATCACCACAATCTTTTGAAGCCACTTTTAGATGATGAATTACATACTATATCCAGCAACTGTTTTAATCAAAGTAAAAAATATATTTGAGTGACAGTCAGCTTTCTAATTCTAAGTCTTTAAACGGAACGCGTGAAATGCGACCGTGTCAACATGCACAATTTGCCCGCGTTAACGCGGCAATTTTGTACGCGTTTCTTTTGTACGTGTAGACACGCACGTTTTGGCCGCGTTTATTTGGTACGTGTAGACACGCACAGTTTGACCGCATTAAGACGACAAATTTGAACGTGTTTCTCAACGCACACATTCTGGCTGTGTTAAGGTGGCAATTCTGATCTTGTAATATTTTTTTAAGGCATTAAAATCTATTTACCCTCATATTAATACTTTCTTTAGTTTATGGTGTCATTAAGTAGGCCTAGTGTTGTAGCTAGTAAATTAATCAATGTAATGAGATGTAAGAGTTTTGTTGTTTATTTTCTTTTTATAGGTTACTCTTAGCCTACTCCCAGGTCCATGTACCTTCAGGTCATTTGAACAGAAATTAAGCTAGATTTTTCTCTTTTTTTCATGGGTTAAAAATTAGAAGAGGCTTTAATATTTTAATATATTTTTTTTATGCTTTAATATTGGTTTTGAATGTGTGAGTGGCTCTGAAACACCTTGTACACATGTACGCCCCTTCAGCTCATAATTCCAAAGTATAGACTATAATTGGGCCTTAAGACATTGCAGTAGACTAATTATTATTGTGAAAACGTAAGTAGGCCTAAAGTTTTATTATAAATTATTAATAAAAATAAATATTAGTTATTTTTATGTGGGGTTTAGCTTTTCCCATGAAACACAAACTGTTATTATGTAAGTCTTTTTTACATAATAACAGTTAAAAGTTTTAAAAGTTTTTGTTGTTTGCAATAGCAAATGAAAATATTACCGGTGAGGTTTTTCTTTAGCAGGTTTAGAATAAAATGAGTAGTCTAAAATCACCATCACATCCTGCATTCGATACTATAGATCATGACATACTCTTAGATCGATTACAAAACTATACAGGTTTTCAAGGGCAGGCTTTAAGATGGTTTTGATCCTACCTGTCCGATCGCAACCACATTGTTCATTTAAATGGGGAGACATCTCAATTATCACCAATAAAATATGGAGTGCCACAAGGATCTATCCTAGGTCCTCTGCTATTTTCAATAAACATGTTGCCCCTTGGTAATATTATTAGAAAATACAGGATTAGTTTCCACTGTTATGCCGATGATACTCAACTATATATCTCAACAAGACCAGATGAAACTTCTAAATTATCTAAGCTAACAGAGTGTGTTAAAAATGTAAGATTGGATGACCAATTATTTTCTCCTATTAAATTCAGATATATTACTTATTAGACCAAAAAACAGTATACAGAATTTCTTGGATTACAATTTGCAACTAGACCGATGTACGGTTACTTCCTCTACAGTCCAAAATCTTGGTGTTATATTAGATATCAACTTGTCTTTTGAAAATCATATTTCCCATGTTACAAAAACAGCATTCTTCCATCTTAGAAACATTGCCAAGTTACGAAACATGATACCTGTTTCTGATGCAGAAAAGCTAGTTCATGCATTCATGACCTCTAGACTGGACTATTGTAATGCATTGTTAGGTGGTTGTCCTGCATCTTCAATAACAAGCTACAGATAGTCCAAAATGCAGCGTCTAGAGTCCTTACCAGGTCAAGAAAATATGTTCATATTACCCCAATTTTACAGTCTCAGCACTGGCTAACTTTTAAGTTCCGTATCAGTTACAAAATATTCTTACTTGCCTATAAGGCCCTTAATGGTTTAGCTCCTGCGTACCTAACTAGTCTTCTTTCATGCTACAATCCATCACGCTCCCTACGGTCGCAAAATTCTGGACTTTTGGTATTACCTAGGATAGCAAAGTTCACTAAAGGAGGTAGAGCTTTTTTGCATTTGGCTCCTAAACTCTGGAATAGTCTTTCTGATAATGTTCGGGGTTCAGACACAGTTTCTCTGTTTAAATTTAGATTAAAGACATCTCTTTGGCCAAGCATTCAAATAATGCATCTCATAATCTTTTACTGCAGTTATATTTGATCAAATGCACATTATTATTCTTTAGTTTTGCTTGGTTGGAACAGCAGCTACGCTAATTATGTCTCTATTTGTTTCACTGTTTTTGCCACGGGACGTAACTAGGATTTACACAAGCTTCAGTCTGGATCCAGAACACCTGAGAAGAGATGATGCCAACTCCTCATTGGACCTCAGATGATGCCAACCCTGAACAACATACAGAACTACCACATTTTTGCTATAAGTTTATATGCATCATATAATAATTGCTGTTAATATTGTTCATCGTCTGTTTTATTTCGTCTTAAATTGATTTTTCCGTACTGCTGGTTCGTCTGGTCAGAGGAGAACTGGCCCCCCGACTGAGCCTGGTTTCTCCCAAGGTTTTTTCTCCATTCTGTCACCGATGGAGTTTTGGTTCCTTGTCCGCTGTCGCCTCTGGCTTGCTTAGTAGGGGACACTTAATATTCAGCGATATCGTCGACTTGATTGCACAAACACTATTTAAACTGAACTGAGCTGGATCACTGAATTAAATGATGAACTGCCTTTAAATGAAAAATTAGTGTTTACTATTGTCACTTTGCATTATTGACACTATTTTTCCTAATTAATGCTGTTCAGTTGCTTTGAAACAATCTGTATTGTATAAAGCGTTATTTAAATAAAGGTGACTTGACTTGACAAATGGTTTATATGTTTCTTTATTCATTCTAGGGTTGACATTGCACTGTCTGTTAATTTAAACTGAACATTTGCTATAAATCACCTTTGTGTACATAGTGCTATTTACTTATATTTATAAATATAATTACAGAAATATAAATATTTTATTCATTTTTATGTCTAAGTATATTCAGTTATAATATGTTCTGTGTAAAGTTATATATACTTTCGAAAATGATAGTCCTGTATAACTTAAAACAAACATTCAATAACATAAATAGATGTTACAATTAATAATTGTGCAATATGGATCATTAGCATTTATTTAATATGACATTTAATTTAACATTTTTTTATTTTATTTATTTATTTACTTTAGCACAGCAGATATAAGTAAAGCAAAGCTAAAAAATAGGAATATGTGGGTAAATCTGGACTTAAATCTGCTTTTAAAAATATGACATGTTTGAACACGGCCAGAATGTGTGCGTTGAGAAACACGTTCAAATTTGTCGTCTTAATGCGGTCAAACTGTGCGTGTCTACACGTACCAAATAAACGCGGCCAAAACGTGCGTGTCTACACGTACAAAAGAAACACGGGCAAATTGTGCGTGTTGACACGGTCGCATTTCACGCGTTCCGTTTAAAGACTCTTGGCCCCATCCGCCTTCCATAAGACTGCTCCTTCTCCTTCTCCTGCTAAGCCTTCGATCTATGGGGTGTGATTTAAGCACTTATATACGGCGAGTGAATCATGCCGGGGATAACCTACCGAAGTCGACAGTCGTGTACTTTTTACATGTGAGAATATGGCGAGTGAATCATGCCGGGGATAACCTACCTAAGTCGACAGTCGTGTACTTTTTACATGTGAGAAGGGGTACGTCGCAACACAGGACGCGTGACACCAACGCCATAGAGAAGTACGTCGCATCACAGACACGTGACACCAACGCCGTAGAGAAGTACGTCACATCACAGACACGTGACACCAACGCCGCAGAGAAGTACGTCGCATCACAGACACGTGACACCAACGCCGTAGAGAAGTACATCGCATCACAGACGCCTGACACCAACGCCGTAGAGAAGTACGTCGCATCACAGACACGTGACACCAACGCCGTAGAGAAGTACGTCGCATCACAGACACGTGACACCAACGGCGTAGAGAAGTACGTCGCATCACAGACATGTGACACCAACGGCGTAGAGAAGTACGTCGCATCACAGACACGTGACACCAACGGCGTAGAGAAGTACGTCGCATCACAGACACGTGACACCAACGCCGTAGAGAAGTACGTCGCATCACAGACACGTGACACCAACGCCGTAGAGAAGTACGTCACAACACAGACACGTGACACCAACGCCTTAGAGAAGTACGTCGCCACCACAGTCCACGTGACACCAACAGCCGTAGAAAAGTACGTCATACACCCGACACGTGACACCAACTCCTAGAGAAGTACTCGCATCACAGACCGTGACACCAACGCCGTAAGAAACTACGTCCGCATCACAACACGTGACAACCAACACCGTAAAGAAGACGTCGCTCAACCAGACACGTGACCCAACCGAAGAGAAGTAACGTCGCATCACAACGCCTCCCAACGCGTAGAGAAGTACGTCGCATCACAGCCGTGACACCAACGTCGTAGAGACGTACGTCGCATCCCAGACACGTGACACCAAACGCCGTAGAGAATACATCTCATCTCACAGACGCCTGACCCCCAACGCCGTCGAAAGTACGTCGCATCCAGACCCGTGACACCAAACGCCGTAGAGAGTACATCGCATCACATACTCCTGACAACCACGCCGTAGAAGAAGTACGTCAGCATCACAGACACTGACACCAACCGGCGTAGAGAAGTACGTTCGCATCACAGCACGGACAGCCGCCAACGGCGTAGAGAAGTACGTCGTCATCACAGACATGGGACAACCAACGGCGTAAGAAGTACGTCGCATCACATACAAGTGACACCACCGCCGTAAAGAAGTCGTCGTCATCACAGACACTTGACACCAACGGGTAAAAAGGAGATGTACGTCGCCTCACATACTCCTGACACCAACGCCGTGAGAAGTACGTCGCATCACGCCACGACACCAACGGCGTGAGAAGTCGTCGCATCACAGACACGTGACAGCAACAGGCCCCCGTAGAGAAGTACCTATCGCATCACATACACTGCGACCACCCTGTAGAGAAAGTACGTCTCATCCCGACACGTGACCAACCAACGCCGTAGAGAAATACGTTGCAACACAGATGCGTGACACCAACGCCGTAGAGAAGTACGTCGCAACACAGACACGTGACACCAACGCCGCAGAGAAGTACGTCGCAACACAGACACGTGACACCAACGCCGTAGAGAAGTACGTCGCAACACAGACACGTGACACCAACGCCGTAGAGAAGTACGTCGCATCACAGACACGTGACACCAACGGCGTAGAGAAGTACGTCGCATCACAGACACGTGACACCAACGCCGTAGAGAAGTACGTCGCATCACAGACATGTGACACCAACGGCGTAGAGAAGTACGTCGCATCACAGACATGTGACACCAACGGCGTAGAGAAGTACGTCGCATCACAGACACGTGACACCAACGCCGTAGAGAAGTACATCGCATCACAGACACCTGACACCAACGCCGTAGAGAAGTACGTCACAACACAGACACGTGACACCAACGCCGCAGAGAAGTACGTCGCAACACAGACACGTGACACCAACGCCGTAGAGAAGTACGTCGCAACACAGACACGTGACACCAACGCCGTAGAGAAGTACGTCACCACCACAACCCGTGACACCAACGCCGTAGAGAAGTACGTCGCATCACAGACATGTGACACCAACGGCGTAGAGAAGTACGTCGCATCACAGACATGTGACACCAACGGCGTAGAGAAGTACGTCGCATCACAGACATGTGACACCAACGGCGTAGAGAAGTACGTCGCATCACAGACATGTGACACCAACGGCGTAGAGAAGTACGTCGCATCACAGACACGTGACACCAACGCCGTAGAGAAGTACATCGCATCACAGACACCTGACACCAACGCCGTAGAGAAGTACGTCACAACACAGACACGTGACACCAACGCCGCAGAGAAGTACGTCGCAACACAGACACGTGACACCAACGCCGCAGAGAAGTACGTCGCAACACAGACACGTGACACCAACGCCTTAGAGAAGTACGTCGCCACCACAGAACACTGGACACCAACGGCGTAGAGAAGTAACGATCGCATCAATAACGTGACACCACGCCGAGCAGAAGTCTGTCGCATCACAGAACACGGACACCAACGCCGTAGAAAGTACTTCGCATCACAGACTACGTTGACCCACGGCGTAAGAAGTCGCCAACACGTCGCAACACAGCACTTGACAACCAACGTCGTAGAGAAGTACGTCGCTCACACAGACTGCCTGACACCAACGGCGTAGAGAATTACTTCGCTCACAGACGCCTGCACCAACTTCGTGAGAATTACTTCGCAACACAGACACGTTGACACCAACGTCGTAGAGTCAGTACGTCGCAACACAGGAACGTCTCTGACACCAAAGCCAGAGCGAAGTACGTCGCATCACAGACATGTGACACCAACGGCGTAGAGAAGTACGTCGCATCACAGACATGTGACACCAACGGCGTAGAGAAGTACGTCGCATCACAGACATGTGACACCAACGGCGTAGAGAAGTACGTCGCAACACAGACACGTGACACCAACGCCGCAGAGAAGTACGTCGCAACACAGACACGTGACACCAACGCCGTAGAGAAGTACATCGCATCACAGACACCTGACACCAACGCCGTAGAGAAGTACGTCGCATCACAGACACGTGACACCAACGGCGTAGAGAAGTACGTCGCATCACAGACACGTGACACCAACGGCGTAGAGAAGTACGTCGCATCACAGACACGTGACACCAACGGCGTAGAGAAGTACGTCGCATCACAGACATGTGACACCAACGGCGTAGAGAAGTACGTCGCATCACAGACACGTGACACCAACGCCGTAGAGAAGTACATCGCATCACAGACACCTGACACCAACGCCGTAGAGAAGTACGTCACAACACAGACACGTGACACCAACGCCGCAGAGAAGTACGTCGCAACACAGACACGTGACACCAACGCCGCAGAGAAGTACGTCGCAACACAGACACGTGACACCAACGCCGTAGAGAAGTACGTCGCAACACAGACACGTGACACCAACGCCGCAGAGAAGTACGTCGCAACACAGACACGTGACACCAACGCCGTAGAGAAGTACATCGCATCACAGACGCCTGACACCAACGCCGTAGAGAAGTACGTCGCAACACAGACACGTGACACCAACGCCGTAGAGAAGTACGTCGCATCACAGACATGTGACACCAACGGCGTAGAGAAGTACGTCGCATCACAGACATGTGACACCAACGGCGTAGAGAAGTACGTCGCATCACAGACGCGTGACACCAACGCCGTAGAGAAGTAGGTCGCAACACAGGACGCCTGACACCAACGCCATAGAGAAGTACGTCGCATCACAGACATGTGACACCAACGGCGTAGAGAAGTACGTCGAAACACAGGACACGTGACACCAACGCCGTAGAGAAGTAGGTCGCAACACAGGACGCCTGACACCAACGCCATAGAGAAGTACGTCGCATCACAGACACGTGACACCAACGCCGTAGAGAAGTACATCGCATCACAGACACCTGACACCAACGCCGTAGAGAAGTACGTCACAACACAGACACGTGACACCAACGCCGTAGAGAAGTACGTCGCATCACAGACACCTGACACCAACGCCGTAGAGAAGTACGTCGCATCACAGACGCGTGACACCAACGCCGTAGAGAAGTACGTCGCATCACAGACACGTGACACCAACGGCGTAGAGAAGTACGTCGCATCACAGACATGTGACACCAACGGCGTAGAGAAGTACGTCGCATCACAGACGCCTGACGCCAACGCCGTAGAGAAGTACGTCGCATCACAGACGCCTGACACCAACGCCGTAGAGAAGTACGTCGCATCACAGACACGTGACACCAACGCCGTAGAGAAGTACATCGCATCACAGACGCCTGACACCAACGCCGTAGAGAAGTACGTCACAACACAGACACGTGACACCAACGCCGCAGAGAAGTACGTCGCAACACAGACACGTGACACCAACGCCGTAGAGAAGTACATCGCATCACAGACACCTGACACCAACGCCGTAGAGAAGTACGTCGCAACACAGACACGTGACACCAACGCCGTAGAGAAGTACGTCGCATCACAGACACCTGACACCAACGCCGTAGAGAAGTACGTCGCATCACAGACACCTGACACCAACGCCGTAGAGAAGTACGTCGCATCACAGACACTGACACCAACGGCGTAGAGAGTACGTCGCATCACAGACACGTGCAACCAACGGCGTAAGAAGGTACTTCGCATCACAGACGCCCGACACCAACGGCGTAGAGAAGTACGTCGCATCACAGACACGTGACACCAACGCCGTAGAGAAGTACATCGCATCACAGACACCTGACACCAACGCCGTAGAGAAGTACGTCACAACACAGACACGTGACACCAACGCCGCAGAGAAGTACGTCGCAACACAGACACGTGACACCAACGCCGTAGAGAAGTACGTCGCATCACAGACACGTGACACCAACGGCGTAGAGAAGTACGTCGCATCACAGACGCCTGACACCAACGGCGTAGAGAAGTACGTCGCATCACAGACATGTGACACCAACGGCGTAGAGAAGTACGTCGCATCACAGACATGTGACACCAACGGCGTAGAGAAGTACGTCGCATCACAGACATGTGACACCAACGGCGTAGAGAAGTACGTCGCATCACAGACGCCTGACGCCAACGCCGTAGAGAAGTACGTCGCATCACAGACACCTGACACCAACGCCGTAGAGAAGTACGTCACAACACAGACACGTGACACCAACGCCGCAGAGAAGTACGTCGCAACACAGACACGTGACACCAACGCCGCAGAGAAGTACGTCGCAACACAGACACGTGACACCAACGCCTTAGAGAAGTACGTCGCATCAATAAGCCTGACCCAACTCCGTTAAATAGTACGTCGCATCCAGCCGTGACACCAACGTCGTAGATACGTCGTCGCATCAACAGACGCCATGAAACCAACGCCGTATATAATTACGTCGCATCACAGACACGGACCCAACGGCGTAGAGAGTACGTCGCATCACAAACGCCTGACACCAACTCCGTAGAAAGTTCACGCGCATCACAGACACGTTACACCAACGCTTAGAGACGTACTTCGCTCACCGACTTCTGACACAACGGCGGAGATAAGTAACGTCGCATCCAGACACGTGACACCAACAGCCGTAAGAAGTACGTCGCATCACAAGACGGCCTGACCCAACTGCGTAGAGAAGTACGTCGCTCACGAACACGTGACACATATGGAAAAATCACCACTGCGTAGAGAAGTCCGTCGCATCCAGACGCTGACACCAACGCCGTAGAGAAATACGTTGCAACACAGATGCGTGACACCAACGCCGTAGAGAAGTACGTCGCATCACAGACATGTGACACCAACGGCGTAGAGAAGTACGTCGCATCACAGACGCCTGACACCAACGGCGTAGAGAAGTACGTCGCATCACAGACACGTGACACCAACGCCGTAGAGAAGTACGTTGCAACACAGACACGTGACACCAACGCCGTAGAGAAGTACATCGCATCACAGACACCTGACACCAACGCCGTAGAGAAGTACGTCGCAACACAGACACGTGACACCAACGCCGTAGAGAAGTACATCGCATCACAGACACCTGACACCAACGCCGTAGAGAAGTACGTCGCATCACAGACGCCTGACACCAACGGCGTAGAGAAGTACGTCGCATCACAGACACGTGACACCAACGCCGTAGAGAAGTACGTCGCATCACAGACATGTGACACCAACGGCGTAGAGAAGTACGTCGCATCACAGACGCCTGACGCCAACGCCGTAGAGAAGTACGTCGCATCACAGACGCCTGACACCAACGCCGTAGAGAAGTACGTCACAACACAGACACGTGACACCAACGCCGCAGAGAAGTACGTCGCAACACAGACACGTGACACCAACGCCGCAGAGAAGTACGTCGCAACACAGACACGTGACACCAACGCCGTAGAGAAGTACGTCGCATCACAGACACGTGACACCAACGCCGTTGTAGGGATTTCTTACACAAACAGACCCTGATATCAGCATTCAATTAAGTTTGCTGATCACCCAGCACATCTACTCATGAGATCGAAACTAATTCGATCAGGAGACGACAAAGCTTTCTTGGTATCAGACCTGAAAGAGTTCATTCACAAACTATGGAGTCCCCATGTCTTGGGACCCACCAATGGATGGAGCCATTGTGTCCAGAACAGGAAAATAATTAAATGGTGCCCTCAGGCAAGCACAGGATATACCGCGTGACGCCACATGACTATCCCATGACTTTCGACCACCCGCTTCCCGCATGACCAAAACTCTTACTTCCTTTGAATTAGAAAGAAACAGAATGTACACAGACAATTCAGAAGACAATCATTAAAAATCACTGAAAGCATTGGAGCAACGATATTCACAAATAATATGTTTTATGTCGTAAATATGTGTGATGTGTTATTGAAACCACGATATCTTAATCGTTGCTTTCTACTTTTCTTTTAGTTAATTACTATTGCTGTGTATGCCAAAATACCTGTGTGTTTGGGTTTGGATGAGAGCCGGTTCGTATTCACGAACATTGGTGTGAAGAATAATTGATATTCATCATTATGTTCCTTTGGTGATTATAGTTTTATAAGCAGTTTCTTTAAACTTGCCGAATACTCTCCCAAACAACAAACCACACAGGGCGTGGCCAGACCCCGCAGCCACCATCTGATTGGAACAGCGACCAGTGGGATGGACTTACGCCGCAAATCAAAACCCCACTGCAACACAGATTCGTTGCTTGCTTGCTTGCTTGTTTTACCCGATCAAGACGTTTGGCTTGCACCTTGGTGAGCGCGAACAAGCGCCATGCCATACCACCGCAGTAGCAAGACCATCTAAGAACTTCGCGATCTTCAGAGAACTTGAAAGTCTTTCAAACTCAGACTTTTAGCAGGACTGTGAAGCCTCTTCAGTAAACCGGCAACCAAGTACTCCAAGAGGGGTTTCCCAAAAGGACGTCACCCATACGTCATTCCGACGTCAAAGCAACAGCCAATCAGCGAAGGAATTCCCCTCAACAGACATCCAGGAAGTCCGATACAGCGACTGAATCACCTCCGCTTTCAGCTGTCAAGCCAAAGAACGCAAGTAACGAACAAAATCTTCAACTCAGCTGACCTGGCGCAGAATTGAATTAAACAGTAAAGATAAGACAATTGCTGCTTGGTGTTCTCCTAGGCTGAAGTTAAAACCACTCGTATAAACGAGTTAGGACTTTGAAACTTAATGCAACTCCGTCAACTCAATTCCTTGAATCTGTGTGTGTATGTGTATTTTTTAGTTAGGTTTTTATGTAATCTAGATTAGCCAATAAAATTCATGTTTCATTTATAAAAAAAAGAATGTCCCTTAAGTTTCCCACTAATAACTTGTAACTACACCGTTTCATGTCTCCTTTTTACTCTTATTTCATCAAGATATCAACATAGCTATTTTTGTCACCGAATTTGCAGGTGAAACCCATTTTATGTAAATGCCGAATATATACCTAGTCATTATCACAGTTTAGAGAGAGGTGTCTCTGTTTTTCCCTTTCTAAATAGTGGTTACACATTTTGGTGCACGTATTATCTTTTAGTTTGGATAAGATCCAAAAGACAGAATATAAACATGCTTGGTATGTAATTAATCAAACATCTCCCTAAAGTCATAAAAATTCAATTAAGTATTCTTGCTTATGTCATTAACATAATTTACATTGCTTTCAACTAGCTATTATATAATATTTAATTTAGCTTTATCGCATGCCAGTCACATTAAGTGAGAAAAACAGAGTAAAACTGATATTTTTTTACTTAAAATGCTATTATCAAACAAAGTTGTTAAAATCTCAGTAAGTGTTTCCACTTCATGTGTAAATGTATATGATACTAGTTTTTATTAGGATGATTATTATTTTCTAATCACTTTTTTTGTTGAATCCCTCAGTATTTTGTTAAAAGTTTGTCATGTCAGATGTATAATCAGCAGTGCAGATTGTCTCCAGTTTGTGACCACCATACATGGCCTATGTGTGTGTTTGTGTAATTGCCTAATGAAAAACGTGTGTGAGAAGTGGCAACCCTATCAGCCCCTGTCAGTGTGCGCGAGTGTGTTGTGAAGGACAGAGATTTGGCTATAGTGAAAGCAGAATGCCTTTGTGTGGGTGGACCCCAGTGTGCTTTTGTTTAAGTTTTGCATGGGTTTTTTAAAGTATTGCATGATCAGTAAATTGCATATGGAGATTGCATACATTGCTAGGCAAATGAGGACTGAGCATTTTGTGTCATGTTTTAAAAGAATGACCACCATGTTTTGTATATTATGTAAAATACTGTACCATTGTGTTTTAAGCAGTAA
>JADLZN010009412.1:0-85209 GCA_018155175.1 Sinocyclocheilus anophthalmus | reverse complement strand
GGATGGGTTAAATGCAGTGCACTAATTCCTAGTATGGGTAACCATTCTTGGCCACATGTCACTTCACTCACTCACTTGCTCACCAGTGGATCCTCTGCAGTGAATGGTGCCGTCAGAATGAGAGTCCAAACAAAAACATCACAATAATCCACATGATTCAGTCCATCAATTACTATTGATGGACTGTATATTGTTCTATATAACAGACAGAACAAAATGTCAAATGTGTCCCTTTGCTGTTTCCTTGTGATGGTTCTTGTACAGGAGTCATAATGACAAAAGAATATAGAGAATATAGATCCTGACCGTCCAGAGTGACCCTGATGTCACAGGTCCCGTTGGCCTCTACTGCTCTTGTTCCCTTTGTCCATTGCTGGTGCATGATGGAAGGGAAACCTTTTTTGTTGTTTAAATGACAAAGCCCATAAATGCAGTCTTTCATCACTGTCTACCTTATGTGTCGCTGCTGTTAGATGTTAGATTTCAGCAGTATCTCTTTCCATCTTTATCCACTGTCCCTCTTACTTTCTTTGTTGAGGGTAGATGGCATTTTCTTGTCTCTCTCTCTCTCTCTCTCTCTATCTCTCACCTTTCTCTTTCCATTCCTTCTTGTTTCTCTTATGAGAAACAAGGTTTTGATTTACTTTTCTTTTTTTAATTCGGAAATAAAGTCATATCAGAATAGAGATTGTATCTGAGTCTAGGTTGTAAAACAGTCTGGGATAATGAAAGCAAAATAAGACAAAGGATAGATTAGGCAGGAGACAACCTAAAGGCATACTTTACCCAGAGCTAAATTAAAAAATGTTCATGTCCTTTTTTGTAATCCAGACTGCATGTTCAAAATGAGATTTCAACACCTTGTGATATCTTGCACAAGAATCCGTATTATTATTACTGAAACTAATCATAGTTGGCGAGACTGTAAAATTACAGTACATCATGGGATGTCGACCTTAGTGATATTTTTCAGTTCTTATTGTAAGGATGTTTCAATTTCCCATAGCCTGTTTGTTTGTTTTTGCTTCCATAAATATATCTTTCTGTTATCAAGCAAACTGCTATAATTTTGGCGTGAGTTTTTTGTATTGGTTACACTTTAAAATGATTTTCAGTAATAAATAATGAGCAATATATAGATTACATACAATGATTAGTAACTCATGTACATTCAAATATACATGATGCACTTGAAAATATGTGAAAATACACAGACACACAAATAATTTTTTTTTTTTCTAACGGTTTAACTGTGCATTTAAATTTACATTTTTGCATAGTTTATGTTGTAATCAAATTACATGATATTGTAAATTAATTAATTATTTAATTAAATCAGAAATGTTATTGTGGTAGAATTTGAATAGACATTAAAAAAGTGGCTTTGCATGTCAGTAAATTGTTCATTTCCGAAAATATATCAGTTGATCGTTACATTTTTATCAAATCATTTTTTAAATAATTAATCACTAGCTCTAAATTAATATGTTTAGCTGGCAGTCCATGTAAGTTGTTATAATTATAATTGTTACCTGTGTATTTTTTCCCTACATTTTATTTATGCTTAATTGTAACCTGAACATGTAGCATCTAACAGAAACATGCATTTTCTGTAAAAAGTGATAGGCTTTGAAACAGTATGAAATGTGTAAAGCGCTATACAATTAAACATGAATTGAGGAATTTAATGGATTATTATTTGATTTGATTTAAAGGAAAAAAATGAAATACATACATTTTGCTCTGAAAAACAAATAAAGCATATAAATAAAGTAAGAAAGCAAGTAAATAAATAAATAAAGAGTTTGAGCCACAGGCATTGCACAAGGTTGAAGAGATCCATGACACAGAAACTAATGTTTGTCATTCATCTGGTGTTTTAATTGATGCCATTTGAAGTGGAAGTCAATTAATCAATTATTGAGTCAAAGGTAGTGCCGGTATCTCTCTCACAAAGCACTTCCATTACCCAAGGTTAATGTGTACTTAATAATTAAAAGATAATTAAATTCACGCTCAAGTTTAATTGTATTTCCATTTGCCCAGGGCTCGTTTGCAATTGATAGACCCCCCCAACTCCCCTGATAGCAGACCTTTATTTGGGTTGTGTAAATTATATTACGGAGTCTCGAAGTGTGTAATTTCAATGCAGGACGTGCAGAAAAATCAAAGCTTTAAAGATCAATCCTAAGCTGGATCTGACAAACAGAAATCAATGGTGATAATAGATGCTTTTAAGCTATTGAGCGTACATATTGACATGCCAGTCAGTTCAGAGGCGTATGCTGAAAAGGTTCATTTACAGCCAGAGAGGCCAAATACAATCAGAAAAAAGCTGTATTCCAAATAGAGGACCACCACTGACAGATTCAAATTTAGTGTTGTTATAAGCGTATTGATTTCTATATGCATTACAGTGCACCGGCATTATCTAAAATATCCTATGTCCTGTTGTGTGTGTGTGGCTCTTGCCAGCGACTTCACTAGCGATATGCCTTTTTCACAGTTTACAAGTGGAGAAATGATGACAGATATCAAAGGAGAGTCAGGCATCTAGACATCTGCTGATAGAAACCATTTTTAAACCATTTTAAAAGCAATGAATCCCCCCCTCATCCCCGAGATGCATTTCCTCCATGTTGTCTCTATCACACCGATCTGTGCCATTTTTGAATCCTTCTCTGTGGACCCCTGCCAACTTAATGTGATGTGTAGCCAGCGATTTTAGCTTCATCCATCTCAGCCACTTTTATCAGCGCGTGTAGCATCTTAAGCCGTGTGCTGATATCTCATCCCCGCCGCAGTGTTCCTAGATATATCCGGCCACTTTCTAGCAGGAGATTGAAAGCACGCTGCTGCCTCCCCGTTCTTCTAAATGTCTCATTTTACCACCAACAAAAAAGCTGATGAGAAACAAAAGGCTGGAAGGCAGTGACAGGGTGAGAGGAGATTATAGGATCAGGGCATGTATCAAACTACCCAGAGTCGGTGTACTGTTCTGAGGTCAATTTATGTATTTCATGACTTTATGAATGACATTATATGACCTGTCGAGAGATCATGAAAAGTTTGCTAAACATTATCATCAGCATCAGAGAACTTTTTTTTTTTTTAACAAAAGCAGGAAATTGTTTGCTCAAACTCCACAGGCTCCAGGGTATTTTATAAACCTACGACTGCATAAGACAATGATAATAAACACTTTAATGACCAATTCTCACTATTAATTATTTGCTTATTAGCATGCATATTACTAGCGTATTGGCTATTTATTAGTACTTATAAAGCACATATTAATGGCTATCAGGGCTATGATACAGCAAGTTTCTGATTGAGAGGCTATTAGGGAAGGCTTAGCTTATCACTGCAATAATGAAAAGTACATATTGTCGGTCTTTAGGGCTAATGAAGTGCATCCTTCTTCATTCATTATCAGAGGGAGAGAGATTAGGGAGATAAGAAACAAAAGAAAAGAAGAGGAAACAGATGATTGGAGGAAGAGATTTACGCTGAAGACACAGAAAGAAGAGGAGAAATAGTGAGCAAAACAGTTGTGTAAAAAAAAAAAAAGAAAAAAAAAGGTGGGAGTACAAAAGAACTATGTATGAGAAAGACACTGAATGGGTGGAAAATACGATTGCCGTAACATAGTGAGAGTTTGTGAAAAAGAAAGTGAGAAGATGTGGAAAAGAGAGTGAGAGCGTTATAACAAGATATGGGAAGTGTTTGGAAAAGCATGTGGGCAAGACAACGTTTTTATAAATAGAAACAGGCAAACCCAGTCTCATAAAAATATGTACCTCTGCGTACATTTCTGCAACATCGTTTTTACGTACCTTACTGCACGTTTCGCCACAGTTTCAAAGAGAAATGTCCACTGAGTGGCGCAAAAACACGGGTTCAATACGTCAACCCTGGCACGTTTTTATTACATTGATATAGGTACGTATTGCTGTGTTTTTATTATGTTTCTTCAGGTACGTATTGCGGCAATTCAGAATTAAAATATCCGGGGACTGTCACTACAAGTTTAATGCTCTATGGTGTTGGAAATATCCCTACACCAAACCCAACCCTAAACCTACCCGATAGTGTTAACAAATGCAAAACTGATATAAAACACATTTTTTGATGCAACTGTGCCATTTTAACTTCATTATATGCAGATTTTAATTGTTTTGTTGAACCGTAGTTATGCGGGATTCGAACCGGAGCTCCTCGCCTCAAGTATGTCTCCGTACTCCGTGAGCTACCGAACAAACCTATCGTCTGTGAAAACCCATTGATATGAAGCTGTATATGTGTGATGCTAACATTCAAAAGCATCCATTTTCAAATCTCCCAGCATATTAAAATGGTTTTGAAGTCATAACATAATATTCTTCAAGTAACTGTGCGAAAATTACGCTTTATTAATCGAAACTCTGTAAATCATACTCCGTGTGAAAATAATTTAAAAGTTGTCGATTTTACTGCCTCTAGTGGGGGGGGGGGGGGGGGGGGGGGGGGGGGGGGATTCATTTTTTTGTCACACAAAAAAAAAAACAAACACTGCAGTGATATTTACTTATTGGTACGTATTTCACGTCTTGCAAAAATGTGCCCCCAGGTACGTATTTGCCATGAGACTGGGTTGGAAAAAGGACTTGTAAAAGAGAGAACAATGCAGAAAGTAATTCAAAGCAGAGCAGCAGTGTGATGGCCAGACGTCCTGTCATAACTGTTTGATTCAGCTGTAGCTTTAGTAAATCTATTAGGCTCGTATGCCTTACTGTGTTCACAGCCTCAGCATAACCAAGCATATGGGTAGCGCATCACAGTCTAGAGATACTATGAACATTTTCACTGAATCATAATTTATCAATTATATTCATACTAACATCAGTCTAAAATTTGAAAAAAATGTTTCTAAAATATATTAATCGGCACAGCTGTTTTCAACATTGATAATAATAAGAAATTTTTTTTTTCTTTTTTGAGCAGCAAATCAACATCATAGAATGATTCCTGAAAAATCATGTGACACTTAAGACTGGAGTGATGATGCTGAAAATTCAACTTTGCCATCAGAATAAATTACATTTCAACATATATTCAAATAGAAAACAGTTTTTTTAAATCATAGTGATAGTTCACAATATTACTGTTTTACTGTATTTTTGATCAACCTAAATAGACTTTTTATATACTAGACTTCTTTAAACTTTGCCCTGCCATCATTTTTTTTTTTGCCAGCCACCGCCAGCATTTTCAATCAAAATTTTCATAGCCTCCAAAATATTTCATATGAAATTCTGTACATGCAATATGTCAAAAGAAAGATTTTTTATTTTTATTTTTTTATCAACACTTGATTGTGGGTAAGTTTCATAAAAATAAAAGCAAGATTTTGAACAAAAAGCTGAAAAAAAATCATGTTTTTGTCAAAGACTACGTCCAGATCAGATTCAAATCAATTATCAAAGCATACATAGATGGAGTAGATCACTTCCATCAAAACCCCAAAGCTTGCACAGTCCTCCTGTACCACTTCATCGACATTTTATTCAGTAACATTAGGCAGTTTTGATTTATATGCTGTTTAATGTTTAATGATCATGTTATTTTACACACGCATCTGCTTACAGATGTGATTCCTTGTTTCTGCTTCTTTTTTGCCTGTGTTTTGATCCTGAGATTCTGTAGTCTTTCAGAAGATGTGTAATAGGGCCCCTTACCGTATAATCCGGAAATCCGGAAAATCTTTTTTTACCAACCCCAAACTTTTGAACGGTAGTGTAGTGTACTTTATAGTATTGTATCCTTCCTGTGTGTAATAACCAAGTTATTGTATATTATATGAATTTTACACAGCAAAAAAAAAAAAAAAAAAAACTGAATTTGTTTCTCCAATTATCCCCTATCTATCTTCCATCTCTCATTTCCTGCTCTCCACTGGATGCCATCACGGCGATGGAGTTAGCATAACCGTCCCATCCCCCTTCCAGGTGTGCCACATAATGGAACCCAACCAGAACAACTGGCTCCGTACAAACTGGATACCCCGTCAGGCTGCACAGAAAATCTATGTGGAGCTTCGCTTCACCCTGCGGGACTGCAACAGCATTCCCTGGGTCTCTGGCACTTGTAAGGAGACTTTTAACCTCCTCTACTTTGAGACAGATGAGCCGCATGGTGCCAATGCTCATTTTCATCCCAATGACTACGCCAAAATCGATACTATTGCTGCCGATGAGAGTTTCACACAGACAGACCTGGGCGACCGTGTTCTGAGGCTGAATATCGAAGTGCGGGAATTGGGTCCAATAGCTCGTAAGGGTTTCTACTTGGCCTTCCAGGACGTGGGTGCATGTATCGCCCTGCTGTCTGTGAGAGTTTATTACAAAAAGTGCCCTTCTACCCTGAGAAACCTTGCCGCCTTCCCTGACACTGTACCGCGGGTGGATTCGTCTTCATTGGTGGAGGTCAGGGGAGCGTGTGTTGAGAACGCTGAGGAGCGGGACACACCTAGGCTGTACTGTGGAGCTGATGGTGATTGGCTGGTGCCGCTGGGCCGTTGTGTCTGCAGCATAGGCTATGAGGAGATTGACAGTCTCTGTATTGGTGAGTTCTAACATTAAATCCTGCTTCGTTTTCTGTCTCTGCTAAGGACGTTAGTGTCCATATACCTCGAGTGTATAATTATATAATTAAAATATTATATATATATATATATATATATATATATATATATATCTATATATATATGTGTGTGTGTGTGTGTGTGTGGTTTGTGTGTGTGTGTGTGTGTGTGTAAAATCTGTACAATTTAAAATAACTGTCTCTTTGAATATAATTTTCAATTTACATTTAATTCGGTGATGTCAACCCAATTTTCAGCAGCCATTACCGTCTTCAGTGTCCACTTGATTTTCAGAAATCACTTAATCTACTGATTTGCTTCGCAAGAAACATTTTCTTATTAGTATCAACTTTGAAATATTTGCTGCTTAATAATGTTTAGGAATACTGATAATTTGTTTTGACGAATACTTTGCTGGAATATAAGTTCAAATGAACAGCATCTATCTAATGAGATGAAAATCTTCCACTAGTAAAATATTTAATTATGGATTATCCAAAAATATATTTGTTATGCACCATACAGTATAAAAACTGGCTGTAAATTAAACATCTCTATTGTGATTTATACTGCGGTTCTGGCACTCCGACCTTCTGACCCTTGATTAGTCAAGTGTTGTTCCAAGGCCACTGTACACATGACTTGAATGTGTCCTCTGTGTTCTTAATAGTGTATGTGAACAGTGATTTAGATTTTGCTTGTGATTTTTATTCATTTATTTATATATTTTTGAAAGTTACAGTATCTGAATTGTCTCTGGCTTAAGATTTGCTTGGAAAGGTGCAACCCGGAGCGGAGGTAAAGTGGAGTGATTACAGAATGATTTGAGCCGGGGGGGGAAATTACTGTCACTCCATTCCACTCACATATTGTATTCCAGTCTGAATGTTGCTTGCCAATGTGCAAAGCTTGATACTTCACTTGCTTTTTTTGGAACTGTTTGTGTTGGTGGAGAACAGGCCAGCTTTTGTCTGAAATGTGCGTCACTCGATATCTGCTCCTGTATAGTTGCATAAAAGTAATATCAAGGAGATATTAAGTACAACAGCACTTGCTTGTGGGACATTGCTTAAATATAAAGTTAACAAGATATAAAATTACTCATCCTTAAGATTTTGGTCATACCGCCCAACTCTTTTCCATTTATGATTGACTGAGAAAAGTTCCATTCCTGACAGCAGGTGAAAAGAGATAAGATAATTCTGCTGTGATCTCCTGTATGGAAAGAGGAAGGGACAGTCATGATAGAGACATCAGTGACTGACCTGGTTCACGCTGCGGCATCCTGTAGGGAGGTTATCTGTACATGTGAGAGAATAGAAGATGGCAGTGGGAGTCAAAGGCATCATTACATTCTCCTCATTATCATACAATAACTGAGCATTTCAACCATTCTTCAAAAGCTTTAAATATTCTGCAGTGTGAGAGGTACTTATTTTCAGTCTCTTTCTCAGGACTTAAGATCCACCAGATGAAGTATCACTCTTATGATAGCACACTGTGTGTGATATGATTTAGATTTAGTGAGTACATCAAAAGTAAAGCTCTGCAGTCACAAGGTTGTTCAGTGCATCTCTACTACCTGCCTCCCCCGTTTCCTGCCACCTCTGTCTCTTTCTCCCTGTCATTCCTGTGTTTTTTTCTTCATCTGTGAGGACCGGACCTAGTGATCTGCCAGGACCTTGCTCGCTAATTGAAGCGCTCTAAAGTTTGGCTACATTTGCAATCAGAAGCCAAAAAAGCTAAGTATAATATATGTGATAGCTAAACATGTTGCAAGAGATGTGTCACCACCAACATGACAAAGCACAATGATTAAACAGATCGTTAAAGATCATGAACACGATTCAAACACCAATGTGATTCTATTCCTAAACTACAATGATTCGTCTGTTTCATTCCTCAGCCTTTGACGTGTGCTATCAATGTTGTGATCACTTGGTTCATCCGTGCAGCTTACGATCACACCAGTGTGATTTGAACATTTAAATTTGCGTTCGCACTGCAATTGACATAAAGTAGCATCTGTCCATCTTCATGAATGAAACAGCTCACAGTCTTTCATCCACACAGTATCTATTTCGGGGGGGGGGGGGGGGGGGGCGGGGTGGGGGGGGGGGGTGTTTATAAAACCAACATTCAAATCACAGAAGTACTGGGATAAAAGTTTATAGTTCAGATATAAACTGTGTGTACGAAATGTATGATAGCAATTAAAATAGAGTAAATCACCTTTTGAAAGTAATTTGACACATCAAATGAAGATTTATCGATTGCATTGTTACACCAGTAGGTGGCGAAAAAGGGCTGTTAAAATGTATTTGTCTTTGAATCATCCAAAGCTTGTTCAAGAGCGCTGATTCATCCAGTAATGAAACAAGTAAATCTTGAATTAGTCATTGAATCATTCATTTATAAATTACATGTGATTTTGTTTAGTTGTCTAATGTTTTTTTCTTCAGAATGAGAACCACAACTTCCATTGGGGGGGAAAACGACAAAATTTTTTTCATAATCATGCAGTTATATTTTGCACACAAACAGCTCAAATAGCTTAAATAGTCCAGTAGCATGTTGATTTTTGGTATTCAGCTCCAATAAATGGTTTGCAAAAAAGAGACAGGATATAGGTTTGATATCATTATTTATCACATTGGAATCGAAACTGGGAATCGGAAATAATCTGAATCGATAAGCAGAATTGGAATCAAAATTGGAATTGATAACATTCAAATGATGCCCAATCCTATGCAGGACGCAGGTGCGTGGTGATGGTTTCCTTGATGGGGGGAGTGCACACGTAACTGTGGGCCTCCGCCCTGTCCATGTGCATGAAAATGGCCTGTGTGTTGGAGTGGGGCACAGAGCACTCCTTCACAAACTGCTCGTGGATGTTGGGGAAGAAGGGGACCTTGGCAGGTTCCTCCAGGGGGCTCCAAGTAAGCTCGAGCTCCTGGACAGCTTTGAACATGACACTCGCCAGCTCTTTCTGGAGGTCTGGGGGCCCATCGCTGTCTGGACAATGACGCTCCGGTCCCACCCAATCTTCTTTCTCGGAGGCCGAGATGGACATTGAGTCCTCGTCTTCTTCCTCCCGGCCGAACGACACAAAGTCCGCAATGTTCGAGCAGGTAATGATTCTAACACAATTGACGTGTCCATTGCATTTTATACTGCCTCTCGAGCTCGTCAATATTTGCATGTGATGCATACTTCGTGACAACTGACCAGTCAATTGGACTGGCGTGAGCCAATAGGACTTCAGGAAAGACTGGAAGGGAAAGAGTTCCCATAGAGGAGAGAAAGCTCTGCAATGTCGAGTGAAGCTCGAGAGGGAACTAGTATCTTACCAGCAAAGTTTAGATGGATGACGATTGTAATGAAGGTAAAGACAATCACAGTGACACACAGCAATTGTACAATATTAGACTCGCAAGTCCATTAATAATGTGCAAACAAACAGACCGTGTATGTGCACTCTTTGAAAGCTTTTTTTTACATGAGCACATTTCAGTATGGTTGCATGTCTGGCAAGTGTTTTATAATGGACACTTGCTGAAGAAACATGTTTTTATAGGAGTTTGCAATGGTCAGTGGTGTTTATATACACATGGGCATCAACACTCACTCTTGACAGAATAACTGTTCACTGGTGATGTTGAGTTGCCTTCAGATCACCACATTTGACTAATTATGAATGTTTTTATTTACTTTTTAAATTTGTGTTCTGCTCTGTTTAATAATTCTGAAAGGATGGTTAAGGCTGTATAGTGGTCTGTTGGCATCTCCGTGTGGTCCTGTTTGTTATTGCAGCTTGACTTGTAGTTATTTATAAATGTATAGAAATTAAACATTTATTTTTTTTCCTTACAGTTTTTGCTGTTGTACTGTATGTATTAATTGTGAATTATGAAAAAAAAATTATATTGAAAAAGCTTTCAGAAAATATAGTTTTGTGGGAATCAATCTTTAACTTCAAATGTTTCAAGTCTTAATACTTTTACTTTTGTTATACTGGGATAAAACATACCGGGATGCATGCTAAAATAGTTGGATGTGGCACCCCACCTAGAAAATTGTCCACCAGCCACCACTGGTAACAAATATGCACATTCCAACGGCGTTTTTCTTACCATTATTTGTATCATTATTTACATTGCCTTAATTATATTCTGTCGTCAATGCATATAAAAATGAACTGAGTAAGTGATTTTGATTTTGGCAGATCTGCTCCTCCCACACATTCACCGTCAGTGAGGCTCCTCCCACACATTCAAGTCAAGTCAAGTCACCTTTATTTATATAGTGCTTTTAACAATACAGATTGTGTCAAAGCAACTGAACAGCATTAATTAGGAAAATAGTGTGTCAATAATGCAAAAGGACAATAGTAAACTTATTTTTTTAGTTAAAGGTAGCTCATCATTGAATTCAGTGATGTCATCATCCAGCTCAGTTCAGTTTAAATAGTATCTGTGCAATCAAGTCTATGATATCGCTGGAAATTAAGTGTCCCCAACTAAGCAAGCCAGAGGGGACAGCAGCAAGGAACCTGAGACAAGGTCTTTACAGGAGATCTGTATCTGGGGCTATCTAGTTGTCCTGGTCTCCGGGGGAGGGCTTCTTTCGGGTCTTTAGATTCCTCTCTAGGTGCTGACCACCCTCTTGTCTGAATACGTGCTGGATCTGGGCGCTGCTGCATTGACCGTCTGATCTGGATACAGACTTGATCGGGTTGGCACGGTGACCTCGCATAAGAGATAAACAGACTATTAGGAGCTTAGATGCCATTCTTTAGTGATGTAGCATACATTGGGTTGTTATTGGCGTTGTCCCAGTTCCGGTTACCTAATTAATCAGCCTCAACCATCCTTTAACAGATTTGGAAAAATGAAATCTGTAAGTGTGTTATGTAATAAGCCAGGATTAAGAGATGGGGTCTTTAATCTAGTTTAAAACTGACAGGTGTTCCTGCCCTCCCCCCCCCCCCCCCGAACAGTGAGGAATTTCCCTTTTTGTTTGGACTTATCATAATAGGAATATAATAAGTTTTTTGTTCTGAGCAAAAAAATGAGCAATTTTGCCGGGCAACTTTTTTTGAGCAATGTTGCTTGGGCACTTTCCCATTAAGAATAGGTAACAAATTTATATCTGGATACTTTAGATCAGTCGTAGGCCCTGTGTCTCACCTGGTTGCCCGTTAACAGCAACATTGCTCAAAATGTTGTCCCTTCATCAGCCTTAACTTATTTCTCTTATTTAACCAGTGGTTGGAGATCTAACTGCTCTTAGAAAAAAGTGAGATTTGAGATCGGTCTGTAATGAACTAATTCTCTAGGATCAAGTTGTGTTTTTTAATGAGAGGCTTAATAACAGTCAGTTTGAAGGTTTTGGGGACATATCCTAATGACAATTGTTACGTCTCTTTAATCTAGGGGTAAATAGGGAACAACGAACAATAAACAGTGGAGAGACTTTGAGGATCTCCAGCTCTCCAGGCCCAAAATCACAAACAACCAAACTGACTTCATTTTTAAATGGCTTGAGTGCCTTTTATTCTTACTCAATCAGGGTTAAAAAAAAACTGTAATTTGAAAACAAAAATACAAACAAAGAAATATTATGTGGCTCCTGTTTATTATAGTAATCTTGGGGAGTCTACTCCTAAAATGCTGACAAACCGATAGCAAACATATTTTACCCTTATTTCCAATGAACTTCTACAGACATGTTGAGCTTTGTGTCTTCAATGTGCCAGCGCCGGGAGTTAAGGGCACAGAAGCCTGCTTGTGTGAGGAGGCGATGTTCTCAGCTTCTTCAGAAGAGAGGGAAAGACGGTGAACTTCAGAATTCCATCAAGTTATCTTTTATTTTACTAAGAGTACAATTATGTTTGTTTTTGTAGATGTTGACAGCCAGAGGCATAGGAGAGCATCATTCTTTGCATCATTCTTGCCACCCCAACAATGTCTTTGCACGGTTTATCTGTCACACATCTTTTTTGTGTGTGAAGTTAACATAATGTAGCCTCTGTGTGTGCACTACAGCTTCTCAGTTGTTTTAGCACCCGAATGTTTTGTTGTAACAGCTGACAATCCTTTAGATTTCAGAGTGAAATGACAAACCACAGAGATTACTGAAATGAGTGCAGAGATTCAGACCTCTCTGGGTTTTCTGTATGTGATTCAGTCTGTTATAATGAATCAAACACTCAGTGGAGACTGTGAGCAGAGCTGGTATTCACAGCTGAGTGTGTTTCTGTCTCAAACTACTCCATTATACACACACACACACACACACACACACACAATCAATCTGATGGTGTTTTATTTGTTCAGGATGATCGTCTGATAGCAGATTCTTCAGATCCTCAGAAACTGAATGAGACTGTTATTTCTGTCTCATCTGATCGTCTGTGTGAATCTGAATCATCAAACTCTGAGATCAGAGATCAAACTCTGTGTTGAACTGAATCTTCTGTGAATCTTCAAGTGAATGTGTTTTTCAGCGAGGAATGAAACTGCAGCGACTCCAAAAAAAAAAAAAAAAAAAAAAAAAAAAAAAAAAAAAAAAAAAAAAAAAAAACAAAAAAAAAAAAAAAAAAACACAAAAAAAAAAAAAAAAAAAAAAATAAAAAAAAAAAAAATAAAAAAAAAAAAAAAAAAAAAAAAAAACAAAATAAAAAAAAAAAAAAAAAAAAAAAAATAAAAAAAAAAAAAAAAAAAAAAAAAAAAAAAAAAAAAAAAAAAAAAAAACAAACAAAACTCAGGTGAGTTTCAGCGATAAACGTTATGATTATTCACCAATAAAACACTGCAGATCTGATTCACACTCAATCCACTTTCACTCTTTTCTCTCATATTGACTCGTATTTGTGATCTTTGTGTTTAAAGATGATCTGAATGAAGTGACTCCAGATCTTCAGCTCTCAGGTGAACCTCTGTGCTTCTGCATTTCAATATTTATCATTTTTATTGATCAGCTGTTTTCATCAGTTTATGTATTCAGTCATTCAGTTGAATTGATTGTCTCTCACATGTACAAATTGGCTGTGGTGGATTTCTGCTCTTCTCGTCATCGTTGTTCTGGCATTTCTCTGTTTCTTGCTGTGTAAAAGGATCTTCAAAAAAATGATCTCTATGAAGAATTTCAGTCAGGTTTCAGGCCCCACCATAGCACAGAAACTGCACTTGTTAAAATTACAAATGACTTGCTTCTTGCGTCAGACCAAGGCTGCATCTCATTGCTAGTTTTACTTGCTCTTAGTGCTGCGTTCGACACTATAGATCATGACATACTCATAGATCGATTACAAAACTATACAGGTATCCAAGGGCAGGCTTTAAGATGGTTTAGATCCTACCTGTCCGATCGCTACCACATTGTTCATTTAAATGGGGAGTCATCTCAATTATCACCAGTAAAATATGGAGTGCCACAAGGATCTGTCCTAGGTCCTCTGCTATTTTCAATATACATGTTGCCCCTTGGTAATATTATTAGAAAATACGGGATTAGTTTCCACTGTTATGCTGATGATACTCAACTATATATCTCAACAAGACCAGATGAAACTTCTAAATTATCTAAGCTAACAGAGTGTGTTAAAAATGTAAAAGAATGGATGACCAATAATTTTCTCCTATTAAATTCGGATAAGACAGATATATTACTTATTGGACCAAAAGACAGTACACCGAATCTCGTGGATTACAATTTGCAGCTAGACGGATGTACGGTTACTTCCTCTACAGTCAAAAATCTGGGTGTTATATTAGATAGCAACTTGTCTTTTGAAAATCATATTCCCCATGTTACAAAAACAGCATTACGACTGATGCAGAAAAGCTAGTTCATGCATTCATGACCTCTAGACTGGACTATTGTAATGCACTGCTAGGTGGTTGTCCTGCATCTTCAGTAAACAAGCTACAGGTAGTCCAAAATGCAGCGGCTAGAGTCCTTACCAGGTCAAGAAAATATGATCATATTACCCCAATTTTACAGTCTCTGCACTGGCTACCTATTAAGTTCCGTATCAGTTACAAAATATCATTACTTACCTATAAAGCCCTTAATGGGTTAGCTCCTGCGTACCTAACTAGTCTTCTACCACGCTACAATCCATCACGCTCCCTAAGGTCGCAAAACTCTGGACTTTTGGTAGTACCTAGGATAGCAAAGTCCACTAAAGGAGGTAGAGCTTTTTCACATTTGGCTCCCAAACTCTGGAATAGCCATCTGTAGTGCAGTCTGCCGCTAATCTGAGGAACCACACTCAGTCTTGGGTTTTGATGCCAGAAGATACACTTTATTACATCAAGAATAAAGTGGAGAAGTTCTCTGCAGAAAAATCTCTTATTTATACAGTTCTGACTTTAAATATTCCATTCAGTTTTTCTTATGCATACAATTCGATTCCTCCCTAGAGAGAAGGAGTTCTTGTTATGGTAAAGAAAGAAGGCCCACTTGTATTTTTCCAGATGTTTCTAATCTGAGGGTCTGTGGTTTCAGCCACGAAGGCTTTTTTACACACAGGCATATGTGATTATAATGGAAGAATAATTGGATATATAAATGGCTAGATTCGCCTTGATTATACTTGATTAATTCATATCTTGATTAATAAAAATCTTCGACACTTCCTGATAACGTTCGGGGTTCAGACACACTCGTTCTCTGTTTAAATCTAGATTAAAGACACATCTCTTTGGCCAAGCATTCAAATAATGCATCTCATAATCTTGTACTGCAGTTATATCTGATCAAATGCACATTATTATTCTTCAGTTGGGTTAAACAAAACAGTGTTTGCTTCTGGGAACGCAGTACGCAATTATTTTCTATTGGTTCTATGTTTCTGCTGGATTAAACATCCGTGGTAACTAGGATTACACAAGCCAGTCTGGATCCAGAAACAATGAGAAGAGCTGATGAAAACCATAGAGGACCTCAGATGATGAACAACCTGAACCAACATACGAACTCAATTTTGATAAAGTTTGATTGCCATCATAGCATAATTGCTGTTATAGGTTACGTCTGTTTGATTACGTCTTTAATTGATTTTTCCGTACATTTGTGCCATATGTACATTAACTGACAGTCACCACCGACTAGAAACTTAATTTGCTGTAAAGCTGCTTTGCAATGATTTGTATCGTAAAAAGCGCTATACAAATAAACTTGAATTGAATTGTGTCGGAGAATTATGAAATGATGATGTCAGAATAATTCTTGTTTGCTAATTTTTGACCTAAAAATGTCATGTTTATTGTTTTTTACTTCATTGGAATGGTACGGTTTTGGCTCTTGCTATGTGAACACAGAACACACATGGACATGATTCAGAAAGGTCAAATGATCCTGAAAGACACCGTCACACTTGTACTGGTCACAGTCAAAATGAACTGCACTGGAAACACATGGCAAGCTAATTTCATCTATAGAGGAATAAACGTTTGGTACGTCTGACCCAAACCAAATCTCATAGTTTTGCTATATCAACCTCAAATTTAGAACAAATTGTTTAGATTCATGGCATTTATTTTCATGCCGTTTTGGAAAATAAATGATTTCATAGGCCTATACATTTTTAAAATAGTCTTTTTGTGCATATCTCATATGAATAAACTTCAATAACTTCTTTTGTTTAGTTTTTTATACTTTTTGTCACTTAGTAATAATCTGCCAAGTGTCTGCTTTAAAAAGAGAGCACACTTAAACTGAAGTCTGTGTTCCAATGCGATTTAGCACAGTTTAAGTTGCAAATTTCATTTTCAGGTCAATCCTCAAAAAGTGGTTAACAGGTAATAAATGGATCATTACTGTTCCATAAATAACAATTAGTACCATAAAATCCCCTAAAATATGAAATAAAAAACATTATGAAACTAAAATATAGTACATTCATTTCACTGAAGTAAAAAAAAAGAAAAAAGAAAGAAAGCCAGAGAAGAGCAGAAGCAGGAGATGAAGTGATAATGATAAAAAGATCCAGAGTTTATTGAAAAATCTTAGTTGTGTGTGTTTCAGTGCTCAGACTTCATCTGACCAGCACACATCCAACAAGTAGTGTTTTACCAACCACAACAACATCCCATAAACCTCGAGTTTCCATAAACATTGCCTCTTATCTCTTATTCATACAGACAAACATTAATGAAACCCCCAAAAAAAAAAAAAAAATATATATATATATATATAATATTGTAAAGATAATTAGACGATATTTTGCTGAGTGTGCTATTGTGCTGGTATCTTAAGGATTGCCGTGGACAGCTGACTCCTAAAGTTTGTGATATTCTTCTTATTCTGTGTGGTGATCAGCTCACAGCAGTGACACAAATCAATCTTTTCCAATAAGTTTAAATTGATTTTTACCTTTTATGGGCATTTTTACCTTTATAAAGCCATTTTTTTTTCTAAAAGTGTGCATCATCTTCAGTCAAATTATTAAATTTGATCAGTCAATTAGAATAATAAGTCACTTGGTCAACAAAATTCATTTTTGCAATGCAGAGGAAACACAGAAGCTGCATCTGAAGTGGCATTTAGATATATTTACACACTTTGTAATGCAGAACATGAATGCAGTTAACCTGCAGTTACAAATGCATAAATAATGTTTTGATATATTAAACATAAAACGTTGAATACTGATATTTGTAATGATTTAAAAGAAAAATGAAAGGATACTTTAAATGTGAAATTGGGAGTTGAAAACCAGTAGGTGGCAGCAAGTCACTGTCAATAAGTGAGTCACTGTGACTGAACCGAGTCATTTAAACGGTTGATTAATTCAGGAACAAAACACCTTCATGTTGCTCAGAGACAAAAACAGCACTGTGGCTTTGTTTGGAATTATTCTTGTTGGCGAAATAGTGCAAAAACAGGCAATTTGATGTCAAAATACCTGTCTTGGCGAGTGTTCACGTAAACTCAGTTGGTTTCTGCAGTGCTTAATTTGTAAATCAGAGGAGGGAGAGGTAACGGAACATTTGCGCATCACATTGATGGACCAACTGAAGTGATTAGCAGCTTGCATCAGTTGCTTTTATAGTATGCACAAATAGTCTAAAAATCATGGTTATTTTATTGCTACATTTTTTTTGTGTTTGGTTAGTTTTTGTGTAACCCAGCTCCTGGGACATGAGAGTCGCAACAACCCAGTGTTTGTCATGAGCACATATATTTTGCATTCTCTTCAGGTGAGAGTAGTTCTCAGTGCCGCCGACTTGCATTTCCTTGGTAAAATGAAGGTTTGTGTATGTTTTATTTAATCTATGAAACAGTTTCTTTGCTGTAAATCATTTTATTTTATGCAAAGCAAACTAAAGGGTCGTGATATCAGTCACCTAAACCACCAATCTTTTCGCCAGGATTACATTTTTAGGTTTAATGTCCACTTCTAAAATGCATGTCAAATGAGTTTAAATGTAAGAAATATTGTATACATGTTTAAATGATAAAATATGTTGTATTAAGGACTGTATTTAACGAAAATAAAGTCAATTAGGCAAAGCAAGAAAGAAATTAAATTAAATGAAAAACTAAAACAAACGAAACTAACAGCAGTTGGTGAAATCCTAACTGAAATCAAATAATAATTTTAACATGGGGTGTCTATGGGACTGACTCACTATTGGAGCCAGCCTCTAGCGGCCAGTCGATGAATTGCAGTTTTAGTCACTTCCGTGCTGGTTTCACGAGAGAGAGCGGGAGGTTGCTGCTTGGATTCTTNCCTCAGTGATTGCAATTCCCTGTGATGTAACGTTATCTCCAGATTCTGCCTAGGAGACTTCACAATGGCTACAACCAGCTCTGTAGGTGGCTTCTTCCATAGCATGTCGACCTATAATGACATCAAGTTCATACAGTAAATAATAGCGTACCTTAATATATGCAAGAAATATTTTTCGGTTTTGTACTAACGACTTCATTACCTCTTCCGCTTCTCAAGCTGACTTGTGTGAAAACTGGAACTTTTCTTGCTCTGTGTCACATCCAGCCTTCTTTTTTTGGGAACAGGTATTTTTTGTGGAACAGAATAGAATTCAGATAATTTTCTTGGTCCAGTGCAGCAGGATTATTTTGCATTGTGAAAGAGTATTTGGCTGGGCAAGAGGGGAATGTGCAGGCTGCTTTCATTGTTAAATATGGAGGATTTTTTTTCTGACATGTTGATATTTAAAAGAGAGAGTACAACATGGATTTTTCTCTTTAAAGCTGTTGTACACATGGTCTGTCCAAGGTTCTCTTAATTTGGAGGCTCCTTTTTGTGGCCTGATCCTATCCCACAGTTTTCTTGCCATGGAGATAAAAAAAGGTTTCTTCACTTCTGGACATTGTCTCAAAACATGTATCTTCATAGTCTTAGGTGTTAGATACATAAATATCTATATGTATATATTAGTTGCCTATTAGTGCTCCTCACTCCAGTCCAGTTGGTGGCGGTAAATGCACCAGAAGTTGGTTTGCCATCCATAACTTTATTAGAAGAAGAAGACAACCTCACCAGCTGCGCCGCGTCTGTTGTGATTGGATGAAGAGAGGTTTGTGCTTTTTAAAACTTTAACGCGTTTAACTCGATGTCAGCCGCTCGGAAACTCTATAGTTTTTGCAATAACTGTGAAGTGTATTATTCATCATTCACTGTAACCTCGTAACCCCCCAGCCCCCCCCCCCCCCAAAAGTCGTTGAAAAGACGTCGAAAAGACGACACGGCCAGACGTCAAAACAACGTTAAAATTTGGTTGAAAAGTGAAAGGAGAAAAGACGTATTTTTCAGGTCGTCGAAAAGACGTCTATAAAAAGACGTCCGTTTTACATCTAAATTTGGTTGAAAAGTGAAAGGACAAAAGACGTCTTTTTCAGGTCGTTAAAAAGATGTCCATCTTAATTCAAAATTTTTAAGACTTGAATTTAACCTAATTTCAAGAGTAAATTCATTATTAGTCTATGTAAAATGTTCCTTAAACGCCTATTATTAGCCAATTATTAATTACTCTCAAAATAGGACAACTGACAAAAAAGTAACGACAAAACACAATATTTATTGATACGTCAGATATAGGCCATCACAAAAATAATAATAATAAAAAAGTTTATCTAATTAAGTGGGTGTTGGTTTGCAGCCACAGTGTGTCCGCCACCGCCAGATCGTCCGGGGGCATGTTTAAGGTGGTTTCCCACGGCTCTGTAAATGACGTGATCGGTGGCATTGCTGTCCCACTTTTTGACTGCATCTGTAATGACAAAGAAAAAACATCCATCTGTTCAGTTTGTTACTCAAAAGTATTAATTAGAGAGTTGTACACAGGTAGTTGGATATAGGCTATAGCCTATGTTTCAGTCCAATCACAATAGTAAGCTGTTTCGATACTTCGTATTTTGTTATTTTAAGAAACATGTCTTTCAAATGTATCGGGAAATTCAAACAATAAATGCAGTTTTGACTGCATATGATAAGCACGTGTGTATAAGGACACATGTAAATTATGTAGTAAATTCTATAGTTGTTTTTAGGCATACTTTTATTAAGTTGTGGATTTGGATAGACACAAATTTTGTCAAGGTTTTGAGTGATTATTATTATTATTTTTTATATATATATATATTGTGATGTAAAATGTCAGTTTATTTTTCAACAGTCAAACCTTAACACAAAGATATTTTGTTACAAAAAATGTTTAAAAAAATTAATAGGTCAGAGCTTAATTGATTTGGGTCTGATCTAATTTCAACCTCTTATTTGAATCTTTTGGTTCAAATTTGCCATGGGGTGTGCGGGCACAAACTAAGGCGGGGTTAGTTGTAACAAACATGGATTAAACATTATTGTTGACTTAAAATTAGACTAATCTGCTATTATTTTAATCTCCGATCTGTTATTTACCAGTTTAAATGATTGTTTAGTGCTTCGCTAACTATCAGAAGACATTAACCGGTTTTAAATTCCAGTTGCACAGATGGGGAACAGGCCTAATGTGGCCCGCTAATATTAAACTATGCGATTCTAGATTAGCTATGTATTTTTAATTTACACAATACTTTTCATGAATTTTAATGAGAAACCATGCGAAACAAGTAAAATACCCAGAGGTGATGTTCAGAAATTATTTAAAGAAATAAGGCTACTTTCACACTGTCAGTTTTGGGGATTGACTACCAGCATTTGGGCTACTACGGTTGTGAGCAGGTGTGTTACAGGTGCGAGTCTACAAATGTCCCGTTCACCACAGTTGCCGTCTGGGAAAGACTGTATGTGATTACGGGAGTTACAGCCATTCCTTACAGTAACCATTAGCGGTAAAATCAAATATGGCGACGTCCATAAAACTGAAAGTGTTATCACTTTCTGACACGACAAGAGTTCAATCGAGCCGCGACTCGTAGGGATGTTAATTTCGGTTATTTTTCCTAACCGACAACCGAACGACGCTCGTTAACCGACTATTAACCGTTAACCAACAAGATTATTTTAAATTAGAATTGAAATAAATTAGAAAGGACAATTATGTGACCCGTTAAAAATACTAACATTTGTTTTCCGGGGATTAATTTTTTTTCAAAAAGCAACAAACAACATAACACGAGGATTCACATAGTCATCTTATCACATCACGCATGCAGCAATTCCGATTATCTTTATGACTAAAAGGAGTAGTTGCTTCCACTGTTAGAAGGAAAATAAAATCAGGTGATTGCGCCGGCGCCGCATGCGCGCACACAGTTAAGCTTTGCCTGTTCATTATCATAATAAAATACAGTCAGTCAAACATATGAAAAAAAACACTGCTCAGTTTAAATGTAGTCAAATCTGTGCCGTTAAGCCTTACCACCTTACCGTCGTGATGTAAAACATTTGTTTTACGTGCATTGGAACGCGAGTGAAGTACATAATAAATACTATTTTGGCATTCAAATACATCGCGAATACGGGAACATTTGATTTTGTGTCGAACGAGAGACGCAACGTTGGTTTCAGTTTCGTTTTAGCCTAAATGTTTTGGCTTGTGCATTTATATTGCTATAGCTTCTTATATTTTTAATTATAGTTCTTTTCTAAATACTGTTAAATTGAAAGGATTTGTTGTGGAGTGAGGGGAACTAAACATTTGTTTTTTATACGCGTAACGAATGTTAACCATGCAGCAAACCTTTTAAAATAGTTTGATAAATTACTGAATAAATAAATAACTTTTAAACCGTTTAACTGATTGTATTAATCGGTCAAAATTCTTAAGGTCGGTTAACGGTTTACCGGTTAAAATGAGCATCCCTAGCCGCGAGTCCGTCATATCTTAATTAACCGACAGCAGCTTTTAAATTTGGGTGGAGAGCGAAGCATTTGAGTCGCGCGCAGAACACAAAACTGATGGGAGGGGGTGACTCCGGTGGAGACTGGATCTAAAACTTTCAGATGACGCACAGCTCATTTCTCCGGCCCTGTAAGTTACCGAAACCACACATGAAAACACTTTTTATTATGCATATCCAAAAAGAAATCAAAATCAAATAATTACATTTGACAAGGCATCAAAATTTTATTACAGATATAAAAAATGAATGACTACTTTCTTAAAAGTAAGAATATAATTTTTATATCAATAAATATATTACTAAAACTGTGCATTCCTGGTATCTAAAACCAATATCCACAAAATGAAAAGTTAATTCTTGATATCTATAAATCAAATACATTTAATCTGGTATTTCTGGAAGTGGATTTCAGATATTTCAAAATAGAATCAAGAATTTGATTTCTGCAGGTGATGTCACTGTTCATATCAAGAATTCACATTTTTTACTAGTAGAAATTCCATTCCCTTATATAAAGAATTGTCATTTTAACTAGAAACACAGAATTATCAAAAATTAATATCCTGAGAATGATTAAAAGTCAAAATGGCTTGCCATCTGTGCACCGATTTTATTGGATATTTGGGTTGTACAGTAGGCAAATTATCTGTAGAAAGGTCAATTAGTGAGAAATCTAAAACATTCTGGTAGGTAGTCCCCAAGACCAGAACTGAAAAACACTGCCTTCGTGAGGAGAAGCTGTGTGGATTCTGATTTGTACTTGCACCTTTATTCAGCTGTCTCAACATATGCTGATAAAAGTTTGTTTTATGCCTATCTACAAATATACAAGACAAAGTAAATACTTACTGGACATAGGCATTGGAAATACATCCATGCTGTCGCCAGTTGGAGCCCTTGATGTTTCTGAAATAAACATTTAAAACTCAGTTCATACCAAGAGAGACAGAGAAAAAATAGCTGCACCCTTCATATTGTATTTTCAAGACAGGAACTAAAAACTATCCAGATGCACTTCTTTTGATTGTATTTAAATTTTATACTGGGCCATATTCTACTTGAAATTATCCACCCCCAAAAATCAGTTACACATCTCACCTCTAGAAAAGTAATTTCCAGTAGATGAACCCAAGGGTGATTTAAAATGTGAAGTGAAGTGCCTTCTGTCTCTTTATACCGTATGCATAAAATCCATATTTAAAATACACAATAACTCATTTTTTTCTTTTCTTTTTTTAATTTGGGATGTCCCTCTGTTGCTTTGGCTTGAATTGTAACATTGGGACCGGAGAAAGTGTTTGAAGCTCAAATTGTATAATTTGGTGGAATAATTATAGGAATGATCATTCTTTCTATGGAAACATGATGTACTACACATATGGGAATGCATGTACACTGCTCAAAAAAATTAAAGGAACACTTTGAAAACACATCAGGGGCCTCATTTATACGCAAAAGGTGTGATTTATAAAAAACAAACTTGACGGGAAAATGTGTACACCTGCACGCAAACTTTGACCCATGCATACGGACTTTTATTCCTGGAGAGAGAAAAATAATGAAGTAAACAACGATTTTAAACTGTTTTCATTTCATCATATATATTTACATTAAATATTCCATTCTCATTAATGGAGATAAGCACTGAAATTACATAAAGTCATAAAGTCATTACGCACAAGTTAAAGGGTTTCACAGTTTTTTTTCTAGGCTTGATTGGGTTTATGGGGTGCAGTATAACATATTTAAAAAAAAAACTGCATTATTTTTCACATAATTTACCTTTATTCCACACCACTCTGTCCCTTCTCTGAGAAACAGTCTGATAATTTCCTTCTTTTATGAAGCCCCACCCTCAGAAATAGGTGATGGGCTCTGATTGGTTAGCTAGCCCAGTGTGTTGTGATTAGCTAAACCGCCTCTAGTGCGCGTCTAATCGTCCCGCCCCTCACCTCAGCGGCATGTGCTCCGGTTGTATTGAATGAATGAATGATGCATTTATATAGTGCTTTATTGTGTATTGTTGTACACCCAAAGCGCTTTTTACAATCATGTGGGGGGGTCTCTCCTCAACCACCACCAGTGTGCAGAATCCACTTGGATGAAGAGACGGCAGCCACAGTACAACGGCGCCACTGCGCTCACCACACACCAGCTATAGGTGGAGAGAGTGTGATGGAGCCAGTTCAGTGGATAGGGATTATTAGGAGGCAATGACTGACAAGGGCCAGGGCGGCAATTTGGCCAGGACACCGGGGTTACACCCCTACTCTTTACGAGAAGTGCCATGTGATTTTTAATGACCACAGAGAGTCAGGACCTCGGTTTAATGTCTCATCCGAAAGACGGTGCTTTTTGACCGTATAGTGTCCCCATCACTATACTGGGCTGTTAGGACCCACGCAGACCACAGGGTGAGCACCCCCTGCTGGCCTCAATAGCATCTCTTCCAGCAGCAACCTAGTTTTCCAGGTACTTCCCAATCCAGGTACTGCCAGCTAGACCTGATTAGCTTCAGGGCGACCAGTCTTGGGCTGCGGGTGAGGATGGGCTGTGGCATATTGTAAACAACGGCGTCGTTAATATCGCTTATTAGTTTGAGCTCGATTGAGAAGCAGAGGATATTATTGAAGAGGATCATGCAGAACCTGTGCAAGCACGGCTTTTAATGTTTTTTTTGTTTGTTGTTGTCTCATACTTTTAGATATGCTGTTATTTGTAAATGTTACTGCTTATGTTAGCTTTTAATATATACGGTTTTATCCTGATTAAAGCTTTAATACAGTACGGCAACTGCACGCATTTGGGTATGTTCGCCTGTTCGGGAAGTTGCAGTGACAGAAATGGTGACATTTCAGATAAAGTTTAAAAGGAGTAAAGCCTGTGTTAATGCTACTGAGTAGCGTGTTGGGCTTACTAAGAATGCGTTACTGTAATTGATCACTTTTTAGTAACAGTAATTTAACGCGTTATAATTTACAAAGTAGTAATTAAGGTTAGTTACAAGCCGAGGTCTCTATACGTTACTGCCGCGTTACATTGCTGCAGGGGGGGGGGGGGGGAATGCAGTTGGATGTTTAATCTGAAAGGATGTAGCACACGCACTGTGGAGTCAAGTGCCAGTGGATTAGAGACCTGCACTCCCACGAGCCCCGACGTAACAGACTGCGGCGTACTGCACCGAAGACATGTGCAGTGATGCGCAGATCAGCTCTCACGTCACTGAATCTGCTGTTAAAAATGAACCAAAATGAATGAAAAACTAAGAATCAGAATCATTGTAATGAGACGATTGGATGCGGGTCGGGTGCGGTTGTCTAAATCAGAGAAAAATGTAGGTGCGGGTGTGTGGCAGGTGGATAATTTATTTCAATCTGCGGATTTGGGTGACGTCTGAGCTCATCCGCTCATCACTACCACATTCTATTTTACCTGCTCACTTCAGTTCACCATTGTCTGGTCTTGTTGTTCATTCCTGGACACTTACCTGACTACCTACCTGTATCCACTTACCTGTATGATCCCTTCACCTTCTTCAGTCATCAACGAATCTGCATCCAACTCACCCTCCGTCTTCCAGGGATTCATAAACGAGGTGTTCCAGGAATACCTCCATCATTTTATCATCATCTATAATGATGACATCCTCATCTATTCCCGGAACCAGGCCGAAAATCGCCACCACGTGACGCAGATCCTCAAGAAACTTTGGGAATGCCATCTGTACCTCAAGCTCGAGACGTGCGAGTTCCACCGTGACACTGTTTACTTCCTTGGCTATGTCATCGACCAATACGGCATCCACATGGACCAGAGGAAGGTACAGGCAGTTGAGAATTGGTCACAGCCCACATCCATCAAGGAACTGCAATGCTTCTTGGGGTTTGCAAACTTCTACAGGAGGATCATCAACAACTTCAGTAAGATCTGCTGACCTCTAACCTCCTTGTTGAAACATCTCTGACCTGGAACTCCGAAGCTACCAGCGCCTTCAACCAACTCAAGAAAGCATTCTGTACCGCTCCTACCCTAGTGCATCCTGACTCCTCTTCATCGTCGAGGTTGATGCATCCACCACTGGGGTAGGTACCGTACTATCTCAGCAGCAGGGTGAACCTCACAAACTCCATCTTTGTGCCTTTTACTCTAAGAAGCTGTCCCCGGCGTAACGCAATTATGACATCAGTAATTGTGAAATGCTAGCTATCAAACAGGCTTTAGAGGAAAGGCAACATTGGCTGGAGGGAATTAACACTAGCACCAAGAGGCAGAGGCCATCCCTGTCATCATCCGCCTTGGTCATCAGTAGCTGCCCATGGAGGGGTTGTCTGTCACAGAGTCAGCAACATCCTCAGCACCAGACCCCTACACTCTGCCCACTTGTTCCCAGACTCCTAAGTTCTGATCGCCTGCACCTGTCACCACCGAACACCACACCGTTTTTAACCTGCTCACTTCAGTTCACCGTTGTCTGATATCATTGTTCGTTCCTAGACACTTACCTGACTACCTACCTGTATGCACTTACCTGAGTGATCCCTTCAACCTTCTTCAGTCATCGACGAATCTGCATCCAACCTCCCGATCTGGCTCACAAACACCTCTGAATCCAAACCTGCAAAAGATAAGACCGTTATCTCCCATACCACTGCACTGATCCATTTACCACTAGCTCACCTGCTGCCATCCATGTGTATCTGTCACAACATGCAATAAAACTGTTGTTTGGATATCCCTGTATTGCATTCTTCTTTTTTATGACGATTATACACTGTCCAGCCAAAAAAAGTTGCTATCATACTGATGATACGTCTGATGATACTGACACGGTTAAGAAATTAAGAGCTACACACTCCATCTGTTATAGTTAAAATAACTGTTTCCAAACATATAACATGGTAGAAATTTAATAATCACTGTTAAAATGATCCATTAATAGATTCCAGTTTATAAATTTTTTTGGCTGGGCAGTGTAGTGTAATAAATAAATAACAATAACAACAACAATAATAAATGTAAGAATAATAATAACAATAATAAATGTAAACTGGATTTACAATACGAACACCTTATTACATCAACATTGTAATTCATATTACATTGTTTTGTTAATACATTATGATTTGCTACACTCATATTTCATATTGCAAAACTCATATTTCAATCCAATGTAAAGACAGTCTGTCACATGTAGGCACATATCCTTTTATATGCAGTGGCATCTTCATGGGTATGCACACACTATGGACCACTGTTTCTGCAACAGTACTGTAAGTGTGTGTATTTTAGGAGTGGTGTCTGTCTGTTTCCCCTTTGGGATAAACAGGAAACTCACACCACAGTCAAGCACTTCTTGAAGTTGTCCTGAAAATCAGTTGACAATAATTGTTATCTAACAAGATGATTATCTCACCATGTCTAGAGGTAGAAGTGGAGTGCCTTCTATCACTTCCATGGCGTGATCGGTGACCGGAAGAGTTGGAGCGCTCCCTTGTTTTGCTGGAATGCCCTGAAACACCAACAAAATATGTTCAAAATTTAATTTGTTTTAATAATAGCAATAATTGTATTATAAATGATAAGTCACAAATGTACTGTAAGAGAATACCAATGTTTTTTATGTAAAAAAAAAAAACAACAACTAAGATTTCAATGCTGTGACAGAGTTGTTGGTGAGTTTATAATGTAATACTTTTGTCATAGTGTTATTTAATTACATTATGTGCTCAAGATTGTATTAGATTTTGAGAAAATTATCACATACACTTCATAAACTTCATTATAGGCAGTTATTACATATTGTATGTGTTATTACATTGAGTTCTAATAAACTAAAATGCTTATAGTGATTTATTATAACACAACAACAGCAATCAGTGTTCACATCTGTAACAAACTTTATTCTTAGTTCATAATTTACATATATCAGTGGTGGGCCGTCAGGGCCAACAAAGCCTTCTCTGCTGGCCTAAACAATATCAGACTTAGTTTTAATATATTTTTCCATGAATGCGTATTAAATTATTTCCAATAGTCTATTATCTTCAATTCATAGCTTTTCTCTTGGTTGCACTACTTCCAGCAGTGTATGTTTATATTAGAGCATTTATCCAATCATATTTCAGCAATCGTGTTGCAAGGGTCAAAGAAATCTGAATTAAGGCCTTCAGAATCAACAGTGCAGGCGTCTGTTAGCTTAAATCAATGGTAATGAAACCGTTGCTTTAACCAATCAGTTTTGATTTTTGGCAGCACCAGGGCCATCTAGCAGGCCTATGATAACGTCAGCATTTTCTCGTCCTTTGGATGGTCAGCATACTAGCTAGCAAACAGCATCACTGTAAATATTTTTGTTTTCACAGTACTATTACTGTTTCTCAGGTTTCTTAGTGTATACACTGTGTACAGTATGTTATTGTCGATTTTAAGTGCATTCTGGAAAAATATTCGCCTTCTGTAATTCATTTCTTGTAATGAATGTTTTTTAAATATATTAAAAGCTCAACATTTTATTACATTTTGAGAAAATTATTACATTATTAACATTTTATTACAATAATAATTTTAAGTCATAGTATTATATTCACAGTCATGGATGTTATAACAAACACTCTTTTCTCTGTATGTACACTAGACACTTTTATAAACACTCCATGCTACAAAGACTCAATATGATAATATATGTTTACTTGTGCATTGCACTAAAAATCATCTTGCACTATGTGCTGCTTCCCCTAAAATATCTCTTTTGCACAATTTCATGTACAGTATTTATGTAAAGTTCTTTACAGTCTCTCTCAGACTTATTTAATATATATATCTAAATATATATATATATAGATATATATATAAATATATATATATCAGTTATTTACAGTATATATATAGTCAGGTGTTTAGCTGTTTAGGAGTGGTGTCTTTCCGTTTCCCCTTTGGGATAAACAGGAAACTCACACCACAGTCAAGCACTTCTTGAAGTTGTCCTGAAAATCAGTTGACAATAATTTTTATCTAACAAGTTGATTATCTCACCATGTCTAGAGGTAGAAGTGGAGTGCCTTCTATCACTTCCATGGCGTGATCGGTGACCGGAAGAGTTGGAGCGCTCCCTTGTTTTGCTGGAATGCCCTGAAACACCAACAAATATGTTCAAAATGTTATTTTTTTTTAAATTATGAACTAAGAATAAAGTTTGTTACAGATGTGAACACTGATTGCTGTTGTTGTGTTATAATAAATCACTATAAGCATTTTAGTTTATTAGAACTCAATATAATAACACATACAATATGTAATAACTGCCTACAATGAAGTTTATGAAGTGTATGTGATAATTTTCTCAAAATCTTGAGCACATAATGTAATTAAATAACACTATGACAAAAGTATTACATTATAAACTCACCAACAACTCTGTCACAGCATTGAAATTTTAGTTTGTTTGTTTTTTTTTTACATGAAAAACATTGGTATTCTCTTACAGTACATTTGTGACTTATCATTTATAATACAATTATTGCTATTATTAACATTGTTGTTGTTGTTATTTTTATTAAACACAATATAACACACACACACACACACACATACACACACACACATATGTGACCTGTGCTGGCAAAATGAGTGTGAATGCGCACGGGCTAATTTTGAGCTACAGACAAAAATAAGTGGAAAATGTAGATTTTGGTCAAATTTCAGGTTTTCACGAAAAATTCGATTATTAAACCCTCGTCTAGCGTTCCCAATAAATGTACACATACTGTAAACACAGAATTACAGTAGTTACATAGGCTATCACGCAAACATAATCAGTTTATGAATTAAGTGAAGGTTTGAGGTAATGTGGGCGAAAAAACTCTGATGTGTGCATTATATTTGATCCGTGCAGTGCAGGTCTTAAAGGGGTCATATGATGCTATTTAATATTTTTCTTTCTCTTTGGAGTATTACAAGGTCTTGGTACATAAAGAAGATCTGTAAAGTTGCAAAGACTAAAGTCTCAAATCCAAAGAGATATTCTTTATAAAAGTTTAAAGACTTGTCCACGCCCTCCAAAAGCGCCTCGTTTAAACACGCCCCCACATGTCTATGTCACTGTGTGGGAAGATTTGCATAACACCGGCCAAATGTTCACGCAAAGAAAGAAGGCATAACTTTTTTTCTCGCTGTAGTATTCGTGAATTATTAAATATAGTAATTATTTTAATAAAGGAAGGGGAGGAAACGATGCAATGCGGCTAGGTTGACTTTGATTTAGAACCTTCAGAAAAGTTCAACTTGATTTTTCTCAGAATTGACTTTGCTGACTCTATCGACTTCAAATGGATGTAGCTCAGTCGTTTTTTCGTCCGATTCCAACAAATCATATAGATTTAATGGAATTTATTTGTGAAAATTTGCTCATTGTGACTCATTTTGCCAGCACTGGTCACATATGCTTTACAACAGACTATTTCAGTCTGCCACATGTAGGCACATATACTTTTATATGCAGTGGCATCTTCATGGGTATGCACACACTATGGACCACTGTTTCTGCAAATGTACAGTAGTGTATGTAATTTATAAATGCTGGCTTTCTGTTTCCCCTTTGGGATAAACAGGAAACTCACACCACAGTCAGGTAGCCAACAATTGTAATCAACAAAAGTTGATTAACTTACCATGTCTAGAAGTAGAAATGGAGAGCTCTCTATCACTTTCATGGTGTGATCGATGACTGGAAGAGTTGGAGCACTCCCTTATTAGGCTGTGATTGTCTTCAGCATCTACACCAAATCACACCATAATGATCTTCAGAATAACATCACTCCCTCTCATGTTGTGTTGCTTACTTCTACAGCTTATTCTATCAGAATCGTGAAATAGTGTAATGATACACACATAGCTTAACATTACCTGGAATTTCCCTTTCAGAATCTTCTGAGGATGAATCTGGCAGCTGTCTATTCCAGGCCAACTGGCCATCCTGATCCATGGCTAATTCTGAAAAAAAAAAAAAATAATAAAATGGAAAGTTTTAGATTATCTTAATGTAAAATTACTTGGTTTGTATTTAACCTTTATATTACACAAAGAACTATAAGAATATATATCCAATGTGATTATTTACGCTACAATAAGCAATATTGTTCTATCTGTTGAACAGTTAAGCTAGCCCTAGGACAGCCCTAAAACAGTTAAGCTATTAAGCTAGCCCACTCAATTTACCTTCAGAAGTGGTTTGAACAGTGGTAGCAAGAGTTAGGTTTTTCTGGAGTTCAGGGGGCTTTGGAAATGCCTGCAAACCTGTATTCTTAGCTATATAGAAGAGTCAAAAGGGTATATATACATCACTCTTCACACATTATCATTATCGATGAACATGTTAGTTTTGCAAAAACCATAAAAAACCTAATGTCTAATAGGTTTAAGAAATGTATTCCCCCTCACTTGGCTTTTTTGTGACTTTTGAGACATCGTCTTCTGAGACATAAGGGCCGGGCAATGTTACATCAGTTAGCATACTTTTTTTTTTTTTTTTTTTTAACTAATGTATAAAATATTTCGGAGAACATTCATATGTATGCACTAACATTCAATATAATCATTGTATTTCCTCTTTTTTACCACTCTCTTCCTCTTCTTATCTGGTATAGTGTTGATACTTTCGTGGTCAGTTTGGGCTGATGACGTGTTGTCATAAAGCTCACAATCTTTCTTGTTCTCTACAAAATAAATCGGCAAGTTAAATAGAAATATGAAGTAAATAGAAGTGGGGGTGGGAGGGGGTGGTGTTCGAGATTAATGTATCAAAGAACACTGAGGATTTTCAGGGGTAAAGCAAGCACACACTACACATAAGCAATAGAGGTCATCAAAGGCAAACACTATATATATCCCAATTCGGAGGCCGCATCCTTCAAAGGACACATACTTCAAAGGTCACGCCTTCAAATGCCATGAAGTTCAGACCAAGGAATTGTTAAATGGGATAGTCATGCCTATCATGGAGGACTTTTCTTGTCACCTAGCAACTGTGACAGCTGCCACTGATGAGTGGCAGTGGCGTTTGTACTGGATTTTTTGAAAGTTATATTCAACTGTCTGAAAACCAAACAGGGTTCATAAACTGTCTAAATATGTTTAACACGGTCAATTTCTGTACATAATAAAGAGTATTATAGCTATTAATTAATACATAAAATAATATAATAATAAATAAATCAATAATAAAAAATCAATAAAATATGCAAGTACATATTCACATTTAATTAAATAAGACATACTGTGAATATTCACATGCATATTTTATTGATTTTGTTATTTTTATTGTATTTAATTTTCTGTGAATTTCTTTTCTGTAAAGCATTTTTCAAAAACTTTTTTTTAAAGGTGCCCATAAAGCTTTACTTACTAACAAACTATAAGGAAGCACAAGAGAAATAGACATGAAAAAAAAAGAGACATGAAACAAATGTACTTAGAGAGCCATCATACCTGATGTAATTTTTATCTTCACCAGTTGGAAAGTGAGCCAGTCCTCTATTGGGTCTAATTTTTTTTTATGTGCTGACTGCACATGGGTTTTTGGCCATCTAACAATCTTTTTATTTTCTTGGATCCAGTTTTTTGGGATGACACCTTCAAAATGTTTGTCACCCTCAATCCAAACAGCCCTTGCAAAAACCATGTCTGAAACTACAAAAGGGCAACTTAAACAAATAAATAAATCTCTAGCCAAACAAATAAAAAAAGTAAATTAAGTAAATATTTTTTTCTTCTTTTTTTCATTCTATATCATGCAACAAAGGGAAGATGGCATATCCTCCACAATGTGGTAGACATACAGCTTTTGTTTTCAAGTCCTGGCTTTGTCGTAGCTGTGTTGTAGCCATTCTGTGGGTACTGCCAATGAAAGCAATGTCCAGGAGTTTAGACTGGCAAGGCTTTTCAAAGAGGTTGGAGGTTTGGTGATATGGATAGACACTGCAAACCAATTTGCCATCTGTTTTTTTTTCGGTCACAAAAGCTACGCTGCCATCTTGGAGCAAAAAGCAGCTGTCCCTCTGCTTTCCTGACACTGGCTGCAGGTGAGTTTGCTTCTGTTTCATATTTTTTTGTGCATGCTCCTTCTCTGCCATACGCTTTGCCACTTGCACCAAAGGGTTATGGCTGGTCTTGACAAGCTTCTTTATGGTTTTAAGCTGGTTCTCAAAAGGGAAAGCAGATATATCATTTAATGAACAATTAAAATGTGCAACATCTTCATGGAGGTGCTTCATGGCATGCACATTGTAGACCGTGAATTCATTTCCATAGACCTCAGAGCTGTTGATGACGAAATGATTGAGGAGGTCTGCTGCATATTACGACAGGAAGTGATGGGGGCGGGGGGTAGCGGTTTCTCCACCCGCTCATGATCTGCAGTAAGAAGGATCGACATTCCAATTGTCAGGCAAAGGAAGTGGTGGTACAAATCCGGGTCCACAATTCCATGAAGTACTACTGGTCCGGTGTATAGCAAAAACTGTCGGAACTCAGTGGCTTTCCATCTCTCTAACTCCTGAAGGGATCTGGGCTTCCTCGCCATCTCACTGGGCATTGCGTTCCTCAATCTAATGAGTTCACTGTTGAGTTCAGCTTTCTGTCTCGGAGAGAGTCTACGAGGATTAGGGACTCTGCACAGGTAATAAAGAATGCGTCTCACTACTCCAAGGCAAACAAGGTGCATATAATCAAGCACAAAAGAGCTGACACATGGGATGCCTGCTCTGATCAGTGGTGTCTCCCCATTCTGGTGTTTTGCTCTGTAGGCCATTTGTTTGAACTTTTCATCTGTCCTGCTGGGGAATGCATCCTTGCTGTTGAATACTACTTTGCCCAACCATTCACCCTCCTCTTCACACCTCTCACAGCTGTGGTATCCAGTGTGGTAAATTATTTTTTTCAGGAAAGCTCTGGCTGGAGCATCACAAATAAATGCTTTTATGTGCACCTGTATGATATTTCCATTGTGCTGGATTCCATTTTCCCTAAGCCTCTTAATTTCTTCCACCAGGTCTTGGACATAGTCTTCCAATGGTCCAGGTTTTGTCAGGCCACTAAACAGGCAGACAATAAAAGGTTCAAATCCATCAACCTTTGCCAGCATCGGCCAGAATTGAGCAGTACTAGATTTGAATAATGGCACACCATCAACATTTATGGTGACAGCAATGTCATCTGTTGAATCTGGGCACTGCAGAAGTGTGCGGCGTAAACCAGTTTCCAAACCATAATAGATGTATTCGCCATTACATTTTGCCTGGCGTTCCACTACTTTTGGAGTACAAAGAAGTGTCCGTGAGTCCTTGGGCAGTTCGTTGTGTCCATGTTTGCGAAGAATTTTGAGCAAGTCATTGAGGGATTTGTGTGTCTGGTTATTGGTCACTGCTCAATCTGCCAAGTCACTACATAGGTCCTGTCTGTTTTCATCTAGACATGCATTGGCTATTTCAGGTGTCTCTTCAAATACTTCATCTTCTGTGTCAGGACCTTCAACACTGTATCTTTCTTGATACCTGACATCATCTACAGCATCAAACTCCTCATCATCCATGTACTGGTTATCCATGAACTCTTCTTGACTGTCATCCTTAGCTAGTTTCTTTACCATGGAATTGACCTTCCTCCAGTTTTTAAGATAATCGGAGGCCATTTTATCAATGCTACAAGTGTCTGTAAAACAAAAACCAGACAAATGACTAGCAGCTATGGCTGCCAAACAAAAGACATAAAATAAAATAAAATAAGATAAAACAAAATACCTTAATTATAAATACAGGGCAAATAAAACCCTGATGAGGGCTTTTTAGCTGCAATGCATCAATGCATTTGTGACTCATTTTTATATTTAAAGCCATGAGATAATAAAGGCTTTTTATACATTCATTACATTCTCAAGTGACTTTGGTCTCATTTGTTTTTGAAGGAAGTGCAAAAAAAGGTAAACCTTTATGTGAAGGGGTCCTTGTTACACGGGACATGTTCTTACTATAGTAATAACAATAGATTATGCATAATTAAATGCAAGTAACCCTACGCCAAACCCTAACCTTATAGTAAGTACATGTAGTTAATTAATACTACTCAGTCCTTAAATGTATAATTACACTGTAACAGGGACACAAATTTCCTGAAACAGAATGCCACAAAACTCCACCACGGAACGTGATTACTTTGATGCTGCTGACACAGAGTTTGGACATGACTAGTGCTTTCCAGCTCATTATGCTGACTTATTAGGTCAATTCAGTTTGGCCAGGCACAAGCGCAGGTACAATGGTGTACTTTTCACCTCAGCGTGAGACAAAAATGCTGCTGTCCTTTGGCCAGAGTTCACAGTCCTTCTAATGAAGGATACAATAAAATATGTCCTTCCAGCCAAGATGGAAAAAGGGTTTTACAGCCCTTCCTTCATTGTTCCAAGACTGACATGATGCACATCCTCTTCACTGATCTGAAGTGCAAGAAGGGGAGAGGGTAGGTTTGCTGGAGGTATTGGTTGTTGTGCAGAGAGACCGTCAGAGTGGGTGTGGGGTGTTAGTCTGACGTTTTCAAATCTGCATTAGAAATCATTCCGTTTTCCGGTCAGTTGTTGATTCCCTACAGAATTGGGGGATGGTGCCTTGTAGTTTATGATGTATTTCAGGCCTTTCCACACTAATGGAACTTCTCCAGTTACTTGCAGCTCCACAAGGAGGGAAAGGTAGTACACCACCACCAGACTCTTCCGGCTGAGCCTGTGCCCATTCCCGCCGGTTTGCCTCGTTCTTAGAGGAGGAGGAGGAGGAGGAGAGCTCCTACTCCATTGCCACGGCTGGTGGTCCCAAGTCCGGTGGTTCTGGAGGACCCGATTCTGGTGGGCTCAGGTCCGGTGATCCTGGAGGACCTGACTCTGGTGGTCCCAATTCCGGTGGTCCTGGAGGATCCGAGTCCAGTGGTCTGGAGGACCTGACTCCAGTGGTCCCAAGTCTGGTGGTCCTGGAGGACCCGACTCTGGTGGTCCCAAGTACGGTGGTCCTGGAGGACCTGACTCTGGTGGTCCCAAAGGTCACCACAGAAGCGCCCAATTTCACTGCTGCTGCCATAGTCAAGGCGGTGGTCTTTGCCTTTGGCCTCTGGACTGTTCTGCGTGCATGGGAGCATTCAGAGTTCACTCCAGAATCCGCTTCAGTCCGGGAGCTCTCTCCAGTCCAGGAGCCTTCAGAGTCCACTCCAGAGCCTGCTCCAGTTCCCCCCGAGGTGGGGACTTCTGCTGCAGAACTTTCTGAGGTGGTAGCATCCACTTCAGCTCCTCTCTGGGCGGTGGTGCCGACTCCTGAACTCTCAGTCTGTCTTTTCCCAGCCAAGGAGATGGTTGCTGAACTGTCTGCCGGTCCTGTTACGGCCATCAAGGCTGTTAATAATCTCTCTGTGCTCTTCATTGCAGTACTGCCTGAGCCACTAGGGGGGTCATCTGCCTTGTCAACTTCGCTGAGGTGGTCATCGGCCAAGCTCCCGGCTCCGCCCTGGTCACCCGCTGGGGTTGCTGTTTGGCCGGAGCCTCATTGGTCAGTCCCTCCAGTCCCGTCCTGGTGGTCCACCGGGGTTCCTGTTTGGCCGGAGCCTCGCTGGTCTGTCCCTCCGGCTCCTCCCTGGTGGGCTTATGCTCTGTGCTGGCCTCCCGCTCTGCCGGCCCCGCCCTGGCCTCCCACTCTGCCCTGGTCACTTGCTCTGCCACAGTCTCCAGGCCCTCATTCGCTCCACAGGCCTGGCCCACCATCCCTCCCCCTGTTCCGCCTCCAATCCACCACCCTCCTGGATTCTTGTTTTGTGCCTCGGACTGTGGAGCGTCTGGAATCCGCTCTTTAGAGAGGGGGTTTCTGTCACAGTCTTCAGCTGTTACCTCATTATTGTTTCAGTTATTCCACCTCTGTCTCCCTGGTTACCTGCCCTACTTAAATCTCCCTGTGCTTGCAGTCTTGTGCTGTTTCGTTATTGGTCTTATGTAGTCGGATGTGTCTGTGTGTTTCTGGTATTGGGCCAGCTCTACCTGCTATGCCCTGTTCTGGCCTTCATGCCTGTTTTTCCCCCTCGGGGTAGTTTGTGTTTGTTTTGATTCATTTTATTATTAAAAAGACCCATTATTCTCCTGCATTTGAGTCCTCGCCTCATCTTCCACATGCACCGGACACCCGGAATACATATTGTATTGGGGACCCCTCGAGCAATTGGGCGGGTTTTTGTTGTGAAAACCTGGCAACCCTGTCCGTCAAGCAGATAACATTATTATTGCTAACTGTGACGAGTGGGGTCGGGGCCGAGAGCCATGGGAACGGAGCGAGGCTGGTGGAGTAATTGATAATGAGCGACACCTGCACCACTCACCGGTCTCAAGTCTCACGGAGGAGCTCAGGAAGGATAAAAGGAGGAGTAACGACAGTAAAGGATGAGCGAGGACCAGGCCTGGATTTTATTTTGTGTTTGTGTGCGGCAAGTCGTCGAGGGGCCCTGCCGCTTTATTTTCATTGTTGTTTGTTTATTTGATGTAAGTATTTGAATGTTCGCCAGTACCGCTCCTACTTCCGTGAATACGAATGTTGTTACACTAACACATGGTGGACTCATCGAAAAATACTTTGGAATCATCTGTATTAAAGAGAAAATAATTACTGCATCTGATGTTTAAGTAAATAAAATAGCCTTGACAGTTCCACAACTATTGACTTTGTTCTCTCTCACCGGGCTTGTGTGTGTGTGTGTGTAGGTGATGTAAAAGAGGAAAGCAGGCATTTGGACCAAAGCACTGTGAGGCAAGGGAGGGGGAGACTCAAAATGTTTCTAAACTAAACGCATTTTTGCCCCGATTGCATTGTTTTACTACATACACAATCATTTAAAGTATAAAACATTGTTATTTAAAATACACAGCGTGGTTTTTAATCATAATTTTAGGGGGGGACAACCCTCAGATAGGGGGGAGCTGTCGTGATTTCCGCCTATGCCCAACAGCAATGCTGTGATTGAGAATCAGGGTTATTCCATCAAATACTGATTTCTGAATTCTTCCTGAGTTTTAACTCAGGAACATTAGCCATGTGTTTTTAAACAATTTATATGAACTTGTTTTCTGTGCATTATTTGAGGTCCGAAAGCACTTTTTTTTTTTTTTGGACCAGTTGTCATTTTCTGCAAATAAATGCTCTAACATTGAATTGGACATTTATTTGAAATTTGGGAGATGTGTTGTCAGTAGCTTATACAATAAAACTAAGAATATAAATTTTCCGCAATTAATACTTATAAATAGAAGAACCAGAAAAACTGCTAACTTTGCAGTGGTCTCTTAATTTTTTTCCAGTTATATATATCAGATATTTATATACATATACATATACATGTAAATTTTAATATCTATATTATAATGATAGCCTATACTGATGGCTGTCCATCACTAAAAAAAATGGCGGATGTAATATCCGAGTAAGTCTGAATTCTGAAATTATGAGACACCTTTAGGAAGCGAGTTCCGAAATATTACATTACGAAATTACAAAAATATTATTACTTGAAATTAAATCTGAGTGAGGCAAAGGAAGACAACCAAAATCTAATAAAAGCTGCATATTATACCAGTAAATACTGAGAACTTGTTTGAATAGTTAGTCAAAACCTGTACTTACAAAGCTAAAGGTGGGACTGTGTCTTGGCTCTTAAAAGAGCCTTTGGGGTGTACTGGACTGCTGTTGAGACACAAGCAAAAAAGAGAAAAACAGGAAACAAGTGTGAATATGAGTGTGATGAACCTATATGAATAAAAAGTTTCATTACAGATTTACAGAATCACAGAGTAATCAGAACGTAATGAACATGGTCAATCTGATAAAAAAAAAGAAATAATAATAATAATTCTTTCTGAAAATAAATAAAAACCTTTAATATCTTTATTAAGACTGTAATCTGCTGCAGGGCATATCTCCATTCATATAAACCCAAATATGTCTGATAGTTAGTCAAAACCTGTACTTACAAAGCCAAAGGATGGACTGTGTCTTGGCTCTTAAAAGAGCCTTTGGGGTGTACTGGACTGCTGTTGAGACACAAGCAGAGGGGATATAGCAAATGTCTAACCTATAAAAAATTAAAAATACATCCAGTTTTCATTGATCATTACTGACTAATCAATATGGCAAATCAGAAATGCAGGATGAATGCTAGACTGATCACTTACAAAAATCAGACAGAAAAATCGACACTGAAAAAAAAGAGAGAAGAGAATAATTTAATTGTATAAATTCTTAAAGTTAAAAAAATATGTACAATAACATCTTAAATGCACCACAACCCCCTATAACATCTGCCATTAAGTCACAGTACGATGTATATTTATTATTAAAATGTGGTGGTGTTATTATTATTACAAAACGATAGGGTGAGTCTTTTCTGGTTCCTTCTCTAAAGGTCACGCGCCAGAGAGAGGGACAGCTCGCGTGCTCACATGACGTCACACAGACATAACGGCATTTAACAGTGTATGAGTGTATGAGTGGTTAAAACTAATTTTTTACAAAAAAAAGTCAAAAAACCAGTTTGTGTGAGCAGTGTAACATTAGTACATACACCGGAAAAGACAGTCCGTCAATTTAGGACTATTTATCATGTGTGAAATCAATTATACCGTTATAGAAAGAAACCGTTATACCATGAGAAAAAACGAACTGTCCCCTCAAACTGTCCTTATTCGATTATTATTATTATTACTATTATTATCATCATCATTATCATTACTTTCTATCTCAAAGGTAATGTTGTTTTGTTGTGGGCTTATGTTTTAAAATGAATTTATCACATACACCGAGACCGTATCCTCAGAAAAAACAGCAGTACGTGGGGTCCCCTCAGAGAAGTGAGTCGGGGCGTGCGTGCGAGGGTCACAGACCCCAGTTATTATAGGTCACTGTCAGGTTCCGGGCTTGGACGCGAGCAAGAATTGTTGATAAAAAGTAAAAAAAAATCTGCCGATGCTGCTTAGTACTGCAATAGTGGTGTATATTTTATAATAAACTTGTTATATATTGTATGTTGGTGGTGGATATATATATATATAATATATTATTATTATTTAAACTAATTTATCATTGTAAGTAAATTATGCTTTTTTAAATTCTGAGAGTATTATTTAGTTTTTTTATCACATTAAAAATTGTGAAAAAAGGTTGTGGAGTTGTAAAGGGACCCAATTAGTCATTTGGTCGGTTGTATAATTGTCTTGTTTTGTTCATCTTACAGATAGGCTAAGCTTAAATAAACATTGCTCATGAAAAAAATCATTCATTATTTTAAAGGATGAGATTAACATCTTACCTGCTTCCCCATCTTCAAAAGAAGAGCTGTGCTATTGAGATGTGCACTGCATCATCTCTGATGGCATCAAATATTCATTGCCGCAGAACGAAGGCATTGTTTGGTCTTGTGTTGTGAACGTTGAGGCATCACACATTGACTTTGTGGAGAATTTGAAATCTCCAATGAACTTTGTCCACTTCATCAAGCAGCTGCTTTCCTGACCTTACGAATCGCTAAAAAGTTTTTTCATGTCTTCAATTTCTTAAATGGGAATGCACTGCAAGCATCAGTACTGACAAACTTCCTTGCCTCTAGATGTGCCATATAATAGGTGGCCCAGATCTGCTCTGTTACAAACATTCTTGAAAATATCCAGAAGTAAGTTCCAGTAGTGTCTGGCAACTGAATATGCTGGAGTTTGCTTTTGGAACAGGATTTTTTCCCCCTTGAAACCCTCCCAAACAGTTGATATGGGGGAGAGCATTCTTATTTTATAGCCTTTTCCATTCATTTTTATTGTGGTCAAATTTTTTTTGTCATGCCACTAAGATGAAGTGTTTTTTTTATATAAATTCCACATCCTATAGTAAACAAGTAAGTTATGCTCATCAGTTATGTAACCTTTATTTATACATCCATTAAAAGTGTACTATGCATACTTTTTTTTTTTTACTACTTTGAAGTAGTTTTTGGTTAGGTGTGTTTTGACTTTTGACATTGACCATTTAGTGTTTATAATATCTAATGTAGTACATCTAGTGATGTATATTAAAATGTTTATTACATGAAGATTTATAATATTTACAAAATATATCAATGAATGGATGCTGTTTTGTTATTTTTATAGGCTCCCATATACTCCCATTTTTGAATACTATTGAATTGAATATTGAAATCCTTTAAATGGATGAGATGGCATAGGGGGCATATGGGGCCTTTTTACCCCCCAGTTGGGTAAAAGGCTTGTCACCTTCTCCAGTACTGATACAAATGATGTTTTGTGTAATATCCAAGTTAATATTTGTGCATAACAAACACTTAAAGCAAAGTCTGTACCTTTTCTGTTATTTGTATTTTTATTATTTGATTTACATTTCTTCAATAAACACAATTTAATTGAAATGTTCAGGCACAGAGGCAAAAGGAGCCAGACAAATTGTTTTTTCTTTTACAAATAAAATTTGATCGTATAAATAAATAAATAAACTTCTACATTTTTCATCACACACATTTTTCGCCAACATGACCAGTCAATTTGAGTAATATCATTGCGTTTTCTACTTGATGACATCACATAATGACATAATGAAATCAAAACATCACTCAGCACAGGGTTCATGCAAGGTGTACTTCAATTTGACTTACTGAAATTGATGTCTTGTAAAACCCTTGAAAACAGTCATACTTATTAAAAAGGTACTTGTCAAGAGCTTGAATTATTTTAAGACAATATATGAAATTAGTGAGTTTTTTTTTTTAGTATTTGAGTAAATTTGAGTAAAATTATATAATATATTTAATGTTACTGTTACTTGTCTATCTATAATTGTATTGTAAATTAATAAAAACTAATTTATAATATTAATTTTTGGGGTGATGGTGCATTTTAAATTTTAGTATGGGGTCGCTTACTCAAGGATGATCATATTTGGGGATCCATGGCATCTAAAAGATTGAAAACCACAGACTCACTCTTAACGTCAGTTCCTTGTCGCCACCTCCTGGCGTAACTATGTATCACTTTGTAACTACCTTGCTCCTTTTACTTATTCCTGTATCAAGAACCTAGGTGTTTTCTGGGATTAGAAATTTGATAAACAAATAAATGCGTTTAGGCCTATTAGTTCTTGTTTTTTTCAGCTACGTCTTCTCTCCAAAATTAAATATTTTCTCTCTGTGAAAACTTTAGAGATTGCTATCCATGTGCTCATTACATCTAGCTTGGAGTGGACTACTGCAACTCTTTTTATCTTGGCATTTCTAAATCTTCCATAGCTCGTCTCCAATTAGTACAAAACGCCGCTGCTAAATTCCTCAAAGGACAACGTAAATTTGATCACCTTACTCCAATTTTGAAATCGTTGCATTAGTTACCTGTGCATCTATAGAATTTAGTTCAAAATTCTTCTCTATGTTTTTTAATCTATAAATAATCTGGAACCGAGCTATCTGATCAACTTTATGCATACAATCCTACACGAAATCTGAGGTCTGGTGATCAAAGACTTCTTCTCTCTGTCCTCAGATCACGATTAAAGCGGATAGAGCCTTGCAGTACAGCCTTCCAGCCAGATCGGCACAGTCTTTAACTGTTTCTAAATCATCTCTTAAAACCTATTTCTTCTTGGGTTTAATTCACTGCGAGCTGTTATGGTAGATTGTGGATTGCCCATAGTCTTTTGTTCGGCACTTTGGTCAGCCTCGCTTGTTTTGTTTTTAAATGTGCTATATAAATAAACAAACTTGAAACGGAGGCCTAATTAGTTTGAATTAAATGCTTTAGATTTGACAAATTAAAACAAATATATATTTTCTGTTTTTGTATCTTTAAAAATTCATAAAAGAGGCCCTCTTAATTTTATTTGTTGTTTTATGCAACGAAAGATGTAGATTGTTAATGTTACCAGACTTAAAGTTGCTACCATCAATGCATGCTTTGTATGTGCTTCACTTTATGTGCAGTTTTGATTTATTTTTATTTTATATATATATAGTTGAAAAGTCCTTGAAATTTTATTTTACATTATTTGTTAAAAATATTTGTAGGAATCTTGTTGGCAACTTTTAACAACAAATCGACCTACCTTTAGAAACATCTGAAAAGTAGTTGCTCATCAGTGCATGTGCATCATGAAGAAGCAGGGAAAATACATTATAAAGGAATTTAACAGCAGTCACGTCGTTATTTTTATGGCATAATTTAAAAGTATTTTTATGGCATACTTCCATTATAAACCCATTGGCTATTTATATAAATATATTTGTAGCATTGTTGAACTGTATGGTATTTTAAGAAATAGACGTAATACACATTTTCATCGAGAAATAACTGCAATGTTATGAAATTCATGGCGACAGACGTTCGATCTAGGGCTAAATGTGGACCAAATCAGGCGGACTAAACCCAATTTTTAATGTCGATTTTTGGGCTAAATTTGGACCAAATCAGACGGACCAAACAAAACCTAATTTTAAACATCGATTTTTGGACCAAATCTGGACCAAATCAGATGGACCAAACAAAGACCAATTTTCAACGTTGCTTTTTGGGCTAAAAGAAGTACATGACGGGCCAACTTGATTTAGCCCAAAAAACGACGTCCAAATGACGTCTGGTGCTGGGTGGGTTCGCTTTAATAACATTTTCCCTCCGAGAAATTGCTGGAAATACATTAAGGCGCTAACAATAATATTAAAAATCGCTAAGTTATCGTGACCGTTAGCTAAACAAGTTACCGTTAGTTGGAAATGAGCCCCAGTCTCTTCACCTGTGCTGTAGCACACCAAGTGCTTGTAACGTTACCTTGAAGTGTCACAGAATTAACAAAATGGTATTTTTTTCTAATTTAGCTCAAGTGAAATCTTACCTGAAAGCCCAGATGTCGCGGGATGAGTCTCTTCTCTCTGTAGGTCGCTATATAAGAGACGAATAACGGCTCCAGCAAACAGAAAAGCGCGGCATCGGCCTCCGGTCGTGAGCCGACTCAGAGCCGACGCTTGATGAGCTGAGAAACAGAGCACTGACCGAATTATATCGGCCTATGCTTGGCCGACACTTATTAGATGTTTCAGATAATGAGGCCGACGTTTCACTCTTGGGCCGACGTCGGCCAGACGTACGTGTGCTGTCCGGGTAGTTATTAATGGTCTGCTTTTTTTGTTTTGAGCTGCACGCGCTGAAGATGACCAGTAGAATGAAACATTTGATAGCAGGTTTTTAATCAATGGTATTTAACTCATCATTATCCATATAGCTACGACTTCGTTATTTATACAACATAACGTTAATATTCTACGTATAGGCTATCTGCACAAAATTGCAATGCACATGAACGTGTCTGCGCGGCTCTGAATGAACTCCTTTTGTGGACGCGTCTTCAGTGCACAAACACGGCAACCGTAAACTAAAAAAATTGTTTTTAAATAATATTTAAAAAATAAAAGCGTTTAATTATAATAGTGTTCTCATTGTAATGTTAGTGTATAGCATCCAGTAATAGTTATTTAATTATGCAGTGTTTGCTCATACTCGCCCGGCCTTCAGCGCACTTAAGCACCCGATAACTCACGTACAATGAAGGATTTACGATCGCAAATCAACCAAATGCATCTTATATGAGATAAATAATATATACACGATATATATAAACAGGCTGAAATGTTTTTAAATCACTTGTACCCTACCTGATCGAAAAAATCCAGTCAATCCAATAATTGTTGTTTTGCTGGAACAAAAAGCAGCCAGGCCACAGCATCTAAAATGGAAACTTCTATTAAAGTGGCTCCGTAACGTAAGAGACTTGGGATGGTGGAAGGAGCAGAAGATCAGAGATCAGGCAGAGCTCTACTGGTGCCCCTTAGGGGATTGATTTATCTATAATTATCTATAATCTACTTAATGTTCTGTAGTTATAATTGGTCATTGTTCTGTTTTATAAATCTATTCAATATATTCTACTGTTCAATAGTTTGGGGTCAGAAAGTAAATTTTTTTTCTTTAAGAAAAAACTTTTATTCAGCAGGGGTGCTTAATTAATAAAAAGTGACAGTAAAAACTTTTACATTGTTGGACAAAAATACTATTAAACAAAATGCTGCCACTTTTCAAAGCTCTATCAAAGTAACCTGAAAACAATTGTTCCCTGTTTCCACAAATTGAAGCAGCACAATGTGTTGAGCTGATAAGACATTATTATAGAGCCCAACACAGCATATTTTAATAATTTCTGGTGGATGTAGACACCGAAGACTGGCGTAATGGCTGCTGAAAATTCTATTAAACATCATAGTAAAATTGTTTTTTTTTGTAAATTATAGTGTTGGAAAATACTTTGGGCCAAAAGTATACCCTCTATTTGTCCTCAGTATTCCCACTCTTTCCCCATTGTTTCCACACCCAGCCCACAGTGTACCCACACCTCCACCATTATGCCCACAGCCAGCCCATACTCTCCACAGTGTGTACACACTCAGCCCACAGTGTACCCACACTTCCCCAATTATGCCCACAGCCAGCCCATACTCTCCACAGTGTGTACACACTCAGCCCACAGTGTACCCACACTTCCCCCATTATGCCCACAGCCAGCCCATACTCTCCCAACTGTGTCCACACCCAGCCCACAGTGTACCCACACTTCCCCTATTATGCCCACAGCCAGCCCATACTCTCCACAGTGTGTACACACTCAGCCCACAGTGTACCCACACTTCCCCAATTATGCCCACAGCCAGCCCATACTCTCCCAACTGTGTCCACACCCAGCCCACAGTGTACCCACACCTCCACCATTATGCCCACAGCCAGCCCATACTCTCCCAACTGTGTCCACACCCAGCCCACAGTGTACCCACACTTCCCTCATTATGCCCACAGCCAGCCCATACTCTCCCAACTGTGTCCACACCCAGCCCACAGTGTACCCACACTTCCCTCATTATGCCCACAGCCAGCCCATACTCTCCCCACTGTGTCCACACCCAGCCCACAGTGTACTCACACTCTCCCCCATTATGCCCACAGCCAGCCCAAACTCTCCCCACTGTGTCCACACCCAGCCCACAGTGACACTTCCCCCATTATGCCCACAGCCAGCCCATACTCTCCCCACTGTGTCCACACCCAGCCCACAGTGTACCCACACTTCCCTCATTATGCCCACAGCCAGCCCATACTCTCCCCACTGTGTCCACACCCAGCCCACAGTGTTCCCACACTTGCCCACTGTGCCCACAGTGTACCCACACTTGCCCCATTGTGTCCACACCCAGCCCACAGTGTACTCACACTCTCCCCCATTATGCCCACAGCCAGCCCAAACTCTCCCCACTGTGTCCACACCCAGCCCACAGTGACACTTCCCCCATTATGCCCACAGCCAGCCCATACTCTCCCAACTGTGTCCACACCCAGCCCACAGTGTACCCACACTTCCCTAATGCCCACAGCTAGCCCATACTCTCCCCACTGTGTCCACACCCAGCCCACAGTGTTCCCACACTTGCCCACTGTGCCCACAGTGTACCCACACTTGCCCCATTGTGTCCACACCCAGCCCACAGTGTACTCACACTCTCCCCCATTATGCCCACAGCCAGCCCATACTCTCCCAACTGTGTCCACACCCAGCCCACAGTGTACCCACACTTCCCCCATTATGCCCACAGCCAGCCCATACTCTCCCCACTGTGTCCACACCCAGCACACAGTGTACACACCACTTACCTCCATTATGCCCAAAGCCGACAAAAACTCTCCCCACTGTGTCCACACCCAGCCCACAGTGTACCCACACTTCCCTCATTATGCCCACAGCCAGCCCATACTCTCCCCACTGTGTCCACACCCAGCCCACAGTGTACCCACACTCTCCCCCATTATGCCCACAGCCAGCCCATACTCGTTTTTGTATCCCTCTCCCCACTGTGTCCACACCCAGCCCACAGTGACACTTCCCCCATTATGCCCACAGCCAGCCCAAACTCTCCCCACTGTGTCCACACCCAGCCCACAGTGTACCCACACTCTCCCCCATTATGCCCACAGCCAGCCCATGCTCTCCCCACTGTGTCCACACCCAGCCCACAGTGTACCCACACTTCCCCCATTATGCCCACAGCCAGCCCATACTCTCCCCACTGTCTTGTTGTTTTATGTTAAATAGGTCCTGGTAGGAATGCACATCTTCACAGAAATGGAGATATGATGTTACAGTCTCTGTGAGCTCATCCAGATCAGTGGCAGCAGCTTCAAAAACACTCCAATCAGTGAGGTCGAATCCATTCTTAATGGATTTTAATATTTTAATGGGATTTAAATCAATTTAATTCAAATGAATGTTGTAAAAACTTTGGTTTGGTTTGGTCAATTCAGTTAAAACAAGATTTAACTTCAATTTATTAAAGAGGCTGAACTTATGCCATTGTTAACTGAAAAAAATCCAGTTTAATGGTATACAGCAGAAACAAGAGGAAATGTAATTTCACATCATCAGCCTAATTTGGGTTCAGAGATGATCTCTGCTCTACTGCGGTCAAACTCACGTTTCCAAACCTCAACAGTGAGATCACATCTCTAAAAACACTACAGCTGCTATAATTAATACACTATTTTAGTTATGAAAGTGTACAATGGCTGTCAACCATCTCAGCATTGTAAGAAAGTCTCGACTCTGGAATAGATGCAAAACACCACTGTAAAACTTTATAAAAAGAGTTTGATTCCATAATCAATTATTTTAATCATTTACAGAAATACATCAAACAAATGACCTTCATATGCTTCAGCTGCTGTGTAGTTTTTTGTGTCAATGCATCTTTGAAAATAACAATCATGAATCTTATAGTTCAGGTGAGATTCAGAGCAAATATAAATGGTAACAGTGTGAAGATCAGACAGAAAACAGAAACACTGATAAATCAATAGCAGTTGCATGCAGTGATATACTGTCAGTCAAATGCAGCTCATGTAAGGAATAAACACTCGGTCGATCAGATCAGAGGAAGTGACCAAAACACAGGAAGAACTGATAGTATTTAAAGAAAGAGTTGAGAGCATATAATGAAGAGAAAGACTGACAGAAAGAGACAATGGCTGATAAGTGTCGTGGTTGTTGCTGGGACTGATCTTTCTCTCTTCACTTCACACAGGTAAAGAAATCTGTTTTCTGTATGATCTGAATAGTCAGTTTTTTATGCTGGTATCCTTTGTTTTCATTTATTAATATATAACAATGATCACTCTAATGTTTTTGTGTTTCAGGTATCAGTGGAGTGAATGAGACTCATGTGTTCATCAGTTCTGGTGAAAATGTCCGTCTGCCCTGTAATAATGCTCTTCATGACTGTAAATCAACTACATGGAACTATGAAAGATTCAGAGATTCAGCAGCAGCTGAACTGATTGCTGGAGGGATAAAGAAGAAAGACACAAAGAGTCTGAGTCTGGGGTCTGACTGCTCTCTGAACATCAAATATGTCACAAAACAAGATTATGGATCTTACTTCTGCAGACAATATGTGAATGACAAACAACAAGGAACTGATGCTCGAGTTTTTCTGCATGTTCTTCAGGGTAATTTTATGATTATGTGGTCAGTTTAAAAGTAGCAAATTCTACATTTAACTTCTCATGATGATTGAAGAGTCTGTGATTTGTGTTTCAGTCTCTTCATCTTCATCATCCTCACAGACTGAGATCAGTGCAGGCCGCTCTGTGACTCTCTCCTGTCAGTTGTATTCATATGCTGGAGTCTCTTGTGATGATTGGATCCGTTCTGAGAGAATTGAGCTGTTCTGGGTGAATCAGGCTGGTGTTAAACTGACGAGATCAGACTCCAGATATCAGATATTACTCTCGTCAGATCACTGTGTCATCACTCTGACAACAACACTCCTGAATGAAGATGACAACAGAGAGTGGAGATGCAATGTTACTCACAGAAATCAAGTCAAAACCTCTGTCACATATACTGTCAAGAGTTCAGGTGAGAAAACAATCTCATCAATCAGTTTTAGACCCTCATAATGTCAGTAACACTATAAGGACTATTAATATCATTGAAGCAGTACAAACCGAGGAACAAAAGCTTATTTCAGTCTGACAGAAGAGAAACTCAACTGCAGTCAAGATTAACAGTCTAAAAAGTGATGGTGTATAATTATGAAGGAATTGAAACTTGACAGCAAAAATTGTAGTGCTTTATGCAATGAAGAGTAGTTTTAATTAAATAACACTTAACTTTCATTGAACACTTTATGTTTTGCATTTTCGAGTAAAGGGAAAGACCTGTTTGTGTTTAGCGTTCAGTTATTTCGGGCTTTTCAGAGAGTTTCTGTTATGTTGATGTTTTTGTGGTTTCTCAAATAGACTGTTCTGATTTGTGAAATGCTTATTTGAGCTTAGTCTGACCCATGTAGGAGGTCAGTTTTAGGAATTATAAGAATTAATAATGCCATTCATACAAGACAATTTGAAGGTTTATGGTTTCACTCTCGTATAAAGGAAGCTTAAAATATATATGTAACAACGTTCATAGTTCGGGAAGAAGGAGGCGGGAACCGGCGAACATTAAAATAAAACTTTAATAATAAAATAAACACAAAACAGAACCAAAACACAAAATCAAGTCCAGGCCTGGTCCTCTCTCGTCTTTCACTGTCGTCACTCCTCCTTTTATCCTTCCGGAGCTCCTCCGTGAGACTCGAGACCGGTGAGTGGTGCAGGTGTCGCTCATTATCACTTACTCCACCGGCCTCGCTCCGTTCCCATGGCTCTCGGCCCCGCCCCTCTCGTCACAATATAGTATATAATTAATATAACACCTCTCTTTCCAACAACTGCCACTGTAAACACTGATGATGATGATGATGACACAAACTGTGTGTCATGTAATGATCAAGTATGAAAATATGATGTTAATATCCTACAGATGATGCATCTGAACGTTCATCTTCTGCAGCTTCAGATTCAGCGACAGTGACTCCAGTCAGCTGCTCAAACTCTGAGACGACATCAAGACAAACTCCAGCAGCAGCTCCTGCACAAGGTTCATCATCTCTCACACATCAGCAGTCTCTCACTTCACTGCTTTACACTTGTTTTGTCACTATTGATCTGACCACAAGAAGATCAACCTGCTAATTCATAAATTCAGCATTGAAACCTCAAAGGATTGATAAACATTTATGCATTTAAAATGTTTCCATACATGGCCGTATGTTTTAGATGTGGTCAATACATAGATATTCAACATTTAAGTGTTCATGCAAACTTATAGATGTCACACTTTATATACAAATATCTATAATTGTATAATGATATAATAGATGATAGACTCGTGATGCAGTGGAAGTTCAGTTATCATTTATTTGATGTGAAGCACAAGTATGATGTGATGTCTGATGTTGATGGTGTTTTGTTTATAATCATTATGTCTGATCATTTTGGTTGACTAACAGACATGATTACAGATCCAGCAGAGACTGAAGTCAGAAGGACTGCTGGATCATTTTTCAGAGGTACCACAAGTCTTTGCATCGTTCGTTGTTTTATACCTTTGATTTGATTCACAGTTTCACAGACTGAGTCCGTTTTCTTCTCTTGATTGTCTATCATCTGTCCTGCAGTGATTGTGATTACTGTTGAGTTTGCAGTGTTTGCTGCTCCTACTGTGATTCTTCTTCAGATCATCTGTGCAAGAAGAGCTGGTGAGTTTTTCAGCCTCACACAATCTGCAACAATATTTAAAATACCAAAAACTTATAGAGGATTGTTTATATATTTTTTATTCTTCTCAGAAAACAAAGAAAAACTCTGACCACCCCGAAGATATACTGATAACATCCATTTTTACCTTTTTTGTTTTGTTTTTTGTTAAACCAGGCGAGATTTTTTTTTCATATGGATATTTGCATGCAGTTTTCAGTTATTTTCTTGTGTTTGGTATATAACTGCTTTAAATACAGTAATGGACAGAGTGATTGTATAATAATATCTGTTCTGTGTGATGGAGCTGATTTTGTTATTCTTTTATCTTCTCTGTTCGTTCTTGTTTTTTAGAATTTAATTATTTTGGATGATTGCTACTAATTTTCTTAATAAACCCTCTGCAATTGCATATATTATTTTGTCTTTGCTAAAATATTTCTTACAAATCTAGTGATTTCCCTTCATGAGCTCGTAATGTGAGGATGTGTTAAACTGAAGCAAAGAAACAAAGATGAGCAAATTACTAATAAAATTATTTATTCGTGTTCATAATATTTCATATAACTCTGTTGTGGTTAATTCATAAATCCATTTTTATAAACTAATGACTTCAACCTTTTCTCACAGCCGGGCTACAAGAGCCAATTTACTGGGTTTGGAATTATTATTGCTCCAAAATCATTTAAATGTAAAACTTAAAGTTTGTTTGAGTCTGACGATATTAGCTCACACTGTGTGTTAATGCAATATAACACTTCAGTAAACACTATACAAGCAAAGTCTGATGCTGTAACACTGACACACAAACAGACTCCTAAAAAAATATCCTCCAGAAGTTTGTGTTTGTTGATTCACTGAATTCACCGATTCCCCTTCAGTAATGATCTAATAACTAATCATTGTACTCCTTTGAGCCCTAAGCAGCCCTCAGATATTGGAGTGTGAATTTAATGTAAATTTAATATATAAAATTAGTGGCCATAATAAAAGAGAAGATTTGAAATTAGGACTTGAGAAAGTTAAAGTTATCTGCTCACATACTGTTATCGTTTTATAGAAATTTAAATCAGACTGAGTTCAGATGAATGTTGATTTAATTATAATTCTTAAACAGTCTGAACTCATTCCGTTGTTAACTGAAAGGATTTTAATGACATACAGCAGCTCACTTAAAGAAAAAGCGGAAGTGCCATCAGAATGATTCAGATTCACAGCATCATCAGTCTAATCTGGTTTCAGAGATGATCTTTGCTCTACTGCGGTCTAACTCGCATGTTTCCTAACCCCAACAGTGAGATCACAGCTCTGAAACACTACAGCTGCTATAATTAATACGCTATTTTAGTTATGAAAGTGTTAAATGGCTGTCGACCATCTCAAGATAGCAAGAAAGTCTTGACTCTGGAATATAAATTAAACATCACTGTAAAACTTCATATGGAATATGATGATTCCATAATCACTATTATCATAATCATTTGCAGAAATCCAGCAAATAAATGAGCTGTACATGTTCACTCATGGACGTGTGGCGACAGTAGTGGGCAGATTCTCTTCTGACACTTAAATTTGTGGAATTCCTTGAGGAGCGTGGGACTCATTGTGAGAGTCTGAAGTATTGTGAAAAGTTTGGCATCCTCATATAGGATGTGCTCATCTTCATTAGCAGCTGCAGCAGAAATAATTATGTTCTCACCCAGCCTGAACTCAATGTCAGTCAGAGAAAAAAAAAAAAATCATGAAATACCTTGGTTGAGACACATTTACAAATCTTCAAGTTCTTCATTCATGCATCTTGTCTCATAGAGGTCAGTGTTGTCAGAATCAGCACTGACAGCTGCGGCATCTCTCCTCTGAAGAAACAGGCGTAAGGCCTGCAGGATCATACTCATCTCCACCAAAAAAACAATAATTTTAGCAGGAATGGCTCTACATCTGACCCTCTCCGTGGCAGATCTTGATTTGTCTTCACTCAAATCGCCAAAGAGTTTGACCGTCATTGGATAGAGGCAAGATCATATTATAATAATAATTATTATTATTTATGCATTTAGCAGACGCTTTTATCCAAAGCGACTTACAGTGCATTCTGGCTATACATTTTTTACCAGTATGTGTGTTCCCTGGGAATCGAACCCACAACCTTTTGCGCTGCTAACGCAATGCTCTACCACTGAGCCACAAGAACCTTGACTTTATTCAACACATATATAGTCAGTCATCTAAGCGGAAGCAGATCTAAAAGCATCTAAAGGCCATAGTATTACAGAATCATTGGATATTAAAATGTCATTAAAGACCTTCAGAAGGGCAGACTGTGCTGTGTAAGCTTTTAAAACCAGACTGAAAAATATCAGAGATACAGTTAGTACTCAAATAGCACTGTACTAAGTACTATTTTTTTTCTAAAATTTTTGATGAAAATGGCAAATTTGAGATCGGTCTAAAGTTTGAGTAAACTGCAGTATCTAGTGTGGGCTTCTTACAAATTGTTGTCACAGAAGCTACTTTAAAACATTCTGGTACAGTCCCTGTCTTTAGACAGTTGTTAATGATAATCACTAGGTCTGAACCAGGACTCTATTAGATGCTCCTATATGTGTTTTCCTGATCTCGGCTTTTCTCCCCTTCCACACCAGTTCAGTTGTTTGGCTACAGGACCGAAAACCTTGGAGCATATTCTCCATATGGTTTTCTTCAGTGTATGTCCTCCGCTGATGGATAACCTGTTCACCTTAACAATAAAAGGTCATTTCAAAACATTACAGACAAAGCACAAACATTATGGTCCTGTTTCACAGACAGGGACAGAGCTGGGTAGATTACTTACACATTGTAATCTGTTACTGATTCCAAATTACATGAAAAAATTATAGTTAGCAATGAAACCCATTACATTACACATTTTAAATCACGTAATCAGACTACTTTTAGATTACTTTAGACCTAACTCGTTTATCACATTGATTTAAATAGGATAATCATGTACCATACTGATATAAAAATACAAAGAGAAACTAAATATATTCCATTCGTTGTTATTAACATGAAGTGCATTAAACATTATATTATGTCAAGGTTTCCCAAACTGGTGTTTGTGAAGGAACTGCAGGGGGCTTGTGAGTTTAATGAAAAGCTAATAATGATTTAAATCACACACAAAAAAAGTTAAATTAAAATAAAGCATTTTAAAATCAGTAAAAAAAACATACATAAAAAATTCTATATTTTGTTTACCTGCATGTCATGTGATCATAACCAATGTCAAAGAATCCAATATGAACATACCGCGTGTGATCCTTAATTATAAAAAAAAAAACTAAATGTAACTAACAAAACCATGACCTTGATCTCTGTCCACAAAACCTGAAGACTTTCTAAATGTATATAAGCAGCGGGCTATTTTAGAAATGAAAATGTAAAAGATGAAAAAGAGGAATTAAGGGTGGGGTGGGAATTAAATTAGAATAATCTATTGCTATTATGTAAATAATATTTAATCATGTAATCCATAAAAAAAGTAACTGTAGTCTGATTACGAGTATTATAAAATGTAATTTAATCTAATTACAAGTACTTCATTTTTGTAATCTTATTATGTAATCCAGATTACATGTAATTAGTTACTACTGAGCTCTGGACAGGGTTTGTTTAACTCAGGAATATAGGTCTGACTTTTGCTTTTATAAAAATGCTGTGTGCATCTTGAGACAAAACAGTGGCGCTGAGGATATTGTAAGGAATGTCATTGCGAGTTATTTTCAGTTAAGACAGCTCACACATGCAATTTAGTCTGGGACTATCTTTAAGCCTGGTCTGTGAAACCAGGTATATAATAGACATTATTTACTTCACTACAACTGGTAAACCTACAAATGTCAATGCTTTTTACCATCTTTTGCATCATTGCTTTTTCTGATAATTGTCTTTCCAGTTTGACTAGTTCCTCCATGGTTGTGAGAGGAAAGACATCATCCTCACTGTCCACCACCAGCACTGGAGCACTGGAACGGCTGTTAGCTGCAAGGGACTGGACCACTGAAGTCAGATGATTGATCTTCATGTCCAGTTCATTAAGTGCCTCCAGAATTGCCCTCTCAACAGCTGCAACACAGTAGGTTTATCTGGGAGAGTATTTTTTTTATTAAACTATAAAATTTATAATTTACAAATTTAGCACTTCGATTTAACGTACGTGTACATTGATTAGTGATGCAGCTTCATCGTCTCACACCAGAAGCACCTGCAAGCACAAAAAGCTCTTAAATGTGAATGAAATAAACACGTCATTAAAAAGTGAGTTGCTAAAGATATGGCTACATGCTTAAAGCCTTAGGCTGATGATACACAGGGCAACTTTTTTGGCAACGTTGCTGTCAACAGGCAACCAAGTGAGACACAGGGCCCACAACCGATCTAAAGTATCCAAATAGAAATGTGTTACCCATTCTCAACGGGAAAGTGCCCAAGCAACATAGCTCAAAAAGGTTGCCCCTGTGTATCATCAGCCTAAAACTATTTTATTTTAATGCTTAAAAGCTTTTAACTATATCCATTTGATTGCACGTCGTTTCCATGATTAAACTGGATTAAACTGTAAATCACAGGATCCAGAAAAGTAAAAAACACAAAATTAAATTTAGGGAAAGTAAAACTGAATTTAAAAAACAAAACAAGGGTGTGTGGATTTTTAGCATTATAGGCTGGTTGTTTTCACACACTGCGGCCACACAGCTGTATTCAAACATCTTATAAATGTGATTTTTGCTAACAGTTGGTAAGTCGCATTTTGCTACCATGACAGGGCATGAAACGACACATATGGGCTAGATTTAATACAGCGTTGCCGACGCCAAACCGCTTTTAGCTTGTTATAATATACTGTCAGAATTTACTAAAAGAGGCCGCAGTAAGAATTAGGGCTGAAAAGGAGTGGACCCCAGGTGTTGTGTTGCGTCTGGAAATTATTTGAATATGTATTTGTAGGAGTTTTCCTTCAGACGCAAATTATGAGGAGTATTCAACTGAATCACGCCAATACGATTTAATATATTGGTGCGTCAAATTATCGTATTAGCTACATTTTAATGCCAAAAATGGCATATCTTAAAAGAGGCGGTAATTTGCCGACTGCTCTGGTAGATGTGCACTGGTAATTGTGGAATGATCTGGCTGATCTGTTCTTTAATGTGTGCTATGGTCAGGTAAATCACACGCAGAGATTTTCCCGCCATCTGCGCGTTTATGGAATTGCGACTCTAATGCTTAATTTGGCGCTTTAGTAATCTGCCTCAAGGCTGTGCCGAGAAGTGCCGAACCAAAATCACATTCTGAAACAAAATAACCAAATTACAAAATGCAAATGCAAGTTAAAATAAAAAAACCAAATATAACAATTCAGAAAGCACAACAGCACTATTCAGAAACATATAACAAAGTCAGGCATAAAATCACAATGACAAATCAGACAAACCGGAGGAGGTAGGTATAGTTTGAGACAGCGCCATTGGGTTGGGATTACTCACTGCTGACTGGACGAGACATCTGTCAATCAACTATACAGGAAGAACCAGCCGAAGAGCAGCAGAGTCATGGTAGAAAGTTCGGAAATGGTATTAAAGTAGCTCAGTTTAAAAGTATTGTATGAATTGCCCTTACTATGGAATAAAAAAATACGGGGTGTCTATTTACATTGTTAAAAGTGGCTGTAAATCATCAGCTTCAGTGGCGCAGATGTATAAGTGCGTGTCGTTGGCTTTTTGACATGATCGACCTGGGTTCGATCCCGTCTTTTGCCGAACTTTTTTTCCTCCCTTTCAAATCTCATATCACATCGGAAAGGCATTTATTTCAATAAAAAAATAAGGAAAAATCAAAGTTAAATAAAGCAGCGGGGTAGGGTTAGGGTTAGGGTGTGGGAGGCCTTTATGTACCAATAAGGTGGCATCATTAATAATTTAATTATAATTTACAATCAATACGTTATTATTGCATACTGTTTTATATTGTACTACAATACTGAAGTGCAGATAAATGCCACTATTTGCAAGAAGTAGTTTAAATAGCAGAAAATCTTGCTATTTTTAACATAGTGTAAATAGGTATTTGCATTTAGTGTAAATAGCATATTGCTAAAAATACTATTTCCACTAAGTGTAAATAGAATCCATTGCTAATAAGAGATTTGAAAAGAGAGGGAAAAAAATTTCGGCAAAAGGCGGGATCGAACCCAGGTCAATCGCGTCAAAAAACCAAGGGCAAGCACTTATCCATCTGCACCACTAGAGCTGATGATTTACAGCCACTTTTAACTAAATGTAAATATACACTCCATATTTTATATTCCATAGTAAGGGCAATTCATACAATACATTTAAACTGAGCTACTTTAATACCATCTCCGAACTTTCTACCAGGACTCTGCTGTTCTTCCTGTATACGTTGATTGGCAGATGTCTTGTCCAGTCAGCGGTGAGTAATCTCAAACCAATGGTGCGGTCTCAAACTATACCTACCTCTTCCATTTTGTCTGATTTGTCATCGTGTTTTCTGACTTGCTATTTTGTTTTCAAACTTGTCATTGTATTTGTAATTTGTTATTTTGTTTTCAGATTTGTGATTTGTTCTGCACTTCTCTGCCACCGTACTTAAGTGATACCCCAGTAATGACTGAAATTGACAGATGTTTTTATTTTTTTATTTTTTACTTACTCTGCATTCTTCCTTGATGTGTAGTTGATGGTCTTTGGTTTTGAGAGAGTCCCAGGACAGAGAATGTGTTCTCTAAGTATTCAATAAAAAATTTTGTATTAGCTTGTGTTAGGCTGTGACTCATCTGCAATGAATGTGTTTTTGATTTCCTCCATATACTAATTAATACTTTTTACCTTAAGTGGTAGATGGGTGTTCTTCCCAAGTTTCCAGCTGGTGGTCTGCATGAAAGAAGCTCTCTCTTAAATGAGCTTAATTGACATTACAAAAGGTACTCATTCTGCTGCTGCAACGGAATTGTGCTCTCTTGCTTTGTATTTTAGCTTATTTAGCTTTACATTCTTGCTTTAAACAAACACATTTTCTATAGTACACCTAGATGAAATGCTACAGTATTTACCAGAAGTGAGACTATAGCGTCAAAAGTGTGACAAAACAGCGCAAGCGCATGAACACAGCGCGCAAGCGAATTACAGTACTGTGCGCACAGTGACAAAGCTCGCACGTAAAATGTAAACCTAAAGAAATGGCAAATTCTAAACTCGAGCACAAAAAATATGATTGTGTACACACATCAGCACGCTGCAAGGACGAATAACAAAACTGCGAGCAGAGCCCGCACGCACGCACAGATCTAAACACAGGCGCAAGTAATTTCTGCACACGCGCAGAGCTAAACTAAACACGCGCGAGTAATTTCTGCACACGCGCAGAGCTAAACTAAACACGCGCGAGTAATTTCTGCACACGCGCAGAGCTAAACTAAACACGCGCGAGTAATTTCTGCACAGGCGCAGAGCTATGGAAAGCCATATGGGTCATAATTCGCGTGCTTTTCACCGCCGTATCAATATTAAAACGCCGTTTTCATAACGCCGCCAGGCGTTAAATAAGTGCCGTTAGGCGATAAGATATGGAACGCCAAACGGGTACATTTCGGCATTAACCAGACGCCTGGTGTGCAGAAAACGCCGTATTTTACGACGTTTTAGACGAAAAAACGCCGTAAAATACGGCGGTTTGTAGTACAGACGGCGTAAATTAGGGCGTTTTCACAGCAGAACCGCCGTTAATGTCGGCGTTTATTGATGCAATCCCAAACGCCGTTATTTTCGCCGTTTGGCCATCCATAATACGCCGTAATTTACGGCGCTCCATTTGACAAAGACGGCGTAAAAACTGCGTTTTCTGTAATATTAAAATCAGCCCCTCCTTTTCTACACAGTCCAGCCCCTTTGATGCAGTAGGCAGTCAGACATGAGTAGTAGAATGTCGTTCTGAATGGCGATCTACTTCAAGGATCCTGTTTATTAACGTTATGTGACCAACATTTGGACTTTCATCTTGTGATATGTTTACTTTTTCATTGGGTACACGTGTGTCTTCGTCTTCTTTATCATATGTACACAAACTGTGCACTTTTATTATCCTTTGTGTAAGTTGATGTGTCAAATGCAGCTGGTAAGTATGGGTTTCTGTAGTGCTGTGGTCTGCGTTCGTCGCAACCGTGCAGTGTTGCTTTAGTGACAGGAGTTCTAGTCTGAGGTCTAATCTTCTTTTCTCTCCTTTTCGTTTGTTGTGTATTAGAATGTCTTTTCAATTTGGGAGAAAATGCCCTTTCTGCAAATAACAGAAATAACAGGAACATTTATTATTCAATAGCCTGTGCGAATAAGCTGAACTAAGCAGTGGAGTCGGCTTTTATTGTTGATTAAATTTGATTTCCCATGTGAAAGCGCTTGTTTTGCTCGTTTAGGTATAGGCTTGCTTGCAGTATGCCTTGAGTACAATATGGGTACGTTTCTGTTGAATAAAAAAATTTCAAAATGCTGGCCTTTTTCTACGGTGACGCACTGCTGCCACTATTTATCATTTTCACTCAGTTATGTCCTAATAATGCTATGTCGTTAAAACGACATCATTTTCTCGTTTAAATGGCACATTTTACCGTTAAAACTATATATTTTCTCGTAATAACAACATATGTCATAAAATCGATATGTTTTTCCTGTTATAGAAGATATATGGTTAGGTGTGAGCGAGCTAAGCTAGTGTCCGCTGCTGTCGCCAGAGTCCGGAGATAAACGAGGATCTGCACGCTGTTACTGCAGGAGGGATCATAGACATACACTGTTTTAAATGCATTTTAATGTCATGGTTTTTATTGTAGCGGCATGTTTATTAGGATTAATCTCCAATCTTTCTACAATATAATGCTATCCAATAATTGCACTCAGACCCAGAGGATATTAGTCAAAACAGCTATTTTGAACCGACTATGGCTCTGGATATTTCTTGTGTGAATGAGTCAAGCTGATGAACACAAAATTCGAAAATAAGAACAAAAAGAAATAAAGAGAAATGACAACGCGGGTTGTATTATTATTATTATTATTATTATTTGGTTTTTAAACTAGTAGTCGTATTTTTTTTATTTGTAAGTAAAAAAATAAAGGGGAAAAAAGGCTTATGCTATTGTGCGTGGGCGGCCCTGAAATAACACTTTTCAAGCCTGTGTCTGTCCTATCACGCAGGATAAGAGTTCATCTGATGTGCCGCTCAGCAAGTTAGTCTCAATAACATTTCTTCATGTTTGGCTGTTGCATAGGCTCTTGCAAATATAGGCTAGCCTATCTCATACAAAGCGCAACACTGCACTTCTCGGGTCGGCTGCGCCGGCGCGATCCCTTGCATTGTGATAACAGAGGAAAGAAATATAAATGTCTGCTTTATTTTGTGTATTTCCACAATAACAACAAAACGTTACAAATTGTTTTTGTAAAATAGGTTCTATGTCTATAGACAGCTTGAATTGTCTACTTAAATGAAACAATCGAAAACAAATTGATTTAATTCGTATAAATCCAACAAGAGGTAGGCTTTAGGCTACTGTGCAGTCTTTCCAGTCAGAGCTCCTTATCTGCATTGTGCTCACACCCACGCGCAGCCTATTCCTACAGTATAGTGCATGGAATTTAGCCTAAAAAGGTAGCATTTAACTCTAGTATACAGACCTGTAGAACAACAGGTTACAGACTGAAATTAAATATGCAAACACCAGCCATGAAAATGTCTATGCCATTTCATTCAGTATAGCCTTATAGTTACATTTTAACAAAATCATTCTAAAGACATACATAAGAGCACAAAGTTATCATATAGCAATGGTTAATTGAAACTATAACAGCAATATGTATTGTTGCATGAATAATAAACAACTGATAAAATATCTGTAATATCAAAAACGCCGTCAGTTGCGGCGTTCATTATCCCTTAAAAGGCGTAATTTACGGCGCTTTTACACTACATAAAACGCCGTCAATTGCGGCGTTTTAAACGTCCATAAACGCCGTCTATTGCGCCGCTCTTTACCACCTAAAACGCCGTTAATTGCGGCGTTTTAAACATGAGAGACGCCGTCAATTGCGCCGCTTTTCAGCACACAAAACACCATCAGCTCCGCATTTGTTAGGCCTACTTAATGCAACTAAAATGTATTATTTGAATTATTTATTGAATTATACATGGAAACAATAAGGAAAGTTTTTTTTTTCATTTTGGTTTTTTGAAAAAAAAAAACACGTTTTTTAAATTTTTGGTTTTAATTTTGAAACGATTTAAACGAATGAAGAAATGATGCACGGATTCGAATATATTACCCGTTGTCACTGTCCACAGTAGACTACTTGGATGTTTTAGGAAAGGATTTGCGTTACATTCCCAGGAGACATCATTTAACACGAATGTTGCTTTATTTACGCTACTTCACAGGGTACTTGTACCAGGATTGTGCAACAATTGAAAGGGCTCAAATTTGGCATTCAGAAGTTTGTGTTCACTTGTTTCCTAAACGCCTTCATTTGCAGTGGCTTGACCTTGGAACTTTATTTGTTAATCCTATTTTTTTTTCTTTTTAGACAAGTCTGTTATATTATTCCAACCTTAAGTATTTAAATGGAAAGTATAGGTTGCAGATAAGTGGAAGACATTTTTTACGACTACTTTTTAATTTTAGGCCAATTTTATGTATTTCTTTTTCTTTTTGAAAAGCATTCAAGTATTTTCCTAATGTTACTGAACACATGCCTTTACTGTCCGATACGTGATTGGAAAAAGTAGAAGAGTGAGCTCGGCCAAAGATGGCTTCGAACTAGAGTCAAAATGCTCCAAGCTGTCTGAGATGCCGTTTTACGCTCGACGCCACAGGATCAGCGGTGTTAAATGGATCAGGTTTTTACACTTTTTCTATTCCAGATCTATTCGGATGCTGGTAGGCGGAGTTAATTATCCTGTCAACAAAGCGAACTATTTGCGCTCAATAGACTTAAGATTACAGCCTTGATAACAGTTTGGTTAAATCATCCCCATAACAAGTAAACAAACAAAGAGTCTTCTCTTTTCCTCAGTTGAATACATTTATTTACAGCTTAACGAGCTGTAGCCAAGATGAATTAAGTCTCTCACATGCTTAATATAAGTAATACAACATACAATATTAATAACATAAAATAAAGTATGGACAAGTCGGGTTACAATTAATTAATCACACCTAGCATGGAAAATAAACTGCTGTATAAAACTGCAGAACAACAATTTCTACCCAGAAAAACAATAGAAATACTGGGGGAAAAAATAATAAAACATAAATAAAACATGAAAGGGACAAGGACATGCCAATCAGACCTTTCCGAAGCCCACAGAACCCTTAATGGCCATCTGCATGCAGTCCTTAAACACCACCTCTTCTGTAATGCTTCTTGGCAGGTACAAAATGAGGGCACAGGTGGAAGAGTATGGAACTCGCTGGCTTTCAGGTTCTTGGTCATAAAACTGAATTTCACAGTTGTGTGGAAAACCCAGTGGGGGTACAGAATCTGCTCCAGTTACAAAAATGAGTATGTCCTCCAAAGTAACATCTAGCTCGTTATCTATATAAACAGGAAAATAAAAATGTTACAATCTTGATTAAACACCATATTGCAACATTTGCATAATGTATTTTACACAAATGACTACTTACTTTCAATTGACATCAACCACCACTCCCAAAGGAAGATGGTGTCCTCCTCCTGATCTCTTTTGTTGCTGCCTTGTGGACTCCATTTAATGTTGAAGAGTGCTCGAATATCATTCCGTGACAGCTTTTTAGTTGTATGTGTGAATAGTGGTGCAAAGGTTTCCCAGTTTCTCTGGACAACTTGCCACATCTGGCCACAAGCATTCATTCCGGCAATGAATTGCTGTATCATGCTGGCAACCCTAAAATGAAAACAATGATATTTTAAGGTGATGGTATTTAATTGCATTTCAAACATCTTTTTGTGATAATACCAGAATATGTATGTGCTTATAAAATTGTATTATGGCAAAAATAACATTATCAATGACATTTGATGAACTTTTGCCAGTGACATGAAGTTGTCAAAATATTATTTGTTAATAATATTTAACAAATAATAGCCAACCTTATATTTACATGTATAAATAATCAAAATTCATAAGTCTATGAATATGCACATGACATTATATTCAAATGCCCAACCTGTGGTACACGTAGTGGGTGATTACTTGTTGGTAAATAGCTGGAAAATCAGCAAGTGATGCAGAATATATGTTGGGGATCCCACATTCAGCAATCCAGTCGCCCAGTTCTGTTTTGACTTCCAACAATTCCGCTGTGGTCTTGCATTGTAAAATCTAATTTTGTTAAAATTGATAAACACATTGTTCAAATGCATAATTATGACAAAATATTCTACTCATGATGTAATCAGTGTATATGAATGTGTTTTACACAAATCCGATTAGACTACACGTGTTTTACTATTATTTATAAATACCTTTTCCAGTCGATGTTGTACATCTGTGTCATGGAAAGTTTCTAGGTCAAACTTGCTTAGGTCTATGGTCTGACCACAGATCATTTGGTAAAGCTGCTGATTAAGGCATTTAATCCCAGGTCCATTGTGAAGAATGGACCATGCAGTCAGCTTGCCTGCAGTGTAGTATTTGTTCTGCAGCAGTGCATCCTGATTATACGCAAAGAGTAGGTTTCCAGGTTTCCCCTCAAAAATACCAAGTGATGTCTGCACTTCGCTCATGAGAATTCTTTAAAAAAAAGATCAAGATGTCACATTTCATAAAAACACATACATCCCTAAACACTGAAAGTATCATTACTTTTTTGGGTGTAAAAACTTAAAATCAGTAATCACCTGAAAAACTCTCGACGTGGTCCTCCATAATCTTCCGTCATCTCACCAACAAATTCAATGTTTGGTATTTTATGCCATTCAAAGTAGGATTTATGAAGAGCAACACACGCACTAGGTAATACTCTTCTTCGGCGGGCCACGACAGTGACATGGGTGGTCAGGTCTAAATTGTCCCTCCTGTATTCCTCCAAAATATCCACAAGGCATTTGTGCAACTGTAAAAATGGAAAAGATAAAATAAGAAAAGAGAGTTGCTTTACATCAATTTAAGACATTCTTCAAGGTATGAGTTACACGTACATCAGGACTGCAGTGTCTTGGAGGTGAAGCCAGCATGTCAATCTCTAAATCCTCAGAATTACTGTCAGTCTCCCTGTAATACATTCACAGCAAAATCGGTGTTAAATGAACACCCTTAGAGCATAAATGGGTCTCACCCACAGGTGTTAAAAACACTAAACCAGTTTAAAATATATGCATTGTATCATTAAAGGTTGAATTGTTCATCCAGTAAATTACAATTATATTTACATTACAAGTGATAATTGTCAATTAATGATAACACTTGCTGCTCGTGAACTGTTTATACACTTCATAAAAAATAAGCACAAAAACAATACATCATGGGTGGGCGATCCTAGTACTGGATGGCCACTGTCCTGCAGTTTAGCTCCAACTCTAATTAAACACATGTGATACAGCTAATCAGGCTCTACAGGTTTACTAGAAACTTCCAGGCAGGTGTGTTGGAGCTGGTTGGAGCTAAACTTTGCAGGACAGTGGCCCTCCAGGACCAGGATTCCACAGTGTATATTCAATACAGGTGATTTTCTTTTCCAAAACAAAATAAAAAAGCAGACTGATTATGTAGTGTTATCTTACAGCCTAAGATAATTAATAATTTTTAAAGCAATTAAACCACCTTGATTCCTCAAAAAATCTGCCATGTCTTCGTTGATAATGCTGCAAAACAAAAGATAGTTGTTATTTCTGATCTAACAGATAATTAAATAAAATCATAATTTCATATTTTACACTAACATCAACTTCAGAGGGGCTTTGAGCGGGTGAAGACATGTTATGTACTGTTGTGGAAGTTGAGGGGCTTGACACAAATGTATGGTTTTGCTCTGGAGATGCAGCTGGGTTTAGGGAAATAGATGGAGATGATTCAGTTGCCTCCGGATTTGAATGACTATGGGCACCCGAAGTGGTTTGGCTTGGAATGTCCTAACAACCACAAAAAAAACAACTATTTCAAACATTATTTCATGTTTGCACACAAGCTGGTGGTTTATGACTATAACATATATTTTCAGCGCTTACAGAAATATGAACAGGAAAATGTACAAATTTGTTTGTAAAGTAAGGGTAAAAATGTTGCCTACCAGTGGTCTAATGTATAGAGCTGACCGCCCCAGCACATTGCGTGCTTTAATTTCAGCTGGGCACAAGACTGACAGCTGAATTGGTATCACCTTTCGGTTTCCGGCTACTTTGCAAAATTCAAATCTGTCTGGGAGGTCAGGGAATTTTTCTCTCAGCACCTCCCTAAATTCAATTTCATTTAGGTGTAATGGGATGATGATTTTGCATTGTGGACTTCCATCTGGGAAAATATACATAAACATGCATTTTCATTTAAAAATATGCATTACTCATCTGGAAAAGTGATTTAACAAATAGTAAACTGTATTTACCAGTATGTGATGTATATCGCTCAACATGTTTTTTTAACAGAATCATTCTGAAAGTCACATTGCGTGTTTGCGTGACTTGTCTTCTCTTTCGTCTGCAGGTAGGCCCAGCAGTACTTCTGCTACTTCTAAACATTTGGAATCTACAGAATATAAGAGATGTTACAATAATATAATAACAATATTGTGCTTATATATAGGTGTGAAATAATTATAGTGTAATAACTTCATAATATAATTTGCATATATTTTCCATCACTATATATACAGTATATACAGTATTTTCCCGAATACAAGATGATCCTGATTATAAAATGACACCCCCCCCCCCCCCCCCTTTTTCCAAGGTACTATTTCAACAAGTATCTTATACCGTAATAATAACAGTAAAACCAATACTCAACTGGTCCACGAGATTTTCTCCAGATGGCTCTTCCATCTCATTTATCAGTCGGTCCACTTGATCGTTAAACCTTGCTCGTAAATCTGATAAACGGGAATGAATATGACGGTCAGACATTCTTTCACTTATGGGCGCCAACACAGCCTTGAAAGTGGCGGTTTTTTCTCTACGTCACGTTTGTGATTGGTCAAATTGTAAGGCATGTGACGGTACGCATATTTGCATACGTCATTTTGGAAACGTTTAATTGGTAGATTCCTTTATACAATTCCAACAAATTTGTTCTATGCAGCATTTAGGATAGACATATGATGTCTATGGCATTTAGTGTAACATGGCACGTAGGAATTTTCTTCAGCGCTGTAAGAATGTGTTCAACGACTGTGTACAGATTATTCAATCTGGCAGTTTCGATAAGGATGTACAGTTATCCAGGTGAGTGTTTTTAAATGTGTGAAAACGATGACGTTCCACTGTAAAATATTTTTTTAATTAAATATCTTCAATGTCCTGGCAATTAAAGATCCACTTATTTAGTGATTTTATGCTTTTTAAATGTAATTTAAGACTACATAGCATATTTAAATGTGTATATTTGTCCATTTCAGCGTTAATTTTATGAATTGGTATAAGCAAATTACACAGTTTATGTCATTTTATTATTATTATTGTTACGTTGATAGTTGAAAATCATGACAGCAGTGGCCAGTAGATGCTGCAATGCTATAAACGATACAGCAGTGCCTTTATGCTCAATTATTGTTTCAGAAGAAAACTTAATGCTCATGCCGCTACAAAATAAATGAGCAAGGCTCACTGCTGTAAAAGTAAAAATTTTAATTCTCAAATAGTCTTTGTTAATGTTTTTTTTTTATTTCAAATCAATTTCAAGTGTCAGTGTTTTGCATCATTGTCACATTATGTTTACAGCTATGTGCATTTTTGTGTGTGTAAGTGCATGCTTGTGTTATGTTTATAATTACTATTTCTGATTGTTTTCTTTAGAATTGAGGCCCTGAAAAGAAGTCTGACATGGGCCCAAGGTCATCTGTTAAGTCCAGCCGACACAGATCCATTGCAACAACTGCTTGCAGAACTTACCCAAGAGGTCCATAATTTGACCAATGATGTTCAGGAAGGTAACCTAGTGATAATGTTATGTAATGAAACTGTAACATTTACATTTGGCAGACATTTTTATTGAAAGGGACACAGTGCATTCAGTCTATACATATCTCTTGTCATCAGTATGTGACTTCTCTACATTGAGAACATGACATTTTAATCTATTATCTCTGATTAGTCTGAAATGTATATATTTCTAGATATTTTATTGTGTTTTTTAGGGTCAAGCATCAATCAAGCCCCAAGAGCAGATGGTGCTTCACCATACTCGATTTCTCAAGACCAACTACAGTTTTTGGTATCTTGCAATTTTACTGTTGCAGAGATGGCAAGCATTCTGCATGTGTCTGAGTCAACAGTAAAACGACGTTTAAGGCAACTGCATGTCATAATTTAAAACATAATCACAAGAACTTTTTTTATTAATTTCATTCTTCATGTGCTACTTTATTGTGTTCAGTTAATGCTTCAATCAAATTTCTTTTTTGTAGGAAATTCAACTTACAACGCTCAAAACGATATACACAGCTAACTGACTCAGAACTTGATGACTTAGTAAAGGAGATTGTGGGACGTAATTGGCAGATTGGACCAGAATCTGTAAGAGCACGTTTATTTGGTCAAGGTGTCTTAGTGCAAAGACACAGAGTACGGGCAAGTGTTCTTCGCACTGATCCTGCTGCTGCTGCTCAGAGAGCTCTGACACAAAGGCTGTACAGGCGGGCCTATCATGTTGCAGGTCCAAACTCACTTTGGCATGTAGATGGAAACCATAAACTCATAAGGTATGCAAACTAGTTTTGCTGAAGTCTTAAAAGGAATCTATTTCTTCTTTTACCTTTAATGTGTAATATAGCTGTGCAAATGGGAGTTTGTAGTATTTTTATTACTTCTAAAAGAGTAGAAGTTTTGTAGTATTTTAAAACGTATAAAAAATATATACTAAATAACACTAAATAAGAAACTGTGCAGGTCTAACTTTTGGTTAATTATACATACTCATTATGTTCTTTTTAATTTGTTCTTCTGTTGATTTGGGTCCCTTAAAGTGGAATCTTGTAACCATAAACAAAGTGTTTGAACCAAAGAAGATAACCATCGCCAGTTGAACAATGAGATATATGGAGCCCTGAATTGCAAATCCAGGTGGTAGTACAAAAAATCTACTTGTGAGATAATGAGTATCAAAGTTTTATTTCAATCATTAATTTCACTATGATTTTAATCTTTGACATGGTCTTAGTCAGAATGTTTACATTATGTAGGATGATTTTATGTAGAAAACAGTAAATCACCAAATAATGCTTTTAGCTGGGTTTATCAGGGTCACATTTGGTTAACGCTTGTAAAAAAAAATCATATCTGTAAGTGACATTGTTAATCAGTATAGTGGGCTCCTTAAATTTCATACTGAAATATGGTATTACATATAAGCCTGATGTATAACTGCATTAATACTTGTTTTAGGTGGAGAATCGTAATACATGGGGGGATTGACGGGTTCAGTCGACTCATCGTGATGCTCCAGGCATCGACAAATAATCGCAGCATAACAGTTATGAAGCTCTTTTTGCAGGCTGTTCAAAAGTATGGTGTTCCCTCTCGTGTCCGATGTGACCATGGTGGTGAAAATAACTTCATCTGTGCATTTATGGAGCTCTACAGAGGTTTCAGAAGAGGCAGTGCTATAAGGGGAAGAAGCACACACAACCAACGAATAGAGAGACTTTGGGGGGATCTTTGGAAGGGGATTACGAACACATACTATGACTTGTTTTCATTTCTTGAGGAAGAGAACATTATCGACATAAATAATGAGATGCACCTCTGGGCTTTACACTTCGTCTACATCCCCCGAATTAATAGAGACCTTCACCTGTTTGCTGCACAGTGGAACAACCATGGACTCAGAACAGAGAGACGCCAAGCACCGTGTCAAATTTTTTGCAGAACTCATCACTGACTGCAATTCGAGATATTTTTGCAACCCCAACTGAGCCTTTGGCTTCAAGTACTGGCCCAGCCACAGGTCAGTCATTTCGAGCTTCTTCAGAGGCACAGTCTCTGTTCCGGTGGCAGGAAAGAGTGCATGTTCCTGATACACTGTTTGAACTTGAGCAATATCGTTTGCTGCAACTTGTTGAACAATGTGACCCTCTTGGTGAGGACAGAGGTTTGCTGGGAATACCCATACTCCAAAGAGTTCTGGCAATAATACATGTATGGCAAAATTTGTCATAATGTCTTTGAAAACATGTCCTTGTCCCTTTCATGTTTTATTTATGTTTTATTATTTTTTCCCCCAGTATTTCTATTGTTTTTCTGGGTAGAAATTGTTGTTCTGCAGTTTTATACAGCAGTTTATTTTCCATGCTAGGTGTGATTAATTAATTGTAACCCGACTTGTCCATACTTTATTTTATGTTATTAATATTGTATGTTGTATTACTTATATTAAGCATGTGAGAGACTTAATTCATCTTGGCTACAGCTCGTTAAGCTGTAAATAAATGTATTCAACTGAGGAAAAGAGAAGACTCTTTGTTTGTTTACTTGTTATGGGGATGATTTAACCAAACTGTTATCAAGGCTGTAATCTTAAGTCTATTGAGCGCAAATAGTTCGCTTTGTTGACAGGATAATTAACTCCGCCTACCAGCATCCGAATAGATCTGGAATAGAAAAAGTGTAAAAACCTGATCCATTTAACACCGCTGATCCTGTGGCGTCGAGCGTAAAACGGCATCTCAGACAGCTTGAAGCATTTTGACTCTAGTTCGAAGCCATCTTTGGCCGAGCTCACTCTTCTACTTTTTCCAATCACGTATCGGACAGTAAAGGCATGTGTTCAGTAACATTAGGAAAATACTTGAATGCTTTTCAAAAAGAAAAAGAAATACATAAAATTGGCCTAAAATTAAAAAGTAGTCGTAAAAAATGTCTTCCACTTATCTGCAACCTATACTTTCCATTTAAATACTTAAGGTTGGAATAATATAACAGACTTTTATCTAAAAAGAAAAAAAAATAGGATTAACAAATAAAGTTCCAAGGTCAAGCCACTGCAAATGAAGGCGTTTAGGAAACAAGTGAACACAAACTTCTGAATGCCAAATTTGAGCCCTTTCAATTGTTGCACAATCCTGGTACAAGTACCCTGTGAAGTAGCGTAAATAAAGCAACATTCGTGTTAAATGATGTCTCCTGGGAATGTAACGCAAATCCTTTCCTAAAACATCCAAGTAGTCTACTGTGGACAGTGACAACGGGTAATATATTCGAATCCGTGCATCATTTCTTCATTCGTTTAAATCGTTTCAAAATTAAAACCAAAAATTAAAAAAACGTGTTTTTTTTGGTTCAAAAAACCAAAATGAAAAAAAAAAACTTTCCTTATTGTTTCCATGTATAATTCAATAAATAATTCAAATAATAAATTTGAATTGAATTAAGTAGGCCTAACAAACGCGGAGCAGATGGTGTTTTGTGTGCTGAAAAGCGGCGCAATTGACGGCGTCTCTCATGTTTAAAACGCCGCAATTAACGGCGTTTTAGGTGGTAAAGAGCGGCGCAATAGACGGCGTTTATGGACGTTTAAAACGCCGCAATTGACGGCGTTTTATGTAGTGTAAAAGCGCCGTAAATTACGCCTTTTAAGGGATAATGAACGCCGCAACTGACGGCGTTTTTGATATTACAGATATTTTATCAGTTGTTTATTATTCATGCAACAATACATATTGCTGTTATAGTTTCAATTAACCATTGCTATATGATAACTTTGTGCTCTTATGTATGTCTTTAGAATGATTTTGTTAAAATGTAACTATAAGGCTATACTGAATGAAATGGCATAGACATTTTCATGGCTGGTGTTTGCATATTTAATTTCAGTCTGTAACCTGTTGTTCTACAGGTCTGTATACTAGAGTTAAATGCTACCTTTTTAGGCTAAATTCCATGCACTATACTGTAGGAATAGGCTGCGCGTGGGTGTGAGCACAATGCAGATAAGGAGCTCTGACTGGAAAGACTGCACAGTAGCCTAAAGCCTACCTCTTGTTGGATTTATACGAATTAAATCAATTTGTTTTCGATTGTTTCATTTAAGTAGACAATTCAAGCTGTCTATAGACATAGAACCTATTTTACAAAAACAATTTGTAACGTTTTGTTGTTATTGTGGAAATACACAAAATAAAGCAGACATTTATATTTCTTTCCTCTGTTATCACAATGCAAGGGATCGCGCCGGCGCAGCCGACCCGAGAAGTGCAGTGTTGTGCTTTGTATGAGATACAGGCTAGTCTATATTTGCAAGAGCATATGCAGCAGCCAAACATGAAGAAAAGTTATTGAGACTAACTTGCTGAGCGGCACATCAGATGAACTCTTATCCTGCGTGATAGGACAGACACAGGCTTGAAAAGTGTTATTTAAGGGCCGCCCACGCACAATAGCATAAGCCCCCCCCCCTTTTTTACTCACAAATAAAAAAATACGACTACTAGTTTAAAAACCAAATAATAATAATAATAATAATAATAACACAACCCGCGTTGTCATTTCTCTTTATTTCTTTTTGTTCTTATTTCGATTTGGTGTTAAATCAAACTTGACTCATTCAAATAAAGAAATATTCCAAGCCCAGAGTCGGTTCAAAATAGCTGTTTTGATCTAATCATCCTCTGGGTCTGAGTGCAGTTATATTGGATAGCATATATAGCCTATTGTAGACAGATTGGAGATTAATCATAATAAACATGGCACAATAATAAAACCATGACACAAAAGCACTTACAACAGGTATGGTCTATGTACCTCCCTGCAGTAACAGCGTGGAAGATCATCGGTTTATCTCAGGACTGTGGCGACAGCAGCGGACAATAGCTTAGCTCGCTCACACGTAACCATATATCTTCTATAACAGGAAAAACATATCGATTTTATGACATATGTTGTTATTACGAGAAAATATATCGTTTTAACGGTCAAATGTGTCGTTTAAACGAGAAAATTATGTCGTTTTAACGACATAGCATTATTAGGACATAACTGAGTGAAAATGATAAATAGTGGCAGCAGTGAGTCACCGTAGAAAAAGGCCAGCATTTTGACATTTTTTATTCAACAGAAACGTACCCATATTGTACTCAAGGCATACTGCAAACAAGCCTATACCTAAACGAGCAAAACAAGCGCTTTCACATGGGAAATCAAATTTAATCAACAATAAAAACCGACTCCACTGCTTAGTTCAGCTTATTCGCAAAGGCTATTGAATAATAAATGTTCCTGTTATTTCTGTTATTTGCAGAAAGGGCATTTTATCCAAATTTGAAAAGACATTCTAATACACAACAAACGAAAAGGAGAGAAAAGAAGATCGGACCTCAGACTAGAACTCTGTCACTAAAGCAACACTGCACGGATGCGACGAACGCAGACCACAGCACTACAGAAACCCATACTTACCAGCTGCATTTGACACACATCAGCTTACACAAAGGATAATAAAAGTGCACAATTTGTGTACATATGATAAAGAAGACGAAGACACACGTGTACCTCAATGAAAAAGTAAAAATATCACAAGATGAAAGTCCAAATGTTGGTCACATAACGTTAAAAAACAGGATCCTTGAAGTAGATCGCCATTCAGAACGACATTCTACTACTCATGTCTGACTGCCTACTGCATCAAAGGGGCTGGACTGTGTAGAAAAGGAGGGGCTGATTTTAATATTACAGAAAACGCCGTTTTTTACGCTGTCTTTGTCAAATGGAGTGCCGTAAATTACGGCGTATTATGGATGGTCAAACGGCGAAAATAACGGCGTTTGGGATTGCATCAATAAACGCCGACATTAACGGCGGTTCTGCTGTGAAAACGCCGTAATTTACGCCGGCTGTACTACAAACCGCCGTGTTTACGGCGGTTTCTCGTCTAAAACGCCCTAAAATACGGCGTTTTCTGCACACCAGGCGTCTGGTTAATGGCGAAATGTGACCCGTTTGGCGTTCCATAGTCGCCTGCCGTGTGAGGAGAGTGAGTCGCCTGCCGTGTGAGGAGAGTGAGTCGCCCACCGTGTGACGAGAGTGAGTCGCTGCCGTGTGAGGGGAGTGAGTCGCCTGCCGTGTGAGGGGGGTGAGTCGCCTGCCGTGTGAGGAGAGAGAGTCGCCCGCCGTGTGAGGAGAGTGAATCGCCAGCTGAGGAGAGTGAGTCGCCAGCCGAGTGAGGAGAGTGAGTCGCCTGCCGTGTGAGGAGAGTGAGTCGCCTGCCGTGTGAGGAGAGTGAGTCGCCTGCTGAGGAGAGTGAGTCGCCTGCCGTGTGAGGAGAGTGAGTCGCCTGCCTTGTGAGGAGAGTGAGTCGCCTGCCGTGTGAGGAGGGTGAGTCGCCAGCCATGTGAGGAGAGTGAGTCGCCAGCCGTGTGAGGAGAGTGAGTCGCCTGCCGTGTGAGGAGAGTGAGTCGCCTGCCGTGTGAGGAGAGTGAGTCGCCTGCCGTGTGAGGAGAGTGAGTCGCCTGCCGAGTGAGGAGAGTGAGTCGCCAGCCGAGTGAGGAGAGTGAGTCGCCAGCCGAGTGAGGAGAGTGAGTCGCCAGCCGAGTGAGGAGAGTGAGTCGCCTGCCGTGTGAGGAGAGTGAGTCGCCTGCCGTGTGAGGAGAGTGAGTCGCCCGCCGTGTGAGGAAATTGAGTCGCCAGCTGAGGAGAGTGAGTAGCCCGCCGTGTGAGGAGAGTGAGTCGCCTGCCGTGTGAGGAGAGTGTAGTCGCCTGCTGTGTGAGGAGAGTGGGTCGCCTGCCGTGTGGGGAGAGTGGGTCGCCTGCCGTGTGAGGAGAGTGAGTCTCCTGCTGAGGAGAGTGAGTCGCCTGCGTGTGAGGAGAGTGAGTCGCCTGCCAAGTGAGGAGAGTGAGTCGCCTGCCGTGCGAGGAGAGTGAGTCGCCTGCAGTGTGAGGAGAGTGAGTCGCCTGCTGAGTGAGGAGAGTGAGTCGCCTGCCGGGTGAGGAGGGTGAGTCGCCCGCCATGTGAGGAGAGTGAGTCGCTTGCCGTGTGAGGAGAGTGAGTCGCCTGACGTGTGAGGAGAGTGAGTCGCCCGCCATGTGAGGAGCTTGAGCTCGCGGATTGAGGAGGAGTCGGCCTGCCGTTCTTTTTTTTTTTTTTAGGAGGAGGAGCGCTGCCATGTGAGGACGAGGGAGTCGCCTGCCGTGGGAGGAGAGTGAGTCGCCTGCCGTGTGGGGAGAGTGGGTCGCCTGCCGTGTGAGGAGAGTGAGTCGCCTGCCTTGTGAGGAGAGTGAGTCGCCTGCCATTTGAGGAGAGTGAGTCGCCCGCCATGTGAGGAAAGTGAGTCGCCAGCTGAGGAGAGTGAGTCACCCGCCGGTGTGAGGAGAGTGAGTCGCCTGCCGTGTGGGGAGTGTGAGTCGCCTGCCGTGTGGGGAGTGTGAGTCGCCTGCCGTGTGGGGAGAGGGAGTCGCCTGCCGTGTGAGGAGAGTGACTCGCCCACCGTGTGAGGAGAGTGAGTCACCAGCTGAGGAGAGTCAGTCACCTGCAGGTGAGGAGGGTGAGTCGCCTGCCGTGTGAGGAGTGTGAGTCGCCAGCTGAGGAGAGTGAGTCGCCCGCCGTGTGAGGAGAGTGAGTCGCCCGCTGAGGAGAGTCAGTCACCTGCCGTGTGAGGAGAGTGAGTCGCCTGCCGTGTGAGGAGAGTGAGTCGCCTGCCGTGTGAGGAGAGTGAGTCGCCTGCCGTGTGAGGAGAGTGCGCCGCCCGCTGAGGAGTAGTCAGTCACTGCCGTGTGCGGGAGTGAGTCGACCCTGCAGGGTGAGGAGAGTGAGTCGCCTGCGTGTGAGGAGAGTGAGTCGCCTGCCAAGTGAGGAGAGTGAGTCGCCTGCCGTGCGAGGAGAGTGAGTCGCCTGCCGTGTGAGGAAGGTGAGTCGTTGCAAACTCAGTAGCTCCTGGCAATAGTATAGTGACTTCCCGCAACAAGTCATTAGTCTTAATTTTGGACCGTCTGGCCCGCCATAATATTGGGACCATGTTGAAGAGTAAGTCCTGACCTACACACACACACACACACACACAACTGGATGTTCTAGGACATCAGACCTAACATATGGGACAAGGTTGGAAGAGTGATTGTCCTAGTACACCCACACACACACAACCCACTGATGTCTAAACATACCTAATATTGGGGACCATGTTTGAAGAGAGTAAGTCTGAACCACACCGCAACACACACAGCACAACACACACCCATGAGGTCGTAAGTCATACCTACAGATATGGGCCAGTTGAACGTGAGTCTGAGCTACACACACACACAACACACACACACACCACCTACACCACACTCTCTCTCACACACACACACAGCACTCTCTCTCACCACCTTTCTGATGACCATCAACAGCCGCTCATCAATCAGCCCTGCATTAAAGCATTAATGTTGAGTTTTATTATTGTTGTGAGCTGTACTCTATTCACACATTGCATTCTTTTATTTGTAACAGTTTTTGACTTCTGAAAAGTGAAAAGGTAATACAAATTGTATTTGACTGTTCTGATGTACAGCAGTGAATAAATGCCATTAAAAGATAATAAGGTATTACTGTTTATTGCTGATTTTAAAGCTTACTGAACTTTAAATGATTTTAATATCTACAGTTCTACATATAAATACACAACATAAGATCGGCCCCTCTGTATTAATTGTGGCCCCTCTTGCCCCCCAGCTGAAAAAATTGCCCGTGTGTCCATATTATAATATAGTGTATATTGATTTGCTCATCAGTTGATTGTGTTTTAAATGACTGCTTTAATGCTGTTTACTGACTGTATTGTGCAGAGAATATTTAGAGATACATTGTCATTTATTCATTCATTTGTTTTACAGACCAGGACTAAACTACTTGAAAATTAATGCCATCGACTACCTGGCAATCAAAATAAATGGAAGTTCAAAGAAGATAAACTTCCTCCAGTGCTTCATTCTCTAATTGGCTAAACCAGTGAAATTCAGTAAATGTTGGAAATGTTCCTCACACGTGTCCTGCAACCTCTCTTATCCAGTGTGTTTGCTGAGATGTTGATCTCTTCATTCTCTGTTATATGAAATAGAAACTAATTTCTTTCTTTGATCTGAGAAGAATCTAATAGAGTCTTATTCTGTGTCTGTTTCATTAGATGCACTGAAACAAGCTCTCAATAGCTTCTTGTTTGGAGTATTTTCTCTGTATGCCGGAAATTCTTGGAAGTGCTTGAATTTAATACACAATAGCTTCAAAGACTGGAAAGTACACTTAAATCAGCGGCTGGTCTATCAAATAGCACACGGCCCTCATGCTGACATGAGTTGGTACTTCAGAGCAGTACAGGCCTTTGCTTTGCTTCAGATGTTTTAATTTGAAATGGGCCTTGCAACAGAAGGGACCACCGCTTCTGCTCGAAAAGGCCCACTCCCGCCATCACGCCATGCACACATTTTTTTTGAAATTAAACAGAGGCTTGGGGCAAAAATGCCACCAAAATGATAAAAAGTGACCCCCAAATTCAAGCATGGGCGCCAAAAAAATGCCCCCGGTAGAAGTCTTGTTTTAATATTTATAACATAATATAGTTATGCAAAACAAGATTGCTGTTTGCCGAACATTAACACGATTGCAAATGTGATATTGGTTTTACAAAACAGTTCAACAAAAAATAAGCTAATATTAGGTGGCTGACATTTTAGACTCAGAATATTGTGTTTTGTTTCGTCATCAAAAATAGTTCCAAACAAAGGCTTATAAAATGATACTGCGCTCCAGCACGCTGCAGGAAAGACTGTCACACTTGTGGCAGCTGAACACCATGTTGAAATCACTGGATGAGGAAAAACTGGTCAGAGGTTATGCAGCACTCCGTCATCAGAAAGCCAAGTTCTAAACCTCAGAATCAGAGCAAGTGTAACATTGTTCCTCTTGATGTAGGCCAATTGTGTTGATATTGAATGACTAATTCTTATTAAATGCATGCCTTATCTAATCCATGTTCTCTCATTTTTACTCCTTTGCTCTCAAGGTCTGGTCATTACACCATCCACGTGCTGTGAGGAGCTGAGAGAGTGACGGAGACTGAAGGCTGTTTCTGGTCATGATTGTTGAAGTAGCATTTAGCAAATACTGATGAAGAGAGTGAACGGCACCAGTTTTCTCTGCAGGATCATAATGTTATTTTTTATTTGGAAGGAACAACTGTGCAACATGGACACTTAACACAGATAATGAGAATAATGAAAATATAAGATTGCGGGCAAGTCTGTAATGTTGTTCTTCGTCAGGAATTGCTCCGTTATTAAACACAATTTTAATAAAGCAGAATTCAGATGAACACAGACTGAGAGCCTCAGCAGAAGCAAACAGCACTCATTTCTGTAAAACACCCTCCAGATAGTCTTTGTTCATCATCATGATTATGTTTGTTTAGGAATCTTCTCCAAATCATCTTGAATCATCTTCAGTGTTTCTTGTTTCTCGTGAGTAAAATCAGCAGGAACACATGAGAAGATCATGCCATGGAATGGATTTTTCTGTCTTCTCCTCATAATAGTTCAGCTAATTATTATTATTTTTACCCCTATTAATATAATTTGTATTTCTCTGTTAATTTATTAACCCTAACTTGCAAGCACAGCATGCATGAAATATGATTTTATACCACCCAACATTAAAAGCATCTGTATCATCTGTCTGTATGTTTCCAATGTAAGTCATAACCAAATGTCTTATTTCTAATTGTGTGTGATAAGTTGTAAATGATGAAAGCTTAAATACATCGTCGGTTACCCTTTAAAATCTACACAACATCCTCTGGCAGTGACGTTTTATCTCTGAGATCATGTTTTTATATGAATGATTACATGTGAATAATACGTGATTGTTGATATATTTCAAAAATACCTATAAATTAATAATAAATAAAATGGCTGGAAAACTCATCTTTGTGGGTACTTTGGGTGTGTTGTTCATCATATGTGAGTCTATTTTCATATAAAAGCAGCAGAATGTAAATGCCATTGAGTTTATTAGTAAGAGCTCATGAGCGTGATCTTGTGTCTGAGGCACTGATTTGAGATGATGGTGATGGGACTGTGTACAATGTCAGTCATATTACTTTAGATTGATTGATTACACAGCATATGGTACGAGTCACGGCATGATATTTGCTTTTGCTATGCAATTCATTTGATTGTTGGTTTGAAATATCCTTCAAATGGATGTGGTTTCAAGGTGTTTTCATGGATGCAGCTTTGTGATGCTCCTGCGATTCAGCTGTATTGCTTATTGAGTTTATATATTCCCCAAATGCAGTCTTGTGCAATGAAAGGGGTATTTTTTCTGAACACTATACGTTTAACTGTTTAATTGATTATAGGGCTACTCAGTATTTTATTTTATTTATATTTAGCTATGTGTGATCCCAAGCACTGATTTTGTTCGGGCTCAAAACATGAAACTGAGAGAGAGAGAGAGAGAGATCTGCCATAAAGTTATCTGTCTGTTTGCTTTTAAAAATGAGTCTGATATAATACAGTTGTCTATGTGTAAAGAACTTAGAACATCATACGCAAATAAATGTATACATTTCTGTATGGCATTTTCCTTTGTTCTTTTCCCGCCACTTCTTAGTTGCCACGGTCACCTTAATGAAGAGAGGAGAGATGATTTCTGAGTCTTTCTCCCAGACTGTGTTTGGGTTCGGTTGTGATCTGTCAAACTGGGTTGAAGTACCATGCTTTTTGTGTCAAGTGGTTTTAGTAAGATAGTGTTTTTTGTATATACACTGTGATGGTTATAAATTAACGGTCTGATTCACATTTGAAGGATTTAATAGGCAGAAGACATTGTCAGCAAAGAGAGCTTGTGGTGGTTCTGAGGAGATTTTTCAATCCTATCTTGTTCCTGTGCCTTAAAGCCCGCTATTGAAGAAGCACCATGGTATCATCGACGCTGTATAAATAGTAATGTAGAGGATAGCCGATAGGACATTAGTCCCACACTGATTCTTGCCACTGTATGTTTTCTTGGGAGATTTTCTTTTTGGTTTAAAAAAAAAACCGCACAAGCTTGGCACAGTCAAGACAAGCGGTTACAGTCAATTCATACATTAATAACAAAAAGGACCGACACACATTGATCCACTTATATTTATTCATTTTAACTCTTACACCACATTACTATTAAGTACATCTTAATACATCTTGATGTATAATACATTTTACATGTAACAACGCAGTGAAACCATAGTCCCTAGCGTAAGCATTCCTACATTACCACACTCCGATCCATCCCCCCCATGTGATATAACAGATACGTGAAGATATTTTTCGGTGTATGAAGACACTTTTTTTTCCTTGGATTAACAAACATTGTCAGTCAGATGCCCCTGGAGGTGTATTTACTTACACAAAAACCACAGAATCATGACGGCGACTTAATCTGTGAATGTGCTCTTGGAACTCTGGTGCAGCTATGAGGCTCGCTGTCGCCACACTGAGACTTGGCGTGTAGGACAGGATACCCCAAAAAATCCCTGCGCTGCGATCCACAAACACTCCTAATCTATGGCTTCAGACAGACAAAGCCTATTATTCACTGAGTTTGGATCCAGAGCCAACAGACGGTAATCTGATGCACCAGACTTCACGTTGCATCATTTTCCTCTCATCATCGAATACCACGATTCATTTTCTACGCATCTATTGATTTTATCACTGATTATAAATTTGGCAGCCCGCTGGCTAACACTTCAGACGATAAGAATCCACATTGGTCTCTAATACGCGCTACAAATCATCAATTGAATACCTTTCATAATGAAATCAATGAAGTAGAATGACGGTTGCATAGATTGATAAGTCGTATGCTGGAACTGAAATACTGTGATGCGCCAAAAAAAAAAAGAACGTATTAAAAGGCTTATTTAAACAAGGTAGCAAGTGAACTTTCCCTCCCTATGAAAATCGTGATGTGTTGTCACTGTGTCTCACGTTGGTTTCTGTCTTAAAAGGCTAAAACCTTGTCCAATATTTGTCTTATAGGTTAAGATATCTAACATTACTTGTGATGTAGAAGGTAGAAAATATAGCAACCAAATGTCATTCTCGCAATACACGATAGTGTTCACATTACTGCCTTAACGTCTAATCGAATGCCCATACAGACATTCACACTATACTGTGCACAATATCACAGCTATCAGTGCCACAAAACTATATACTGCACTTTGCTTCCTTAGCACAAGGACTTTTATGAATATAGACGTAAATGTAACGAAAAACAAAGCAGAAACAAAGAAGCAAAGAATGACAAACTGCATGCAGACTTGCAACAGGTCTGTATCCTCACAAAACTGTGAAAGTTTCTTAATGGCCCACTGTGTTTTTGCCGAGTACGTAACGTGACTTCAATCGATTGACCAGTTCTTCCATTCTCACATAGACCTTGTCAACCTAATCACATTTAGATGCAAACAGATAGCATTATTTTCATCAGTTGTTGCAGCAACTGTGCAAGTCTATATAATGACTTACACCAGTACAAAAACGACAAAAGGTTCTCCAGCTTGAACATGAATTAGGACATTCATGTTCTAAGCAACCAAAACTCTCATCATGAGGAACTGTGAATTCACATACTGTACGTGTTTCAATATTCACAGTAACCTTAAACTTGTATGGAACGTATTTGCTGCCAGCAGATATTCAGGAGCGACGCGGTTTTCACTACAGGACACCAAATATCATCGCGACACTATGCATGCCTCACATTACAAGAAAATAGAACGTTAACTTAGATTTAATGAAAGTTGGCTAAAACGACACACACACGGACACGATGTCTCTGTTACCACTTTCATTATCGTTCGCATCTTGCTTTGCAGAACTGCAGGTTTTGTTCTCTGAGCTGAAGGGAGAGCATAAGTTCACCACCAGCATCGCAAGAGAGTCTGAAATGAGAACTGCAGCGGCGACAGAGGTAGTGAGCCTTCTGTACGAGCAAGTAACAAGGCGACACCTGAAAGACGGACAGACGGGACGCAAATCTACAGACACAAGACCGGAATACACAAACTTGTTCCCTCACGTTCGTAATCACAAAAAAAGCTTGTAAAGTCACTCACGGTTTGATGAGGACCGAGATCTCTGGTTACTGGAGGAAATGAGATGCTCCGGTGTATTCTGAATAAGGACTACTAATGATCATTCTTCAGGTCACTCTCCAGCTGCATCTTCAGATACATTCAGTAACGCTGGCTTTTCACTGATTCCCTGATACAGCTGCTTCAGCTCAGAGTGACATTTCTCAACGGAGCGGATGAGATTGAGTTGACAGCTCTCAATGTCCATCCACTGCTGTATAGTATATGTGCAGAGCGAGTTAAGGACACAACATCACAATCAACCACATGGCTTCAGGGTGCGGACTTGAAAAGGAGCGCCAAGCCCTGGAGCAAACGTCTAAAACATCACCTATGAGACGCCACAGCCTTCCCTCAGAGCCTGAAGATCTTTCTCTCTCTGCTGGATAATCTTTCTCTTCTTCTTCTCCAGATGACGCTGCAGAAAACACAAATTAGGATTAAATCCACACTACCATTCAAAGTTTTGCAGTTGGTTTTTGAAAGAAGTCTTCTACTCACTTTTATTTGATCACAAAATACAGTAAAAACAGTAATATGATGAAATATTAATAATACAATATAAATTAATAACGATTTCTATTTTCTATCAAAGCACTGATTGCATCAGTTTGTCTGACTGAGAGAAGAATCACACAAGAAATGAGGAGCTGTCGCTCATGAGATGCAGTATAGGGAGCAGGACTTGACCTGTTTCTCTGTCCTTACCGCTGCGGTTGATACAGTGACATGATTTTTGTGTATATCCTCCGAACACAGCATACAGATACAGCTCTGGTCAGTACAGCAGTACATTTCCAGTAGTTCATCATGTCGAGGGCAGATCAGCTCCTGCAGGCGTTCAGTGGCGGCCATCAGATTGTGTTTTTGACCTCTGAAGAGATTCTCGTGCTGTTCAAGGTGAGTTTGACAGTAAGAGATACGACACTCCAGACAATATTTCACTGCTCTCTGTTTAATTTCAGTGCACTGAACATCTCCAGATCCAGCGTGATGAACTGCAGGACCAGCAGCTTGGAGCCTCGTCTTCTTCAGTTTCTCCAGCACATGTTTCCATAAATCTGGTCTTGGACTGAAGGTGTGTCTGCACAGAGGGCAGCTGTAGATACTCTTCCAGTCCTCCTCGTCCCAGCAACCTGAGATGCATCTCATACAGAAAGTGTGTCCACAGGAAATCCTCACTGGATCCTTCAGCAGAACCAGACACACTGAACAGCTGAGCTGGTCCTGATCCACTGAAATACTGGCTTCTGCCATTTCACTCTATATGAGCACACAGACAGACAGAAAGAAAACACAGCTGTTGGTTATAAACGCACTATTCAGTGCTTCTTTTATTTGGTCACTGGGGTGGGATTATAGCAGGTCTCACATGTGTGACCAATCGTTTTGACTTGATTGAGTGACTTGACGTGACACAGACAACATGATTAATATTCATGAGCCCAACAGCCGGACAGGCTTTAGTGTGAGAGAAAAGCTGCTGATAATCTACCTGAGACGAGACATGAGCAAAATAGAGAGAAGTGCTCATTGACTATAAGTTAATGCTATTAAACAAATGAAAAGATTTCTAGCAGACCAAACTCAAGCCAAGACTCTGCCAGACTCAGCCTTTTGCTGTTTATTTCTTTTGGTTGGCCAGACTCATGCCAGAGCTCAGCCTAATGCTGTTTGACACAAAACTGTGAAAAACCAGAATCAAGTCAGTAAGAGTAAAAAGGTATCAAATGAAAAATCAAGTAGTGAATTATAGTTACCTCAGATCTGATTAAGCACAAGATGATGATGTTGGTGAATCAATGAAGCATGTTTGACAACAGGGATGTTTTCTCTCTATTATGTCCAAGTGTAAGAAATTGCACTTTAAAAAAAAAACAAATTAAAATGGCATCTGTTTCTCAGCAGATAAACTGACAGTAGTACATCAGTAACAGTGGGTTTAGTCTATTGTCACATTACCACAGTACAGTGATGCTATCATTTACAATATTACTGTGAAATATATTGTACGGTCATTACCCTGATTACCCAAAATTGTTACTTAATGGTTTGATTCACTGATCATATAAAACATTTCTTGGGAAATAAGAAACACATTAAGAAATACATGAGCTGCATTTTTTGAAACTTAATTTTTTCTTGAAACTTTATGTTAACAACATGTGTATGCACTCTTTAAAAAAGTACAGGCTACATTTCTGCTCCAAATTTAACATAGGTAAATATAAAGAAAGGAAAATACTGAGTAGCACTATAATCAGTTAAACGTATAGTGTTCAGAAAAAATACCCCTTTCATTGCACAAGACTGCATTTGGGGAATATATAAACTCAATAAGGAATACAGCTGAATCGCAGGAGGAGCATCACAAAGCTGCATCCATGAAAACACCTTGAAACCACATCCATTTGAAGGATATTTCAAACCAACAATCAAATGAATTGCATAGCAAAAGCAAATATCATGCCGTGACTCGTACCATATGCTGTGTAATCAAACAATCTAAAGTAATATGACTGACATTGTACACAGTCCCAGCACCATCATCTCAAATCAGTGCCTCAGACGCAAGATCACGCTCATGAGCTCTTACTAATAAACTGAATGGCATTTACATTCTGCTGCTTTTATATGAAAATAAGCTCACATATGATGAACAACACACCCAAAGTACCCACAAAGATGAGTTTTCCAGCCATTTTATTTATCATTAATTTATAGGTATTTTTGAAATATATCAACAATCACGTATCATTCACATGTAATCATTCATATAAAAACATGATCTCAGAGATAAAACGTCACTGCCAGAGGATGTTGTGTAGATTTTAAAGGGTAACCGACGATGTATTTAAGCTTTCATCGTTTACAACTTATCACACACAAATAGAAATAAGACATTTGGTTATGACTTACATTGGAAACATACAGATAGATGATACAGATGCTTTTAATGTTGGGTGGTATAAAAATCATATTTCATGCATGCTGTTCTGTTTTTTTTGTTTTTTTTTTTTGCAGTAGGGTAATAAAATTAAAGATGAAATCAAATTATATTTATATAGGGGTAAAAAAAAATCGATAGATGAAGAACTATTATAGGAGAAGAAGACAAAAAATCCATTCCATGGCATGATCTTCTCATGTGTTCCTGCTGATTTTACTCACGAGAAACAAGAAACACTGAAGATGATTGAAGATGATTTGGAGAAGATTCCTAAACAAACATAATCATGATGATGAACAAAGACTATCTGGAGGGTGTTTTACAGAAATGAGTGCTGTTTGCTTCTGCTGAGGCTCTCAGTCTGTGTTCATCTGAATTCTGCTTTATTAAAATTGTGTTTAATAACGGAGCAATTCCTGATGAAGAACAACATACAGACTTGCCCGCAATCTTATATTTTCATTATTCTCATTATCTGTGTTAAGTGTCCATGTTGCACAGTTGTTCATTCCAAATAAAAAATAACATTATGATCCTGCAGAGAAAACTGGTGCCGTTCACTCTCTTCATCAGTATTTGCTAAATGCTACTTCAACAATCATGACCAAAAACAGCCTTCAGTCTTCGTCACTCTCTCAGCTCCTCACAGCACGTGGATGGCGTAATGACCAGGCCTTGAGAGCAAAGGAGTAAAAATGAGAGAACATGGATTAGATAAGGCATGCTTTTAATAAGAATTAGTCATTCAATATCAACACAAATGGCCTACATCAAGAGGAACAATGTTACACTTGCTCTGATTCTGAGGTTTAGAACTTGGCTTTCTGATGACGGAGTGCTGCATAACCTCTGACCAGTTTTTCCTCATCCAGCGATTTCAACATGGTGTTCAGTTTTTTTGCTCCATAGCTTGAATTTGGGGGTCATTTTTAAATTAATTTTGGTGGCATTTTTGCCCCAAGCCTCTGTTTAATTTCAGAAATAATGTATGCAGGGCGTGATGGCGGGTGTGGGCTCTTTTTCAAGTGGAAGCGGTGGTCTCTTCTGTTGCGAGGCCCATTTCAAATTAAAACATCTGAAGCAAAGCAAAGGTCTGGACTGCTCTGATTTAAGCTATTTGATAGACCAGCCGCTGATTTAAGGGTACTTTCCAGTCTTTGAACCGATTGTATATTAAATTCAAGCACTTCCAAGAATTTCCGGCATACAGA